>JAJTUV010000751.1:1200000-1560032 GCA_021653895.1 Mastomys natalensis
ACCCTGGCTAGGTGGTAAAATGCAAATGAAAACAACACTGAGATTCCACCTCACACCAGTCAGATTGGCTAAGATCCAAAACACAGGTGACAGCAGATGTTGGCGAGGATGTGGAGAAAGAGGAACACTCCTCCATTGTTGGTGGGATTGCAAGCTGGTACAACCACTATGGAAAGCAGTCTGGCGATACCTCAGAAAATTGAACATAGTGTTACCTGAGGACCCAGCTATACCCCTCCTGGGTATATACCCAGAAGATATTTCAACATGCAACAGAGCCACATGCTCCACTATGTTTATAGCGGCCTTATTTATAATAGCCAGGAGCTGGAAAGAACCCAGATGTCCTTCAACAGAAGAATGGATACAGAAAATGTGGTACATTTACACAATGGAGTACTACTCAGCTATTAAAAATAATGAGCTCAAGAATGCAAACTGAATAAGCGAAGAAGAAAAAGCCAGTAAGAAGTAGTTTGGTTTTTGTTTGTTTGTTTGTGCTTTGTTTTGATTTGTTTTTTTTTTTTGTTGTTGTTGTTGTTGTTGTTTGTTTTGTTTTCTTCATGGCTTTTCCTTCAGCTTCCAAATCTAGGTTCCTTCCTTGAGTTCTGGACTGACTTCCCTCTAAAATAGTGACCTGACGGTTGCAAGATTTAATAAACCATTTGCCCCTAGAGTTGTGATTGGACATAGTGTTTTATCAGAGGACTAGATATCCCAATTAATGCAGAAGAGAAAGCATACAAGTTTAATCTAGCCACTGGAAGTTTTCAGTTAGCAATAATAGGTTAGTAGATTTTTGTTCAGTCTGTATCAGAAAAAGTAATATCTTCAATGTCTTAGGTCAACAGATAAGCATGCACATGGAAAATATGAGCTTATTTTAATTATACAAAAATGAATTGCCATATAAAATATATAACTGAAATAATCGGATATTACTTAGTCAAAATATATCAAATTCTGTGATTTTTCAACAATGTGGAATGAACTCTAGGTTATAAAGTCAGGAGAAATGACTTCCTTCATGTAAACTTTTATTTAATTACACAGAGTTTGAAAGTGAAATGGTGGTTACTTGAAGCTGGGGAAAGCTATGGGTACAGAGAAAAGGGCAAAGGCTTATTAATGCGTAATGTTATAAATTAGACAGTACAATTAGACATAAAAATAAAAAAATTCCATAGTTAATGCCTGCCTTAAAATGACTGTATTATAAACCTCCATTAAAACCTTGACTCTTAAGACATTCACAAATTGAGATATAGATGCTACTAATTCCCAATAGTAGAAATACGCTTCAAGAATACTTAGCTCCAAATCTCAACAATTTTCAAATATTCATTTCCTTCAAGGATATTTGGAGATGAGAGATTTTAAGAATTCTCACTGCAAAATTAGAAGGAGGTGTGACATTCGAGAAAGGTGAGTGTATGTGTTCATACATACTTGTTTTCTCAACTGCTCTAAGCACTTCCAAGGCTTTCTACATCTGTTATGTCGAACACAGTAAAATATTTTGACTTCCAGGTCTCTCAGACGAATGAGGGAAGGAAAATTATATGTAAGATTTTTTTTTCCTTTTTTTTATTTAGTGTGACAGGTCAGCAAGTCAAATTTTTGGTAAGGATTATATTATGTGTCAAGTTGCATAGTATTGCCACACGTTAAGATCAAAAAGATAAAATATCAGTGATTTCATGCAGTAAATGCCAGCCACTCTCAAATTTTTTGCTTATGTCGTTATGTAAATGTTAAAGAACTAAGAAAAAACTGAAAACAATGTTTTACCTCATGTTCATTTCAAAGAAACCAACATATTAGTAATTTAGGGGCAAAAATGGGTCTTACTTTCTTAACTTGGTCTTGGGAAAACCTATGCCTTAACAATATAAATTGAATCCTATGTGTGTGCATAGAGCAATGAGAAGGATATTAGCTGTTTTTCTTGTTTCAAAGTAAACTGACGTAAGAGCATGCTTTTTGAACATATCAATAGCATAAATTACAGTTGAGTAAGAAAAGAAATCACAGACTTTAAAGATTTGCATTCTAATCTCATGCTTAATATGTTCAAAAAGCAAGCGTCTACCCACAGTTTATTTATACATATATATGATTCTCTTAATTAGTTTAATTGTTGTATGAGGGCTCACCCCACTCTGAGCAGAATATTCAATAAGCAAATGTCATATTCAGACTGTATACACACACACACACACACACACACACACACATATATATATATATATACACATACACATACACATATACATATATATGAAGTGAACTACATATCAATTTATCAGATGTCTCCCTGTAAAGTGAAATTGCAATAGTGTTATGATATTTCAAGAATCTAGTTTCATTGTTATTTAGGAATTTCGTTATTTAAAAACATGAATAAAATTCATCTCATAGACATTACTCTCCTGATAAAAATGGATAGCCGCAATATAAGTGCCAAGTTCTTGTTTAAGTAAAGAGGTAAGAAATGGGAAAATATTTTTAAATGTTACTCTGTAGAAAAAGTGAGTCTTTTTTTGTCTTTCTGTCCTAGATTCATTTCACTTGCTGTGATAATGTACCATTTCCAAAAACAATGTAGAGAAGAAAAGGCTTAACATAATTTACAACTCTAGATTACAGTCCATCACCATAGGAGAGACAGAAGGAGCTTAAAGGAGCTGGTCATAACACACCACCAGTCAGGAGCAGAAGCACAGTGTGCATATGCTTACTTCATTCCTTAATCCTGCTCAACTCAACTTTGATACCTTTGTACAGTCTGAGCATGACATTTCCTTATGGAATATTCTACTCACAGTGAGTTGAGTCCTGATACAACAGTTAAATTAATTAAGAAAATCATCAACAGATATATTTATAGGGCAACCCTATGTAATCAAAAAACCCAATGTAGTCATACCTCACTGACATTTTCGTCTCATCTGAGGCTGTGTCAATTTGGAAATTATAGTTAACCACTACAGTTAACAGGGAAAATGTTTTCTTGCAATGTTCTTTAATAATCTCCAAAAGAACTAAACACATTATAACAGCCTCTCTCTGCTCAGTTACTCTTCAAGTTTTCACAGTATAATTATAGCTCTGAAGTCAGATCAGATTCACTAAGTAATGCTTTGTAAGTAAAGATTTATTGATTCATAGCCACATTATTTTGTTGCATTTTGTCTGTACTGCTTTAATACTATGACTATGGTGAACAGTTTTGACATCAGGACTTAGACTGGGCTACAAAGTCTAAGATTTGTTGCTAAAGTTTTCAAATATTCCTCCAGGTTTACAGCTTAAACAGAGTGCCAGGAAATCCAAATTGATAATATTGAGAATTTTATTAAGAGATTTCATTGATAACTAGACCACACTTAGAATTCTTCTTTGGATTTTTAAGTGTAAAAGTTCAAAAACAGATTTACTATGGATTATTTCATATTTGCTATGAACCATTTTAAATCAAATATATTGTTGATGACAATGTCATGATATTTTAAATGTTTTATTAATTTTCATTTTGATCCCTGATTTATTATTTATATAAATTAACCAAATATACTTAGAGAAAATACAAATACTCACATACCTCTTAATCTTTAACACATTCAGTTAGTTGTTGGAATACAAAAATAAATAATACTTTAACTTGTAATAGTAAAAACTTCAAAGTGCATCTCTCTCTGTATATACGCATTCATAAGTCCTAATCTATATGTTACAAATCTATGTGTGTATATATAGTGTATATATACACACATACACACACACATTCAGTAAAAAGCGTCCATTGGTTTTGTCAGGACAGTGAGACAATTTGAAAACTGAGACTTGGGACAAGACTTTGCACTTGTCTTTAGTATTGTCCAGTTTTGCCTCTGTTAGTAAACAGTATACTTTTTAACAACACACATATTACCTTAATGCAAAGTCATGCTATCAGGTTACATCTAAGTTGTCATTCTGCTCAGATATCAAGATTCTATAAATCATCTTGTTACTAATGTTTTTCAGTTTCTGGATGATGGCACTCATTTCTCTTTGCTGTTCTCATATTTCTACTACTCAGTCCTTTCATCTTTATTATTAAAAAAAAAAAAACTCTCTGGATTTTGTCCTGTAGAAGTGCTGCCAGAGTAAAAAAGTCACACAGATATCTTCTTAGGAAGTACAAAACATGTTATAGGTGAAATAATATTTCACAAAAAATATAAATAAGAATTGCCAAAAGTCAGTTTCATGCATTTTGTGAATTCTTACTCCTTAGTACTAAGAAACATGTTTAACATGTTTTGGTGATATTCTTTTTCGTCTGCAACACATTCTCAACCACATATAAACAAAAGAACTTAAACATAAGTTGTTTTGATTCTAATCTAAGTGCCCATAAATATTTTTAATGCACATAAACTCATACAGACTCAGACAAATGTTATTACATTTTCTGAAACTCTTGAAGCTGCCATGAAATATTTTCGTATCACCTAATAATATTAACTACTTAAAGAAAATATTCCATGTATGTAATAAATTTTCAATATTTATAGGAATTTAAGTAAATATATATGCTTTGTAATGCTGTCAAATACTTTACAGAATACTGTTTTATACTGTAGTATTTAATATCCATATTTATAGTAATATTTAAATATCTGATTCATTTCTAGACCATGGTTTCCATTGTAGCAATATTTATTTTATTTAGTCACCACTGCAAATTCCTTCATTAAGCATGTTGCCAACAGAGTAGTCCAGTGACTATTTCTTGAATAAATGAACACATGTGTGACCCTAATGGTAAGGTATGAGGTATTAAAACAGCATGAAAAATCTGGACACAACAATTTTCAGATCATTAATAAAAAGAAAATGGAATTTGTGGTTTTACTATCTAAATTTTTTTGAGAGTGAGGTCATATAGTAAATGGAAACATTCAACAAGCCTTGTTGAGTATTTAGATTGATGTTTATGCCTAACTAAATGTGCTTGAACTAAAACTCACTGTGTCAACAAATATTATAATGAGTGTTATATTCCTTTGTATTAACTGTGTATTTTAAGTAGTAGTGGAGACAATTTTATGTTGTCTTAAGCCAGTTCTTTTAACTTTAAACACTGCGAATATGTCATCAATGTTCAGTGCACTTTCTGAGTACAATCCAACATCCTCATTTCCCTATTGCAGAAAGAGTATTAAAGAAAAACTAAATGTATATTGTTTTGTGAGTTATGAAATATTTTCACTAGATGAAAATGCAACCAGCTTAGTAACTGAATACATAGGCGTATCCACTAGATTAGAATGCCTTTAGTTATAGAACTGCTGTTTCTTTGAAAAGCTTCTGTTAGGCAAAGGACATTGTCAATAGGACAAAAAAAGAAATAAAAAGAATAATGAAGTGAATATAACCATGAAAGCAGAATGATGATGATTTACACCATTAAATGAAATTTGTGCATATTCAATGGATTGCTTATCACTTAGTAAAAGTCATGGTAGATTCATCTACTTACTTATAGTGAAAATATTCAAAGAGAATATGTGTATAAAATTTAAATAAAAATTTCCAAAATTAGTTACTATCTTAATGTAAAAACAATTCCCATTCATTAATTAAAATAAGTATTTTATATGAAAATTCTCATTTTTTAGCTACTAAAATCTGATTTTATCTCATCTTGATTCAGGATTAACACACTTAAACAAGTTTTCTCCAGAGATGATTAAAAAGTTGGCTTCCATGTTAATTCCCACATCCAAATCCTTAATACTAACTGAACATCTAGCTGCTCCTTATGGGGAAGCAGGGACAGGAGACTTACACTTCGATAGTAAGTAGAGGTATTATTTAGTTCCTACAAGTCTGATCAGACACAGGAACATAACCTCTCCTGAGATACTCCTGTGAATTCCTCAGATTATGCTTTATCAGGACACTTTGCAAATAGTGCAAAGGTTTGTAGTACATTCCTTTATATTTAACATAAATTTGCACAAAGCATCCTATTCCCCCAGATAGATCATAGAGTAATATTCAAAGAAACTACTTTTGAAGTTATTGCCAAGTAAATGATTAGAAGGCCACAGGGTTTAATACGTTGTGTTACTAATATGGCAAACATGAGCTTAGCTCAAAGTGTTGCACAGTTTGGTTTTTCATAGTTTTATTAGATTTTGTTTGGCAAAAACTGCAGTATATATAGGATCTAGAATATCTTTACATTAAAATGTCAAAACCTCAAGTGATATCTAATTTAATATTATATAACTATAGCCTGTCTGTTGTCACATAAAACAAACATTCTAGGAATTTGCATTTTAGTTAATTTTTATTTATTTACCTTCTTTCCCTTTTATATATAATTTATGTTCTCAGAAACATCTCTGAAACTCAGCACATCACCAATGATAAAGGCACAGTTGAAACAATAATATATGAAGACGTGGTAGTGGCAAATTCTTGAGTTTGAGAATTTTCTGAAGTTTATATGGAAATAAAAGAGATTATAATCTCGGAATTGAGATTAACTTGTGACATCTCAATGTGAAAAGTTATCATCTGAAACCTTCAGTAATGACCATAGTTTATATAAAATATTTAGTTATTCTTACATGATATTTAACTATTTCTCTGTATTGTGTGATACATTTTAGACATATGCGTTAACACTTAAAATAACAAAATTAAGTTAATAGTATCAATCAGAAGAGCTTCCAAGGTAAATGTGAAAGTCAGAGGAGCAAATTATAAGAATAAGAACTTTAGGATTCACTGGCAGTGGTGGCTCACGTCTTTAAACCCAGCACTTGGGAGGCAGAGGCAGGATTTATGAATTCAAGGCCAGCCTGATCTACAGAGTGACTTCCAGGACAGTAGGACAGCCAGGGCTACACAACGAAATCCTGTCTCAAAAAAACAAAAACAAAAAAACAAAACAAAACAAAACAAAAAAAGAACTTCAGAGACTCAGATTCTGAACAGGCCACTATGCTCTGAATTACATACATTTTATATTGGTTATTTTATTTATTTACATTTCAAATCTTCCCCTCCCTGCTTTCACCTCTGCAAACTCCCCAGACCATCAGGCTCTCTCTATGAGGGTACTCCTCCCATCATTCCCCTCTCTCTATGTGGTCACTACTCCCACTGATCCACTAACTCCCACCTTACTCCCCTATGCTGGGGCATCAAGACTCCACAGGTCCAAGGGCCTCCTTTCCCATTGATAGCAGATAAGGCAATCTTCTGCTACATCGGCACTTGGAGCCATGGTATTCCCTCCATGTATATTCTTTAGTTGGTGGGTTTGCCCCTGGGAACTCTGGGGAGTCCGATTATTTGATATTCTTGTTCTTCCTATAGGGTTGCAATCCCATTTGCCTCCTTCAATACCTCCCTTAACTCTTCTTGGAGTCCCTGTGCTCAGTCCAATGGTTGACTGAGAGCTTCAACATATGTATTGGCCAGGCACAGCCTCTCAGGGGACCATTATATAAGGCTCCTGTCAGCAAGCCCTTCTTGTCATCAGCCATAGTGTCTGGGCTCAAAACAAACCATCCTATTTATTTAACCTCCAAATATCTAGGAACGCAGATCTGTACCATAATACCTTGCTTGTATTACTTTTCAATAAAAATGAAATGTGTGACACTAAAACATATACAAACATTTGAAGGAGTAAGACTTGATTCCTTTTTATTCAATTAAACTACAATTACATCATGTCCCTTTTCTTGCTCTAATTCCTTTCATGTTCCCTTCTCTTTAGTTCATATCTAACCCCTAGCCTCCATTAACTGTTATTCTTAAACACACACAACACATGAATGCACACACATAGACACACACACCACACACACACACACACACACATATTCAGTATGTCTATTCAATGATGCTTACATGATTTCATTGTTGACCAGTTGGTACAGCGCTCATCCCAGAGTGAAGACTCCTCCCCTTCTATCATCATGAAATATACCCCACATCACTCTGTCTATAGTGCTATTGTTGTTCAAGTCTTGTTTAGGCAGCTTTATCCTATAGTTATCATTGGTGAAACTTTTCTGATATTTCTAGGAGACAAAATCTCACAAGAGATTTGCTCATTCTCTGGCTCTTACAGTTTTTCTGCGTGCTCTTCTGCAATGTTCCCCTGAGCGATAGATACCAGAGTGTGTATTGATATATTTGCTGACTCGTGTTCATTGCCATTTTATTCATAATAGCTAGGAAATGGAAACAATATAAATGTCCTTCTACTCATAAATGAATAATTAAAATGTAGTAAATATGCTCTCTGTAATGCTGTTCAGCTATAATGACAAATGAACTTTGTAGCTATATAGATGGAAGTAGAAAAGATTGTATTGAGTGAGATAACCCAGGCACAGAAAGACAAATTCCACATGTTCTATCTCATCTGTGGTTTATAGCTCCAAATCTTCAGATGTGAACTCCCAACCCAAAGTAACGGAAGAAACCAGGAAACTAAAATGGTGTTTACTCTTAAAGTATACTTCTATGTCGATTGAGAGCTGAAGAAGGAACAGGACAGTCAGATACTAATGGCCTTTTATGGTCTGCTTAGGTGTTTTCTTTATCTGTATGTGAAGATCAATCACTAAGTACTTTTATTTGTGAAATCCTAAATCAATAATAAAATTTAGGACAATAGTCTGAGTCTGCTTTGTAGAATGCCAAGGAGCAGCGTATGGAGGAAAAATTATTTCTGATTAGGTAATGATTTGACCACTGCAAGAAGGAGCCTCTGCATGATTTGTTTTACAGAAGGAACATGGTGCAGGCAGCTTCAGCAGCACCCCCTTTGCAGTATACCTTCTCTTGAAATCTCAGACTATCGTGAGCCTCTATTTTATCTGAATTACATGCATATGTCTAAGTAAATGTTATTCAATGATTAACTGAATACATTAATATATGCATATACAAATACATTAACTGAAATATCACGCTACTATCTTTGAGTTACATCACATTAAAATAGATTAGTTTCTTTAGCATTTACCTATTAGATATGAAACTACACATTCATCACCAACACCTAAAGAGTCTATCATAATTCACATATATTAAAGGTAGAAACATTAAATAACTGTAAATTGTGGATAACAGAAAGTAATTTCTTCTGGACATTTTGTATGTTTAAACATTCTTAATGTCATTGCTCAATTAGTAGAAATTAATGAGATGCTTGCTGGAAAATTCACTCCATTTTCTCATTAATCAAAACTCATTCTTGCCTGCTATGACAGTTTGATTTGGTTGATTGAATGTTTTATTCTCTGTGGTTTTTCCACTCACAGGTCAAATAACTCCTTTGCTTCACCTCCTCTGTTTGGGAAATGGCTCTCTTATTGCTTATAATTCAGCTTTCTCACAGGAGTGCTGTGAGCTATAATGAAGAAGGAAATAGCACTAACAAGTTGAAACTGAACAACGCTGAGGACTCAAGGATCTTTGATTTGCACCTGGTCTTGCTACTTAAGAAAAATCATAAATTACACAATTTCTTCTAGACCTAAATTGTGCCTGAATTATATAAGAGAACACAGTTTACCGGTGCTTGTTGGAAAGGCAGGTGCAAAACTATCACCTGGAAGAGGAGAACAAAGAGAATAAAAAGTCGTAACTGAAAGTAAAGAGTAGCTTATATCGAGGCACATGGAGAATATGTTAAAAAGGAAGAAAAGCAGGAAGCAGAGGTGGACAATGACTACAGGAGTACCTACTCTGAACGGTGGGCTCTGGAATTCAATTTTTCTAAAGCTTTGGCAGTGACCATATAATAAAATCTGAACTTAAAAAATGAAATATGGAGAAAACAGAAACAAACTACATATATCAAAATATACATATATGTCAGATAGTCATTTTTTCTGTTTTCTTTCTTTCTTATTAATCATTTCATTCATTTACATTTCAAATGATATCCCCCTTATCAGTTTCCCCTCCACATCTTATCTCCCCCATTACCACCTCTTCTTCATCTCCTTTGTCTCTATGACAGTGCTCCTCCACCCACTCACCCACTCCTGCCTCACTGCTCTAGCATTCCTCTACGCTTGGGCATCAAGCCTTCACAGGACTAAGGGCCTAGTCTTACTACAAATCAATTGGCTACTTGTTGACTCCCTGCCTAACAAAAGTGGCTTATCTAAAGGGAACTGACTAGCTGAAGACATTCAGAAAAATGGCATGATAGATTTGTGAATGTCAGGGTGATGGAAATGCCTTTTGCTGCATTTACCAATAGTGAAAATGCAAATATCTTTGGGAGATAGTTCATGAAATCTTATTAAAATGGTTATTATTAAAAGAGTAGGTGAGATAAAAGCACAACTACATAAAGGGAATGTTTGGAGGTATGCTGATGGTAAGGCTATGTGTAAGTGCTCGGAAAAACAGAGAAGCTTATCAAAAGTTCAGTGAACAAATGATTTGGTATGCTTGATTGGTTTGGAACAGCAACTTATGTCATCATTTGTAAAGTAAATTAAAAACATACATTGTAAAATATAATTTGTATTTTGCATTAAGTAAAAGTGGAGTGATGGAAAAATCTAAGTTACTAGGAGAATACCAAGCCTTTTTAGCACACTATTTTAAGACACAGCAAACTGGAGAATTCCTTTAGCCTCTAATGTTACTCAGTGCTAAGGCTCAGATAAAATTCAGTGTCAATTCCTGCAGAAGCAATTGTATGAATTTCACATATACTTCTAGAAAAAAAATTTAAAACAAACCAAGTAAACACAATCTATCAAAGACAAAAAGAGAAATAAGAAGTAGTAGCATGGATCTGGACTACAGAACATATTTGTACATTGTCATTTAGCAAATTAACACCATTAACATGGAAAATAATATGGAAGTTCCTTAAAACGGTAGAGAAAGGACTTTCATGTTTCAGAGTCCTCATTTTCTGTATGTATGCAAATAAATTGGCACCAATACTTTGAAGAAGCTTCTATACTTAAAGAATTACTAAGGATAGCCGAGTCCAGGAATTGAAACAAGGTCTGAGAATGGAGTCATGTGAGGAGAATTCTGAGTGCTTGAGAAAATACTCTAAGAAAACAGATAAGAGTCCTGTAACCTTAGTTTTTTCAAAACAGAATTGTCCCTGGAATGAGTTTGACATGCTTCTCCCAGGTGTAGCAGGGCATTTGCTTCAGAGTATTCATTATTACTTGCAGCTGTAATTCAATTATGCCTCTATGGAAAAACACATTTTTGCCCTGTGTGGCTCATCCTTTTGATTGATGAATTCAAGTAGACAGCTTGGATTCATGTGACCTATTTTAACCCTCAGATTATTAATTGTATGGCATTCTGAATCTTGTTGGCTACTGCATGAGACATTAGACTGCCTCATTTATCAATTTCATTCTCTCGGGTCCCACCACCTCTAGCATGGTGGCAACATGGAAGATATCTACATATCTATACTTGCTAAAACCATAAAGAAGTATATCTATCTACACATGATGTATCTTTAAATCTATCATGATGTCATGGACATTTATGTTCTATATGACTTACACATACTACAAAGTATTATAGTCAAGTTGAATATAAGGAAAAATGTTATTTACAACAATATAACTAGAGATTGTAATTGTAACTACTATTAGACTTAGAGATTATAAAATGTAACTTCAGAAAGACAGATATTTGTTGGAAACCAGAGAGTGGAAATGAATGGAGGGATACAGGAAGGGAGAGAGTAAGCAACACAGAAAAATTTTAGATAGATTAAAAGAGCTACTATATATGGTACCCACAACTAATGATAAACAAATATGTAGTAGACTTATTACAAGAACAATTTTTAATGTTATTATCACTAAAAATAATTTAGTGAAGTAACAGTTTCAACTATATTGAATCTCTAATATGTGTTCGGTCTGAACATTACACTCTACCTCAGAAATACATACAAATATCATCTGCTCCTTAAAATTAAACTGACAAAAATGACTTTACAAATTCTAGATATAGAAGTTTATTATATAAATTGAAGGAGTAGATGGATCAATTAAACAAAGCAATGGAAGTAACACATTTCCATTCAATATGCAAAAGATTGAATTTTGTTTCTGGGAGTTCATTGATATTGTTATTAAGCTGGATGGAGTAAAGTGACTTAACTTATTTATATCGTTGGTGTTACTTCAGATTGTAAATTACTATTTAAAGAGATCAACTTCATTATTATTCATGAGATTTCCAGTGTGATTATGAGAATATGAAATAGGCTTAACATAAAAAAGTTCAGGCTAACTCATGATTAACCACTCTATTCTATAGAAAAGTGATCACAAGTGTATTTAGCAACATGGCAGTAGTAAATAGATTATATCATGGGCTTGTATCCAAGGAAATGTACACCAATGAGATGTATGTGCTGTCAAATGGAGATGGATATGGTTTCTGCATAACCTCTAAATCTTACTTGGATTAATTTCTATAGTCAAAGGTTTGTATGAGAATAAATAAAAAAACACTATGAAATAGGGGTCAATTCAAAGATTGAGTTACTCTTAAAAATCCCTATATATTTTAAAAACCTCAATGTTTTGATCCTATTAAATACAAGCAAAATTATATGTAAATTTAGCATCATTATATAATATTATTACCAGTACAAAATTTTAGTTTAATAAATATACTTATGAAAATTGTGTTTGCTGACTCTTCGGTGAAATGTAATTATTATCATTATCTATACTTTTACCTTTCACATATCTGAGTATTCTCTAAGTTACTAATTCTTTTGATGTTCAGTTTCTAGATGGCTTATTATAATGAGAATAATAAAAATCATCTTAGCCGGGCGGTGGTGGCGCATGCCTTTAATCCCAGCACTTGGGAGGCAGAGGCAGGCGGATTTCTGAGTTCGAGGCCAACCATGTCTACAGAGTGAGTTCCAGGACAGCCAGGGCTATACAGAGAAACCCTGTCTCGAAAAACCAAGATAAAAAAAAATGTATCTTAAGTATGTGGTGACTTACTCATAGAAAATGAACCTTGTATACTAGTTAAGGCCAATTCTTTTGTAGATTTACAAAGGTGAAATAAAAATATAACAGTATATAACTACACAAGTGTTTGAAGATTTCATGAAAGATACAATGCAGCTTTGAGCTCTGAATAGACACAACTAATTGGCCAAGAGGAGAGCACATTACTGAAACAAGTTCTAGCCTACACCAACCTACAGTATTTTAGAAGCTGATGGTGGGAATGCTTTGAAACGTCTAAACTCTCAGTATTCCTGTGGTTATTAAATGGTAACACCAAAGAAAATATTGCAACATGTTAGAAAAATATTTCTGAGGAGCACTGAAAAGAAAAATAATTGATGTAGGCTTATATTTTTCAGAACCCACTTTATTAAGGGTCCTTAAACTTTTAAACCTTTGTTATAGCCCAGTGACCAAAGGTAGGGGAGGAAGATGGCTATAGGACAAAGGGCACCTGGACCTGTTTTGAAGTAGTTTGTTTGGGTGATTCTAATTCACATTGTCTGTAGTCCAGTCCACTAGCAAAACCCCAAACAGAGATCACCAGTAGCTTCTCCATCCAGAGAAAACCACAATGCTCCACAATCAGCGTAAGTACACTGAAGTGGCAAGAAGCCTCTGGAACACCATCCAAAGTTCTTTCCTGCATCTTTCTCTACAATGTTATGACAGGGAAGAGCAGAGAAGAAAGCAAGGTGAACCAATGCCATAGTAACCTCAGCAAAGACTAGAGTCAACAAAGCGTAAAGAACACCAGCAATGTGAACCAATAACAGAGCTTAGTCCACAGTCTCTTGGGATTTACTTAAATTCTTTCTAAACATGATGTGTCCTGTCAAACATTTGCTCCAGCAAAACATCATATGCCCTTTTACCAGACATCTTTGGGTAAAACACCATGTGTCTATTGTCAGCAAAACATCTTCTCATGTGTCTAATCCAGCAAAGTAGACTCACATAAGACAGTTTCCAGAAAACAACTTCACATGACACAACTGGGTCTCCAATAAAACAGAAATTTCCACTTAGTTTCTTATTATTCAAATGTAGAGGTGATGGGTCTTGGATTCCATTGAACAGTGAAAAAAGTCCATCAGGTAGAAAAAAGAAGAAGGATGATAGCTTTGAGAAAACCAAATGCTTAAATGCTCAAAGGTTCATTAAGTGACATTAAGAACCTCCTTGTTGCTGCCTCCATCTGCTAATGAGAGAGACCAAAACTACACAGAAGACTAGCCAAAAATAAAATTTATATGACACATTGATCAGGTGCCACTGTTTTAAAATTTTACCATAACAGTTATCAAACTTAACAAAATATATTAGGTACTATATTTAGGTATATATGTGCAGTTTCTTAATAATCAGCTTTTGAATAGGTATTGTAATAGATATCATGCTGAGTCTACCCCTGACTTTGTTAGTGATATTCTGTTATATTCCAACAGATGTCTAGCATAAATGTCATCAAGAGGCTTCACCCAGGACCTGATGCAGAGACTCACAGCCAAATATAATTTCATCTGAAATTATATTTTGTTCTTATTATATTTGTTATATTTTATAATGCACACTACTTTATAACATTATACAGTAATTTGCAAACCATTTTATTACTGCAGATAAGAGATAGAAGCTTTGAAAATTGAAATGAGCATGTTCACATGCATCTAGTAATTTACACAGTAAGGTTCAAAATGAATAAATGATGCAACAACTTACATTTGCCCTAATATTAATATAACCACTTAGAAGAATGTTTTCTTCAAAAAGAACTTGCATTTTCTTATTAAATTATTTAATTTCAATTATATCAATTTTATCACGAATAATAAAGCTACTTTACTTTTAAGAAATCAAATCTTCTGCTAAGATGATTTTCAGTTCATAAAAAAAGAATAGATGGTAGAGATTTAAATTTTATTATAGATATAAAGTAGTATAAAGTGATAGTCTTCATTTCCTTTTGAAATATATAAGTTCAAGCCATATGCATCTGAGAGCTTGAACATATGGTCCCCAATCAAAGAACAGTGGGATCAATTGAAAATGTTAAGCTTTACACATTCTTGGGATGATCTCAAAGTCACAGAATTAGAAAATGTGGAAATGGCTATTTGACCAGGGTTATAACCAGCTTATCTTCAGAAATTAAAAAATTAAAAAAAAATTAAAATATCCTTTACCTTAAAGGTTCTTTTTGGCTTAATTAAAAAGATTTTTTCCATACATAAAACTAAATATATTTTAAAAGTTTGTGAAGCCGCCTGCGGCCTCAAATCAACTGGGTTCACCTGAAAAGGGGCTGGGAACGAAAGGGGGATGGAGGGCGAGAAGAGATGAGGCCAAGACAAAGTTCTCTGATCAAGGCCCGATACTTTAATGTTTAGCTCTCAATTGAAAGGGAAAAGCTCGCCAAAAAACCCTTTCTGGTTTCAGCTGGAGAGATGGGTGGGATAGTCCGTTCTTGGTCACAGGTCACAACCGGAGATGTCTCAAAGCAAGCCCTGGGGCAATTCTTCTTTTTAGTTCCATGCAGCCAAGGTGGGTAACTCCACCTAGATCCTTATCACCTGGTCTGTTGTGGTAAGCCAGGTCTCAGGCCTGCTCAAGGCCTGGGAAAGGTCACAGTTTGCTATTGGGTAAGTGAATAAAATGTTTTTGAGGACATCAATACACACAAACACACACACATACATATACATACACATACACACACATATGTACATATACATACACATACACACACACACACACACACACACAACACACACACACACACACACACTATATATATATATATATATATATATGATATCCAGAAGAGATCTGATGGTCTCTTTTGGATATCATGGACAGTAATAATGAACATAGTACGGATATACATTAAGGCAAAACACCTATACATTATAAAAGTATTTAAGCTGCAGCTAAACAGCTAAGCATGCTAACTACTACATGCCATGATGGTTATCAGTAGAAAACACTTACACTGATAGTAATATAATTTATTAGAATCAAATTTCAATAAGAACAAAATTAAAGTAGAAATATGAAGCAGGATTTGAACGTGATTTATTTTCTAGAAAATTGTGTTCAAATAATTTTTAAAGTTTCAAAAATAAATGAAAACATAAGCTGGGCTGTCTTGTCACATGCCTTTTTTTTTTAATTGGATATTTTATTTATTTACATTTATTTCAACGTTATCTCCTTTCCAAGTCTTCCCTCCTGAAACCCCTATCCCATCCTCCATCCTCCTCCCTCTATCAGGGTCAGGGTGCTTCCCCAGCCCACACACCTATTGTGCCCCCCCTCCCCTGCCTTGAGCTGGCCTGAGAGACCTTGTTTGGAGTTACCCACCTTGGCTCTACGGAACTTAGAAGAACTGTCCCTGGGCTTGCCTTGAGATATCTCCAGCCCTGACCATGACCAAGAAAGGATTATCCCACCCATCTCCTGGTTGAAACAAGGAAGGGTTTGGGTGGGTCTTTCCTTTTAAATTTCGAGCTGAACATTAAAGCATTGAGCCTTGATCAGAGAACTTTGTCTTGGCTTCATCTCTTTTCATCCTTTGTCCCCCTTTCTTTCCCAGCCCCCTTTCAGGTGAACCCAGTTGATTTGTGGCCGCACCTAGTCCCTCCTTCCAGCCCTGGCATTTCCCTACACTGGGGCATCGCCCCCCCCCCCCACACACACAGGACCAAGGGCTGCTCTTCCTACTATGTCCAACAAGGCCATTCTCTGCCACATACAGGACCAGAGCCATGAATCCCTCCATGTGTATTCTTTGGTTGGTGGTACAGTCCCTGAGAGCTCTGGGGGGTCTGGAAGTAATTTAAACCTCCTTAATAAATATTAAAAATATCATTTCAGAGAGGATTACAAAGAACTGCTTTATATCAAGCAAAAGAACTCACAGGTCAAACACTTTTACCTTAATGTTTATGAGTCAATTTTAAAATATTTATCTCTCACCTTTTTATTCATACAAGAGCACCTTTCTAAAAAATGCACTTGAAGTTTATATGGTTTATAGACATAAGACTATTATATAATTTTAGATAAATTTAATGTAGAAAGATTCCATCTTCTAAATATTGGTTGGCCCAGTAGTTTTGACAAAAACATTACTGGTAGGTGTGCAATATACATATTTTTGCCAATCTAGAATTATATGAACACGTTAGATACCTCTTCTTCACTGTCTTTAGTGCATGCTCTGTCTATACTAGGCCTTCCGTGAGATCAACATCTTGCAGAGTCAGTATCTAGCACTGACCACTTAAGGTGGATAGAAAGCAGATAAAACTTTGACAGTACACCACCAATTGAATACTTCCTCCACAAAGGCCCCTGTCCTAAAAGTTCTATCACTTCTCAATTTAGTCCCACCCACTGAGATGAAGTAAATATTCAGCACAATGACTCTATGGAACAGATGTTTTATATTTAAACCCTAGTAAAAAGATAGCCCTACCATACCCTCTCTCTAGTAATATTTTAATAGGAAAACAACATTCAAAGATATCTGAAAAAGACTCTTATTATATTTGAATTAATATTTCCAAAGAAAAGGGAATTCCTTAGCTGTAAAGAAAATAAGATTTGATTATTTTAGTGTATATATACAAGTAAGCCTCACAAAAACAAATATAAAAATTGTATAATAATGATATCATTATATTGTTAAGGCAAAGAAATAACTGAGAATAGTATCATTCTATTATAACATGCATTTCAAGTGGATATTTATTTGTAAGTCTTTCAATATTGCTTATTTCTGTTTAGTGAAATCAATAAGTTGTTATTTTATGTTCATTAATCTTTTCATATTTTACTTGATAAATAAATACAAGATGACTAAAATGTTAATGTAAATAATAGTAAGAAAGTCTAATGTATTAAAATGTTGGAGAAAATTCATTTTTTTTTTTTTTGAGAAGTTAGCCTCCCTCTCCTCTCCCTCTCCCCTCAGTCCTCCCCTCCATCTCTTCTCCCTCCTTCCATCCCTCTGATTCCTATTCTTCCCTCACTCTTTACCTCGTTCTATTTTCCTGGATTAAATAGGGTCTTGCATATGTCCTCGTCTGTCCTAAGACTTGTCATCCTCAAGCTTCTGTCTTCAGAATGCTGAGATTACAGGTTTGTTTTCACGTGACTAACCTGTCTGACTCGTTTAGAGACACAATGAAACTTTTGTGTTTGTTTGTTTGTTTTTCAAGACAGGATTTCTCTGTTAGCCCGGGCTGTCCTGGAACTCACTCTGTAGACCAGGCTGGCCTTGAACTCAGAAATCTGCCTGCCTCTGCCTCCAAAGTGCTGGGATTAAAGGCGTGTGCCACCACCGCCAGCTAATGAAACATTTTCTATGTTATCTTTCTTAACCTTTTATGCATTTTTGTTTGATTTTGTAGTTGGCTCAGAAATAAAATTAACCCTGTAAAACTGGCTGCCCTTTTAAAATACTAATTATGGTTTTTAATTCTGTCAACATCACTTTCTGTATGTGCGTGCTTTTGCAGGTGCTTGCAAGCCTAGACATTGGATGTCTGCAGCTGCAATCACAGTTGGTCAGGAGCCACTTGATGTCCTGCTAGGAGTTTGGTATTGTGCTTAAGATCAATTCATACTCTTATCTGCAGAGCCACGTCTCTAGGCTCTAAATTGCTTCCTTTTAGGACAGGAAAAAATAGCGTCTTGTGTTGCCATGTCTGAAATTTCTACTGATCATACCTTATTGCTAGTTCTATAAAGCTCCTGAGGTCTTTCTTCAGAAGTCAGAATTTTCAGTTATTTATCAATCTTAGATGTGCATTAACATCATTATCTCATTGGGCATGGTTACTATAGCACCTGTGTTCACTCTTGCTCTCAAATATAAAAATCACATATTGCCAAGTAGAAGCTCATAGATTGGGATGGGGACTAGCAGATACATGTTTAATTTTGAAAATGTCACTGTCTGTATACTGAATGTTAGCTGTGGGAAAGTTCTGAAATATGGTTACATCATTCTCTAGGATTCTTTCATTAGGTTTGTAATATTTTTAGTATAAGGTATATAATTTTAGTTCTGAAAATTATCCAGACCGGCCTGCGGTGGCACATCGTTGTAGTGCTCGCGCTCTGTCGCTAGGGCGCTCTGTCCATCCCGTGTTCAATCCTTCCAGCTGTCCTTCATGTAGGGAAAAATAACAAAAACAAAATCAAACTTTGGGCTGGAGAGATGGCTTTGGCGATTAAGAGCATTATCATGCTGTTCCAGAGGTCCTGTTAAATTCAATTCCCATGCAACCAATGGTGGCTACAACCATCTGTAATTGTGAGTCCGTGCCCTTTTCTGGTGACGTTCTGAATGGTTAATCATGCTCAGGTCTTTCACTAGATTAATATTTTAATAAGGTATATAATTATTAAAATTGTCCAGGAAATTTGGAGATAACAACATTGATAATCACACTTATTTATTCACTTTATTTTTTTATTTTTTCCCAATCTGCTTTAATACCATTTTAATTACATGCAAGTATTAAGGTCAGTTGTAAGTTGAGGAACTAGCAATACAATAGATGCAAATAGTCAAGGAACAAGCAAGACAATAAACACAAATAGTCAAAGACCAAGAAAGGCCATAAAGAAACTTCACGAAACTCCAGTGATCACTGTTTCTAAGGGCTTATCAGGATGACTAAATATCAGAGTTAACTTCCCTGTCCTAGCCCAAAGTCATTTTCATGTCTGAAGCCGACTTCCTTTTCTAACCTAAAACTTAGATTCCTGTGTGAAATTACTTCTTTGTTCAAGCCTAATATTTAAATTCTTGCCTGAAATTGCTTCTTTGTTTTAGCCTAATGTCAGATTCCTGCCTGAAGCCCATTTCCTTGTCTTTAGCCAATGTCAAATTCCTGCCAAGCAGCCCATTTCTTTGTCCTTGACCAATGTCAGGTTCCTGGCAACCAGCCCCCAAAGCTCTCCACACTTCCCCTTTGTTATTACAATACAAAACTGAGCCTGTCTTAGGTCATTCTGACAAGATTGCCTTCCTTACCATCATGGAATATGCATTAAAAAAGCAATGTACTTTTGTCTTAGATTGGTAAAGCTCTGTGCAAAATCTTACCCATCCTTGGTTGCCAGCTGTATTAATAACTATGACTGGGGGTCCATTTCAATTTCAAGCCATAACTTTGGCTGTGAACATGTTGATGTTGTTAAAGACAAACTTTAACATGATGGGCAGGAATAAAAGTATTACCAGGATAAAAAGGGCTAGCATGTTCAAGCTATATATGCCATTCTTGAAGCTTGACCAAAATGGAAATACTGACCTCAGGCAATGGATAATTTTATCAGTAGTATCTACAGCATCAAAGCTCCCGAGAGCAGCATTCTTTAAATTCATAAGCTCACAATGCAAAGTTAAAACATCAGAAAGTTGTTAGAATTATGCCAAATACCCTGCAAGTGTTTTTAAACTTTTACCTAATTATAATGACTATCATTGTAAATTTTAGAAGTAACACAAATCCCTTGGTATTTGGCATGGACACTTGAGATGGCTCCTTACTCTTAAACTCTGAACCTCCTTCCAATAATCTGAATAGGATAAAGAAAATCTATCTGTTGTTCCAAATGCCTATCTAAATCATCTTGTATACTCACACATTACTAATATTTTTTTTTTTTGCTAATGTTTAACAAAAGTAGCTGTCTTAACTTCTTGTGTCAACACAATTGCAGAAGTAGTGTTTACTAGCAATTAATGTAATTAAAGCTGTTATTACCCTCAATAATCAAGCTTAGTAACCTCTTGCTTCTGCTTAAAGCCTCACTCACTTCTTCCAGTACTTGCAAGCTTTTCTCAAAATACCAAAGTCCTGTGATCCTCAGGGCAATAAAACAAAAGCTGGTAGATATGTAGGGGAGGATGGCCTTTTGGGGCATAGGTGAGAGAGGCGGGGCCTTTGGGTTTTGTGAAGCCTGGATGCCCCTTTGTGGGGGAATTTGAGGGTGGGGAAGTGGGAGTGTGTATGTGGGGGGACACATCCTCATATATATAAGGGGTCCAAGCAATCCAGTAAGAGATTTTAGATGTCCTCTAAAATTAAGGAACAGTACATTTTCTCTGTAATTGAGTTGTACTTGCAAAAACTATTACAAAATTTGAGAATTAGCAATAATAAAAAAAGAAACAGTTTCAAATAATTGTAAGCCGTGAGCTATATATGACTATCAGTATACAAATTTAAAAGCTTAATTTTCAGCATTCTTTTTTTTAAAATTTGGGTATTTTCTTTATTACATTTCAGATGTTATCCTCTTTCCCCATTTTGCCCCCAAAAACCCCCATACCATTCCCCCTCCTCCTGCTTCTATGAGAGTGTGTCCCACCACACACCCAATCTTGCTCCCTGCCCTCTCATTCCCCCACACTGGGGCATCTAGCCTTTATGGGAGCAAGGGTCTCCTCTCCCACCATTGTCCGACAAAGTCATCCTCCCTACATATAGGGCTAGAGCCATGGGTCTCTCCATGTGTGCTCCCAGGCTAGCTGTTTAGACCCTGGGGACTCTGGTTGGTTGGTATTGTCCTCTTAGAGCACAAGAAACTTTGTTTTTTTTGTTTTTTATTCCAGACAAATTTCTCTGTTACCCGGCTGTCCTGGAAACCCCTCTTAGACCAGGCGCCTGAAACCAAAAATCGCCTGCCTCTGCCTTTCCAAAAAGGGTTGGGATTAAAGCGTGTGCCACCACCCCCAGCTAATGAAACATTTTTCTATTTACTTTCTAACCTTTTGCCCTTTTTGTTTGATTTGAGTTGCTCAAAATAATTACCCGTAAACCGGCTGCCCTTTAAAATACTAATTATGGGTTTTTTAATTTTTGTCAAAACACTTTCTGTAAGGTCTGCTTTTGCAGGTGCTTTCAAGGCCTAGACAGGGGGTTGGCTGCCCCGCAATCACAGTTGGTCAGGAGCCACTTGATGTCCTGCTAGGAGTTTGGTATTGTGCTTAAGATCAATTCATACTCTTATCTGCAGAGCCACGTCTCTAGGCTCTAAATTGCTTTTCCTTTTAGGACAGGAAAAATAGCGTCTTGTGTTGCCATGTCTGAAATTTCTACATGATCATACCTTATTGCTATTTCTATAAAGCTCCTGAGATCTTTCTTTCAGAAGTCAGAATTTTCAGTTATTTTATCAGTCTTAGATGTGGCATTAACACATTATCTCATGGGCATGTTACTATAGCACCTGTGGTTCACTCTTGCTCTCAAAATAAAAATCCATATTGCCAAGTAGAAGCTCATAGATTGGGATGGGGACTAGCAGATACATGTTAATTTGAAAATGTCACTGTCTGTATCCTGAATGTTACTGTGGGAAAGTTCTGAATATGGTTAAAAACATTCATTCCTAGGATTCTTCACTAGGTTTGTAATATTTTTAGTATAGGTAATAATTTAGTTCTGAAAATTGTCCCAGGACAATTTGGAGTAACAACATTGAATATCCACACTTATTTTATTCACTTTATTTTTATTATTTTTTATTTTTTCCCAATCTGCTTTAAATACCATTTTAATTACATGCAAGTATTAATGTCAGTTGTAAGTGAGGAACTAGCATATCAATAGATGCAAAATAGTCAAGGAACAAGCAAGACAATAAAACACAAATAGTGTCAAAGACCAGAGAAAGGCCATAAAGAAACTTTTCATGAAACACACTCAGTGATCACTGTTTCTAAGGGCTTATCAGGATGACTAAATATCTGAGTTAACTCCTGTCCTGTAGCCCAAAGTCATTTCTGCTGAAGCCTACTACCTGTTTCCTAACCTAAAACTTAGATCCTGTCTGAAATTCACTTCTTTATTCAGCCTAATATTTAAATTCTTGCCTGAAAATTACTTCTTTGTTCTAGCAATGTCAGATTCCTGCCTGAAGCCCATTTCCTTGTCTTTAGCCAATGTCAAATTCCTGCCAAGCAGCCCTATTTCTTTGTCATTGACCATGTCAGGTCCCGGCAACCAGCCCCCAAAGCTCTCCACACTTCCCCTTTGTTATACACATACAAAACTGAGCCTGTCTAGGTCATTCCTGACTAAGTTGCCTTCCTTACCCATCATGGAATATGGCATTATAAAAAGCAATGTACTTTTGTCTTAGATTGGTAAAGCTCTGTGCAAAATCTTACCCATGCCTTGGTTTGCCAGCTTTAATAAACTATGACTGGGGGTCCATTTTCAATTTCAAGCCATGTAATTGGCTGTGAACATGTGTGAGTGTTTGTTAAAGACAACTTTAACATGATGGCAGAATAAAAGTATACCAGGATAAAAAGGGCTAGCATGTTAAGCTATATATGCCATTCTTGAAGCTTGACCAAATAGAAATACTTAGTCCATAAGTAATTCTGTCAGCAGTATCTGCAGCATCAAAGCTCAGCAGAGCAGCATTTCTTTAAATCATATTCTCACAATGCAAAGTTAAAACATCCAGAAAGTTGTTAGAATATGCCAAATACCCTGCAGTGGTCTTTAAACTTTTTCCTAATTATAATGACTATCATGTAAATTTTAGAAGTACACACAAATCCCTTGGTACTTGGCATGACACTTGAGATGGCTCCTTACTCTTAAACTCTGAACCTCCTTCCAAATCTGAATAGGATAAAGAGCATCTATCTGTTGTTCCAAAGGCTACTAAATCATCTGTATACTCAACACATGTAGTAATATTTTTTTTTTTTGCTAATGTTTAACAAAAGTAGCTGTCTTAACTTCTTGTGTCAACACAATTGCAGAAGTAGTGTTACTAGCAATAATGTAATCAAAGCTGTTATACCATCAATAATCAAGCTTAGTACCCTCTTGCTTCTGCTTAAAGCCTCACTCACTTCTGCAGTACTTGCAAGCTTTTCTCAAAATACCAAAGTCCTGTGATACTCAGGCAATAAAACAAAAGCTGGTAGATATGTAGGGGAGGATGGTCTTTTGGGCATAAGTGAGAGAGGCGTCCTTGGTCAGTGAAGCATGGATGCCCCTTTGTGGGGGAATTTGAGGGTGGGAATGGGAGTGTGTATGTGTGGGAACACATCCTCATAGAAGCAGGATGAGAGGGGATGATATAGGTGGCTTCTGGTAGAAGGGAATGGGAAAAGGGGACAACATCTTAAAATGTAAATAAAATATCCAATAAAAATTAAGTTTAAAACAAAAAAAGCTGATTGATAGTTCCTTGTTTCAACACACTAACACAATTAGAAATTGTATAATCAATACAATTTACATTAAATATGTAGAAGAAACAAAAGTAATTTTAACATGAGAATTAAAAGAGCTTTAACACATTCACTAACACTTGTTTGAAATCTAGATCCTGCCCTCCTTTATCTCATGATAATATAGTGAACTTCCACTTAAACTTCCCAAATAGTCTCTGAAAATGTGCAGAATCCGCCTTCCAATGAAGTTTATCATTCCAATATTGGATTGATTTCTAGACCAGTCCATGATTGAATCCAAATAACTGGTCACATTTAAGACAAATACAAGAGTCATTAAATTCTGTCTTTTTGATTCTCGTCTTACAAGGTCTAAAAACTTGAGGCAAGGCAGCTTGTTTCATCTGGGATATAGGCAAGCAAAAGTGGTCAGGAACATATGTCCAATACAACTTCCTGTCACCATTGTCAGTGCACTCAGCAAGCTCACAGGTCGCATCATTCTTTGGTCCCAGCATCAGCATGTTCTCACTGGTCACTCTGACAGCCACAGTGCTCCTTTAGTACCCTGCAGAAAACACACCAACAGGCCCTCTTCTCCCATATAAATACCTGATTGGGATCATGCCATATGCCAGTAAGTAGATCTGTCCTTTTTACCTGAAGATAAATATAGAGTTAGGTGCCATAGATGCTCAGGAGAAAGTTCCTTAGCATCCCAATTTTTAAACTTAAAAAAAAAGAACATGATTTAAATAAATTTTGTGTATTGGGATATACCTTCCTTTTTTAATTTTCTGAAGATGCTCTTTTAAAGTTTCTTGGCCCCATTCCACAATACCTTGTCCTGAGGATTTAAGTAATCCCAGTAATATGGTAATATTAAATTGTTGATAAAGTCTCAATGCTCAACTGCAATTAGCCATCCATTATCTGTTTTAATCTGATTTGAACAGCCAGAAGTAGAAAAACAATGTAGCAATAACTATTACATTTTTAGTTGCCCCCTCCTGTGAAGCCCGTGGCAACTAGAAAGGCTGAGAGAATTCAGTAGTCACATGTACATATTTTAATCTTCCAAAATCAGAAATATAGTACCATCCATTCACTATAATTGATTAGCATGAGTCCACGAGGATGAATACCATTATGTTTACAAGTAGAAATGAGAACATTCAGGACAAGTCATTACAAATGAATGTTGCACATACGCCTGGAAATATCAATTGTTGTCTCAAGCTATTACAATTTTGATGATGTAAGAATGAGATTGTTTGGCTAACTGTTCCGATATAAAGCCTATAATCTTCCTGGTATACATACTGCTGTGGGATTGTCCTAAGGGGTCCAAGCAATCCAGTAAGAGATTTTAGATGTCCTCTAAAATTAAGGAACAGTACATGTTCTCTGTAAATTGAGTTGTACTGCATAACTAATTACAAAATTTGAGAATTAGCAATAACTAAAAAGAAACAGTTTCAAATAATTGTAAGATGTGAGCTAATACTGACTATCAGTATACAAACTAAAAGCTTAATTTTGAGCATTTCTTGTTTTTTTTAAATTGGATATTTTCTTATTACATTTCAGATGTTATCTCCTCTTCCCCATTTTGCCCCCCAAAACCCCCCTAAACCCTTCCCCCCCTCCTGCTTCTATGAGAGTGTATCCCCACCCACACACACCAATCCTGCTCCCTGCCCTCTCAGTCCCCCACACTGGGGGACTAGCCTTTATTGGAGCAAGGGTCTCCTCTCTCACCATTGTCCGACAAAATCATCCTTCCCTACATATAGGGCTAGAGCCATGGGTCTCTCCATGTGTGCTCCCAGGCTGGCTGTTTAGACCCTGGAGCTCTGGTTGGTTGGTATGTCTCTATCCCATCGGACTGAAAACTTATTCAGCCCCTTCAGTCTTATCTCTAACTCCTCCATTGAGGACCCCTTGTTCATTTCAATGGTTGGCTGTGAGCATCTGCCTCTGTATAGCCAGATACTGGCACAGCCTCTAAGGAGACAGTTATATCAGGCTCCTGTCAGCATGCACTTCTTAGAATCCACAATAGTGTCTGCTTTGGTGACTTAACATGGATTAGATACTCATGTGGCTCAGTCTCTGGACGCCCCTCTTTCAGTCTCCGTTCCAAACTTTGTCTCCCTATTTCCTCCCGTGCATAGTTTGTTACTCCTTCCTAAGAAGGTCCAAAGCCGCCCCACATTGGTCTTCCTTCGTTAATGAGCTTCAGAGTTTGTGAGTAGTATCTTGGTATTTTTAGCTTTTTGGCTAATATTCCACTTATTAGTAAGTGCATACAATGTGTGTTCTTTTGTGATTGGGTTACCTCACTCGAGGATGATACTTTCTAGTTCCATTCATTTACCTAAGAATTTCATGAATTCATTGCTTTTAATAGCTGAGTAGTACTCCATTGTGTAACTGTACCACATTTTCTATATCCATTCCTCTGTTGAAGGACATCTGAGTTCTTGCAGCTTCTGGCTATTATAAATAAGGCTACTATGAACATAGTGGAGCATGTGCCCTTGTTATATGTTGAAGATCTTTTGGGTATATGCTCAGGAGTGGTATAGGTGAGTCCTCACTTAATACTATGTCCAGTTTTCTGAGAAACCACTAGACTGATTTCCAGAATGGTTGTACAAGCTTACAATCCCACCAACAATGGAGGAGTGTTTCTCTTTCTAAACATTTTGTCAGCATCTGTTATCACCTGAGTTTTGATCTTAACCATTCTGACTAGTGGGAGGTAGAATCTCAGGATTGTTTTGATTTCATTTCCCTGTTGACTAAGAATGTTGAACAATTATTTAGGTGCTGTTCGACCATCCCCATTTCTCAGTTGAGAATTCTTTGTTTAGCTCTGTACCTCATTTTAAATAGGGTTATTGATTGCCTGGAGTATAATTTCTTGAGTTCTTTGTATATATTTGATATTAGCCCTCTATCAAATGTAGGATTGGTAAAGATATTTTCCCCAATGTTTTTGTCCTGTTGACAGTGTCCTTTGCCTTACAGAAGCTTTGTAATTTTATGTTGTCCCATTTGTCAATTCTTGACCTTAGCACATAAGCCATTGGTGTTCTGTTCAGGAACATTTTCCCTGTGTCCATGTGTTCTAGGGTCTTTCTCACTTTCTCTTTTATTAGTTTCAGTGTACTTGGTTTTATGTAGCCCTTGCCACTTGTACTTGAACTTTCTACAAGGAGATAAAATGGATTGATTTGCATTCTTCAACATGCTGACCTCCACTTTAACCAGCACCAATTGTTGAAAATGCTGTCTTTTTCCACTGGATGGTTTTAGCTCTTTTGTCAAAGATCAATATGACCATAGGTGTGGGGTTCATTTTGGGTCTTCATTCTATTCCATTGATCTTCCTGCCTGTCTCTGTATCAATACCATGCATTTTTTCACTACTGCTCTGTAGTACAGCTTGAGGTCAGGATGCTGATTCCCCCAAAGTTCTTTTAATGTTGAGAACAATTTTTGCTAACTGGGTTTTTTGTTATTCTAAATGAATTTGCAAATTGCTCTTTCTAACTCTGTGATGAATTGAGTTGGAATTTTGATGGGGATTGCATTGAATCTGTAGATTGCTTTCAGCAATATGGCTATTTTTTACTATATTAATCCTGCCAATCCATGAGCATGGGAGGTCTTTCCATCTTCTGAGATCTTCTTTGATTACTTTCTTCAGGGACTTGAAGTTTTTGTCATACAGATCTTCACTTGCTTGGTTAGATTCACACCAAGGTATTTTATACTATTTGTGACTATTATGAAGGGTGTCATTTCCCTAATTTCTTTCTCAACCTGTTTGTCCTTTGAGTAGAGGAAGGCTACTGATTTGTTTGAATTAATTTTATATCCAGCCACTTAACTGAAGTTATCAGGTTTAGGAGATCTCTGGTAGAAGTATTACTTAAGTATAGTACCATATCATCTGCAAATAGTGATAATTTGACTTCTTCATTTCCAATTTGTATTTCTTTGACATCCTTTTGTTGCCTAATTGCTCTGGCTAGAACTTCTAGTATTATATTGAATAGGTAGGGAGGAGAGTGTGCAGCCTTGTTTAGGGCTTGACTTTAGTGGGATTGCTTCAAGTTTCTCTCCATTTAGTTTGAGTTGGCTACTGGTTTGCTGTATATTGCTTTTACTATGTTTAGATATGGCCTTGGATATCTGATCATTCCAAGACTTTTACCATGAAGGGGTATTGAATTTTCAGAAATGCTTTCTCAGCATCTAGTGAGATGATCATGTGATTTTGTTCTTTGAGTTTGTTTATATAAGTGGTTAACGTTGATGGATTTCCATATATTGAAGCATCCCTGAATTCCTGGGATAAAACCTACTTAATCATGACAGATGATTGTTTTGATGTGTTCATGAATTCTGTTTGCAAAAATCTTATTAAGTATTTTTGCATCTCTATTCATAAGGGAGATTGGTCTGAAATTCTCGTTCTCTGTTGGTCTTATGTGGATTAGGTATGAGAGTAATTTTGGCTTCATAGAACAAATTGGGTAGTATTCCTTTTGTTTCTACTTTTTGGAATTGTTTTAAGAGAATTGGTATTGTCTTCTGTGAAGGTCTGATAGAATTCTGGGCTAAAACCTTGTGGTCCTGGGCAATTTTTGGTTGGGAGACTTTTGATGACTGCTTCAAGATGTACTCTCAATTCTGAACATCTATGCTTCAAGTGCAAAGGCAGCCACATTCATAAAAGAAACTTTACTAAAGCTCAAAGCACATATTGTAACTCATGCAATAATTATGAGAGACTTCAACATTCCCCTCTCAGCAATGGACAGATCATCGAAGCAAAAACTAAACAGAGACACAGTGAAGCTAAAAGAAGTTATGAAGCAAATGGATTTAACTGATATCTATAGAACATTTCATCCTAAAACAAAAGAATATACCTTCTCAGCACCTCATGGTCCTTTACAAAACTGACCATATAATTTGTCACAAAACAGGCCTCAACAGATACAAGAAAATTGAAATAATCTCATGCATCCTATCAGATCACCAAAGTGTCAGGCTGGTCTTCAGTAGCAACAAAAATTATGGAAGTCCACATACACATGGAAACTGAATAATGCTCTACTCAGTGATAACTTGGTCAAGGAAGAAATAAAGAAAAAAAAATAAAGACTATTTAGAATTTAATGAAAATAAAGGCACATGGTTCCAAACGTTGTGGGACACAATGAAAGCAGCTCTAAGAGGAAAACTCATAGCTCTAAGTTCCTACAAAGAGAAACTTGAGAGGG
Source organism: Mastomys natalensis (assembly GCA_021653895.1). NCBI lineage: Eukaryota > Metazoa > Chordata > Mammalia > Rodentia > Muridae > Mastomys > Mastomys natalensis. The sequence goes on from JAJTUV010000751.1 coordinate 1,229,601, forward strand.
CATACAGTAGCAGCTTGACAGCATACCTGAAAGCTCTAAAAACAAAACAAAAAAAGTAATTATGTCCAAGAGGAGTAGATGGCAGGAAATAATCAAACTCAGGGCTGAAATTAACCAAGTAGAAACCAACAGAACAAAATAGGAGCTTTTCTTTGAGAAAATCATGAAGATAGATAAACCCTTAGCCAGACTAACCAGAGAGCATAGAAACAGTATCCAAATTAATAAAATCAGAACTGAAAAAGGAAACATAACCGCAGAAACTGAGGATATTCAAAAATCATCAGATCCTATTACAAAAGTGTATACTCAACAAAACTGGAAAACCTGGATGAAATGGAAGCTTTCTAGACAGATACCAGGTACCAAAGTTAAATCAGGATCAAATAAACAATCTAAACAGTCCCATAACCCCTAAAGAAATAGAAGCATTCTATTTACTTTAAATATTTACTTTAAAATTTACTTTATTTTATACATGTGAGAACAAAAGTTAAAACATATCAGAAATACATGAAATAAAAATTAATGAGAATTATTTTCTTTATATGTTGTTTATAAAAGATAAGCCATTTTAATTTTTCGTAGAAAATCACAATATCATGTCAAATATTTCATGTGGAAATAATATATTTTACCTTAAAAAAGATTTCTTTAGTTAATATGAATAAAGCATAGAAAAATGTATTGAAAATATTTTTCAATTCAATTTATTTCAGTTATTGATTAAATAATTATAAAGTAGAGATTTTGAAACACAGCCATTACTAATCAACATGGTTAAATCATTTGCCTTCAATCATTTGTCTTAAACGTTACTTATTTTCATTTCATTTTTCTTTGTATTTAGTATTTTGATTTGTACAAGTAAAATACAGAAACCTAACTGGTAGTTTTAAAGAAAATTTAAGACATATTCACAAAGTAGAATGACAGAAAAAGACTGGCAAAGCCTGTACGTACTGCTAAGAAAGATGCTTACAGCAGAGTAAGGAGCTTCCTTTACAACAAATCATTAGAGAGTCCACTTTTGGAAGAGTGTCAGGAACAGGCAGCGATCTTAAGATACACAAAGGTACACACTTCCAGTTAGGAGCAACCTATAACTCATGAAGCTTGTAGGGACAAGAGAAACAGCTCATGAAGAACTATTCACATCATTTTATAAACACTATGTGAAATCAATACTAATTTTATTCAAGAAAAGGAGTCAGGAATATTTTTTTTCACAATAAATACATGTGCATAGTAAAAAATATCACTTAAAAACAGAGTCAAACTCATATACTCTAAGCATTTTTCAGTTGCCTGTATTTCTTTGTGTCCATTAGGGACCTATTGTCTTTTCACTATCTACTTTATGTTTTTACTGCTGTGGCCTTGCTCAGCTATGTTTACGCAGCCATGATGGTGAGAACTTGTGGGTGTACCTTGTGATATTTCTCAGAGACACGGTCTCACAGGAAACTCTGTGATCATCTGGTTTTAAAATCTTTCTGCCCCTATATTACAAAGATTTTTAAGTCTTGGATACGGTAGTTGTTTTTTAAGTTATACAAGTCCTTGAGAGTGGGATCCACAAATCTGCATTCTGATTGATTGTGCTTCTCTGTGATGGTGTCTGTCTACTGCAAAGACAAGTCTCTTTATTTAATGTTTGCCTTTATTTCCTCACCCTTCCATGAGAGTAAATATATTAGCAGGTACTGGTTACAGAGTGTGGAAACTGGTTCAGTGCAGTGGGCACTGACAAGTTGCTCATATTCAAGTAATAACCAGTTGCCTATGTTCATCCAATCTACTCAAATTACATTCAATGGGAAATATACTCAATCACAAAATAGAGTGTCAATTCTTTGGGATCAAGATGAAATTTACCATTTCTTCATGAATAGGGATGAAGGAAGAAAATGGATAAATGAAAATGATTGAAATTGATATACACATACATATTGGTGTGTAAAAAATGTTAAAGAGTAAAATAAATATATGTAAAATTATTTTAGTAATTAGTTAATACGTATAGATTTTCTTTAAACTCAAGTATCAGTTATGTCAATTTCCCAGTTTGATTGAAGGGGTCAATCTATGTTGGCATGCAGTTTGAATGTTTGTCGAACAATATGAACAATTTACCAGTCTTCATTTCTTCTTGTACCTACACTCAATTTGAACTCCAGAGAACAAAAAGTACTTTTGTATTTTCATGACCGTCCAAATCATCTAGTCAATGTGCATGACTCTCTAGAAGGTCTGAAATAGGTCAAAGGTGTGGAAGCCCTCTGCTGACATGCTTCTTTTCTCCATTTATTGTTCTTTTGTTTGCCCAAGCTGCTATAATTTTGAGAAGCTGCAATGTTGACTCTTTGTGATAATTGATTTGACAAATGCCTCAGGGTGAAGATTGCTAGGGGTCAGAGAACTGTGAGTTAGGGCAATTCAAGAAAAATTCTTTCTTTTGAATTTTAATAGTAATAAAATAACAAAAAAAAGAAAAAAATAACTTTAGAGGGGAGGTTAACAGTTGCATTTCTCTGAGTGTCGGACTTTCGGGAAAGCATTACATCAAATTCATCTGTGCCTGTGCTAGGGTGGTGATTTTATGTCTATGGTATTCAAAATTTTTCATTCACAATTGAGTTTTAGTACTATGAGAAAAGGAATAAAAGTTTACTAACTTAAAATAATATGAGTAGAAATGATAATTCTGATTAAAAGCTTCCAAATTTTTTGGAAGCTTTAATTCTAAAATTTATCCAAAATTTCTGGATTTCTTTGAATGTTGGTTTGCTTTTCAGTTTTTTGTTCATCTGTTTGGATTTGTTTGCTTGTTTATTTGTTTTGTTTTGAATTCTTTTTAGTATACTTGTGGTTTTTAATGCTGAAAAAATGTTTGCACAGCCGTGACCATGGGTAGTGTGCTAGGTTTACAGTGTCAAGCATTAATTCTTACTTGTTGAGAAGACCTTATGTGCAATTGCACAACTGTTAATTATCCCCAAGGTATAAATGCCATTATTACACCATTGGGAAGGTATCACTGGACTGATTATTGTGGTTTATAAGTTTTATAGCATGATGGGTCTATTGATTATGTTCTCCTTCAGTAGCCTTCATCACACATTTAGATACAATGAGAGCTAGCTTTCAGCTAGGTGACATCCAGGTTAATCCGAGCTCAGTTCATACAAGGCCTGATTTGAAGAATGTAGTGTCTTCAGAAATAGGCCTTAAATAACTTCATGTTCTTGGCTGCAACCAAGGACAATGACAATATCCTATATTATTTTGTGAATAACATGGATCCCCATGATCAAGATCTGGAAGGGAGGCGGTCGTGCTTCCAACTGCGGTTCTTGTTCGATAGCCTGTTTCTTGTAAGGATCATTATTATCATGTGATGTAACTTCTCCTAAAAATTATACATATACAAACAAAACTATATTTTTCTAAATTTTTATTTATTTTAATATCTCAAAGCTGGGTGGTTAAACATAAGAGGTTGCAAGGAGTATTTCACATTCTCAACATAATTTTGTCCCTCTTGTCTCCACTGGCCCATGGTCATCTCATAACACCAAACCTACACATTTCAGTTCTAAGTATTACCATCTTACCAGTCCCAAATACTTTTGAAAATTCCAAAGATTGATCCTAGTCTCACTGCAATCTTCTACCTGTGAAGTAACTACGAAAATGAAGTCTCATATCTCTAATTCATAATTAATTGGCATGGTATATATATTTCCATAAAAAAGGAGAAGAATAGGAGATTTGCAAGAATGCTCAGAACAAATCAAGAATTAAACATAGCAAGGCACCTCAAAGCACTGCAGATCTCTGTTCACCGTGGTCATTCTTGGTGGAGCCAAGGAGGTTGTAATGTAGACTTGCTCCTTTAGGTCAGCTACCAGGCATGCTCCCTTGAGTCAGCTTCACCTAAACCCTTCAACATCTTTCAGCAGATTTCCTGACAGCTCCACATTTTAGGACTGTATTCTCAGTTTCATGAAGAGTGAACCCAGGAGCTCCATTCATGAAATCCAGCCCTGCTATACACTGTCTAGCTTCAGGGATTTCTGGACCTTGGTATACATTTCCAAGATCTTTAAACACACATTGATGAAAACTAACACTAATGCATAGTGCCAAGTAATACTATAAGGTCAAGATTAGTTGAGTGACAGCATCAGTGTACCCTTTGATTATGGTCACTGAGCTAGGAAAACACTCTCCCATTGTCTTCTTTTTTTCTTTTCTTTCTTTCTTTCTTTCTTTTTTTTTTTAAGGAAGCCATGAGGCAGTCCTCTGTTGGTTAGTCTTCTTTGCAATGAATTTAGCTATTTTATTTCCCAGAGCGTTTGATGATGGAAAATTGCCTTCAAGGCACATTTCTTATTATCTCAGTTCATAGAGGGAAGTTTCATTTAATTATGCAAAACTCTTCAACAGTCACCTCTGTTTGTGCAGAGATCATATGCAGCCTCAAAGTCATTCGTCTACTTTTTCTTGACCAACCAACCCTCCGCTCTTATTGCATTTACTGTACCACATTTCATTCCTTCGCTATAAATACGAACAGGAACACGAAGAACGAAATATATCTAGCCAAGAATTTAGGCTATCTGCAATTTTCTTTTAGTAAACAGTATGATGTATTACTTTTTAATTTAGGCTTCTCAAGTCTCTAGGACATGATCAAGTTATAGAAAAATATGTTGGTATAATGTAATATAAGTGATCTGTGCTATAATTCTGGATAAATTCATGATTCCCCTCTGAAACTTCATGAGCATGGTCTTCATTGTCTGTATTTCTGTTCACAATCCTTTCTCCCTCCCTCCTGTTAGAATCTACCTAAGTAGGGGCAACAAGTCTCTAAGGGTTCTCTAGACCCAAATTCCAAACTCTGACCTTGTTTTCTCAACTATTTCTATAAGCCTCAGAACACAGATCATATTTCTTACAAGAACAAAAGGACCCACTTCGCTGAGATTCACTTCTCAGTACTAATTTTCTGTTGTAGGTAATGCTCTTCTTCTCTTCACTCTGGAAAACATTAACAAAGTAACAACAGAGACATATACTTTGGCTGATGATTTGAGAAGATGATAGAGCATAGGAGCTAGCACAGAACTGGTGGCTGTGCTTGTTACAATGTGTGGATGAGGAAGCAATAGAATTTTCCCCAGGACAGTCCAAGTTGTAAACCAAGGCATCCTCCCGAAAGGATATCAACAGCTATGTTTGCCTTCTAGCTAAACCTTCCACAGCCTTCCAAACAATAGAACAAGCTGGGAACCGAGTGGGGATCATTTTCCATTTAAACTGTAATAGGGATATAGAAATTTGATTAATGATAACTTGTAGATATAACACTACAGTTTAATTATGTTTCAGAATGTTCTTACCAATTATTTGTGAGATTTATACATCTGCACGATCATAGTGACTTAAGGTGAGAATGAATTGTATCTTAGTTTCCTTGTTTTTTGTTTTGTTGGTTTTTTTTGTTTTCATCAATTATGTGTGGCTCCAGTAATCATGGCTTCAGACAACAAGAAAAGAAAAAAAAATCCCAAACTTCAAAATATTTTTAGACAGGAAAAGATTATGAACATGGTTTTATAACTCTATTTAAAGAATTTAGATATTCCATGTATCTTTCAGAAAAGAAGATTTATTAGAAAGAGGAGGAAAACAATTATCATTACTAAAGTATATGGTAAGGAAAGAGATCAATTTAAAAGATAAAGTTATGATAATGCTGTGCATATAAAGCAATACACAAAGAAATTTACAGAAGAATGTATTTATTATTAATTCTAATGTTCAACTAAATTTTATTAATATTTATTCATGCTATTGGTCACGTGGATGAAAATTTTGTATCAAAATGAACCTCGAAGATATAGTCCTGTTATTAAGAAGTTAAAAATGTTTATTTTTCTTAATGTACCAACAACTTTCCATATTTTGTAAGGCACATAAATTACAGTAATTTAATGAATAGTATCACATATATTGAGAAAATATGATTCAATCTTTTACTACAATATCTAGAATTTGAATGATTAAAAATTAAGTACATGAACTTGTTCTACTTCCACTGGAATTACCTATTGACTTTATCTAGTCCAACTTTAAGAATCTTTGATTGCTTTAAAACCCTCTCCAGTGCTGGAGAAATGTCTCAACACTTGAAAGTACTGACATCTCTTCCACAGGTCCTGACCTTAATTCTCAGTATGCACATGGTGGCTCACAACTCTTTTTAATGGCATAAAATGCTCATAAAATATCTTCTGGTGTACAGACATACATTTAAACAAAGCATACACACACACACACACACTATATATATATATATATATATATATATATATATATATATACACACACACATATATATAATACATAAATAATATTTATTTATGTATTTTATTGGATGCTATTTCCATTTCAAATGTTATCCCCTTTTCAGGTTTCCTCCAGGAATCCCCTTATCCCATTCCCCTTCCCTGCTTCTATGAGGGTATTCCCCCATCCACCCACTCCTACCTCCCCATCCTGGCATTCAGCAACACTGGAGCAGGCATCTAGGACAAGGACCTCTCCTCCCATTAATGCCCGTCAATGTCATCTTCTGCTACATATGTGGCTGGAGCCTTAGAGAATAAATATATCATAGGCAGAGTCATAGTGACCTGTCCCCTGAACCTTCACCCAGCTGATACCCTGTTCTCAATGGTATCTGTACTCCCCCTGAACACCTATGCTCCGGTGTCATTCCCTTCCCCACATCCTGCCTTTTTTGTGTTTATAACTCCTGTGTGAATAAATAAATTATGATGTGATTTAAATAATTAAATAAAAAACCTTTTTCGTCATAATAACTTCATGATATGTTTAGTTATATTTTATAATTAATAACTTTATTACATATCCTGGATATTATCCATAAAGTTATATTTAAATTCAGTAATGAATCCATTCTAGGAAACAAAGTCAGCTGTGTGTGTGTGTGTGTTGTGGTGTGTGTGTGGTGTGTGGTATTTTAGGTCAGCAGTTGAAATAAGTTCAGGTTCACTTAAATGCATATTAAAACATATTACCATGTCCCAAACCTTAGCATTTACATAAGAAATATATCCTGTTATTGACATAAAGTAAAGAAATTTAGGAAATAATAGGAATTTGAAAGTTTGCAATTATTGTTTACTATAAATAAGATATGTTGATCTTGGTATGTATGTTTCACTTCAATAAGATGCACAGGACAGATTTTTAGAAATAACAATTTGCCAGTGTTAAAAATGGTCCTTCGTAAACTGTGAAATTTACTTTGTTTTTCTATTGCTGTTAATATTTCTGTTAACAGTATAAAATACTGCTTGGATTTAATAAGCAAATAATGTAAAAAACACATTCTGTTCCTTCACTATATTTTCATATATAATTAGGCCATCTACTAATTATTACAGAGCTACCAAACATTCAAATTTACTTAGAAAGACCTATTTAAATATTAACTATTCTAAAAATTTTCAAAAGTAAAATTTTAAGGCATTAATATATATTGCATCTTTGAACCAAATTCAGAATTATTCAAGAATTTTGTGTGATTTGAAGTATTAAAAACAAACATGGAAAATTTAAATAGTAATAAATAATATTTATTAATTGGTAGGAGTTTAGAGTGAGTATTTATTAAAATCTTTAATGAAAAATTGTACTGGGGAGGTGGTTTTTAGATTGCTATTAATATGCTTATAAGAATAGATAAGGCTTAGAATCTGCTAGCTAAGTGTTGGTGATAGTTAAATTAATCCCAAATGAAAGACTTAAAGTTAGCTGATTCTCAAGACTGATTCTGAACTTTGCTCATTTATTCATTACTGATTTGATGGAAAAAGTAGAGAATATAAGTGTCTCCTTTAGGAATATTAGTTTGCAGCAATGCTCAAGGAAGGCTGGAGGGAGCTAGAGGCAAGGAAACAATTAGAGATTCTCCATTACCTTAAAAACTAATGAATGAACTTAAATTAGAAAAATTGCCATAAAATTGATATCATGTATTTCTAATATTTTATATTACTTGTCAAAACATTATTTATGAGGCTGAAAACAGAATTACAATTATCTTTAACTTTTCAATTGGTCATCTAGTGAAATGTAGTGATTTGCAAAAGCTGTAAAACAAGATTTTTGTCATTGAGGATCATGTTGATTCTAGTTTAATCCTGATAAAGATTGAGGGAGCATTGAGTAATTAAAAATATGTTTTCATAAGACTTGTAGGTGTGGTAGTAGAACGTGTTTATTACTATTTAAATTTTCCCATCTTTGTTTTTCTTAATACTTCAAATCACACAAAATTCTTGAATAATTCTAGAATTTGGTTCAAAGATGCAATATAATATTTTGGCAACTTCAATGTCATTTGAAACAGAGCCAGGTGCTATTACCATCACACATAATAGTTCCTCAGAGTAAAGTTTGTGGTGAATGATCATTTTGACATCTCATCTCCTGACCAAAAAAAAAAAAAACAAAAACAAAAAAACAAAAACAAAACCATGATCCATACATCAAACTGTTGCTGGAATAAAGAGTATCTACCATCTTTTATCACATACTGTGGTGAGGAACCAAATATTTCCAGATTCTTGGTCTCTTATTAAAGGTATTAAAATAAAGTTTCCTGAAAATTGCAAGGTAATAATTTCAAAACAAAGTGATTATATGCATTAAAAAGAAATTTCCTGTGAAAATTGACAGTGGGCCACATGAATGAAATACTCAAGAGTCCTGCTTACTGTTCATATTTCTTTTTCTAAGGTTAGTGGAAGAGTTTGTTTATTAGGAGTACAGTCTCTGTGGTTTTCTATATTTATTAAACAAATTAAACATTTTTCTACTGCAGATTTACATTTTCAAAATACATCTGATTTAAACCACATACATACTCTATTCTGCATAGGCATGATATAATCAAAAGTGAATAAGTGAATTCTCCCTAAAATGCTTATTTGTTGACATAGTTTGTCTTATTGAAAATGCACCCAAAACTAGTTTAGCAAAGAATGGCCTTCTTACCTTCCTATTAAAACATAAGTAGGGCACAGTTGAATAGAATGTGTCTAAGTTTAATGGTCAGTAAATAAAAGAGAAAACCTTATTCCATTGTTTAGTGTGATGTGTACATGACATTTCATGCAGGTGGTAGTTCTTTGATGTTAATTTGTAGCACAGAACATTGAAGAGAGACAGGTATATCTGCACAGTACATGTAGGCAATGGTCTCAGAACACCAAGTACATTATTAGAAGAGGGAGTGTGCATAGTTTGAATCACATGGAGTCTTAATTGCTCAGCTATTCCTTATGTTTGCCTTCCTCGCTGTGACAAATAATAACAGTAGTTAGTTAGGACAAGCAATTTGTATAAGACACACAGATGACATCTTATCATTGACTTCAACAATGTAAATGATCACCATAGTTATTCTAAAGTCATGTTGCTAATGCAAAGATAAAGCATACATGATTATTTTCAACAATGATATATATCCAAGTAAATATTTGGCATTGCAAAAACATTTCTCTATTTTATGGAAGATGATAAAATAATGCTACAGCTATGTATGCATCACAATCTTCTTTTTATTATATTACAATATGATATTTTCTCTTACATTTCAAGTTCACAAAAATGAACCGTCAGTGTTATATTTAATATAATTCCCCAGGTATTTGGAGTACTCTTCAATATTCCCGTGATTGTTGCCTATACTCAAGTGTGTTTACTGAAATAACATTTTCTCTCAATCATTTCATGTGCTGTTCCATATAATGACAACATAGCATGGAAGAAGCCACAGGAAGTCATAAGATTAGAAGAGCAAAGGAGGGCTGAGAATAAAATCTCACAGAAATATCTTAAGTGCATGTTAGATGGAAAGGAAGTCTGCAAGAATTCACCTAATTGTTGTGGTAGTATTCATACGAACATGGGCTAATATGAACATTTATCCAGAGATAAGTGGACAAGAAAAATAGGTATATACATACAATATAATATTATTCAGTCACAAAGAAGAAAGAAATCTTGTGTTTTGAAGGTACATGGAATGAACTTGTATACGTCATAGGAAACAAAGCAAAGCAGATACAGAAAGACAAGTAGAAATGGTTTCTCACTTATGTGGGAAGAACAAACATTAAAAATGTAAAGAAATGACCTTAAAGCCAAAGAAAGACACTTACAGAAATGCAGAAAGTGAGAACTAGGGAAATATGGGGCAGGAAAGGTAGTAGTGGAGGAGATGACTTGACCCTAGGATGCTATGATCCTGAATAGAAGTGTTAATGATGCTAAAAGAAAGCTAATGGTGTATTTCATAATATTTTTAGTAAACCAGGATAATTGTTGGTATCTATCACCACAATATAGCTTACTTAAAGACATCTGGAGCATCCAAAAGCTTAGCCCAGCATGAGGAAGTCTCAATAAAGTTGTGTCTCTCCTGATACAGTGCTTGAAGTCATTTTGAGTTGTCCTTCATATGACACTCAGTTGTCAACGTTCATACAACACAGATTCTAACAAAATGAGACCCTCCTGAATCTCTGGAATGAGAATTGTTTACCTTAATATCAAGAAGTGTGGGAAAACATGTGCGTGCCCAAGTGAACTTTGATGGTAGTGCTGTGCAACCTAAAGACTTTAGAGGTGGTCTAAAAGAAAAGCAATTCCTATGATCAGGAGCTGTGTTGGCTGTGTGTGTGCTAAATGTGCCTATGATGGGGTAAAGCATGTTTTCCTTAGCAAGGAGCAGAAAACACTGACTTAACCTCCTTATTTTCAATGAGAAAGCTGTCCCTGAGACACTGAAGGTCAGGAATGTCAGAAACACAGAAAGGAAAATATCTTTGGCATAGACCTCTAGGTTAGGATACATCAAGTCAGTATAACAGAAAATAGTGAAATACCTAATAATACCAATGGCACTTTAAGAAAATGAAAACAAATGGTGTCCCTGGACCAAGTAAACATTTTTTTTAAATGTAGACTTGTATTTACTAATTTCAGGTACATAGAAACTGTTTAATACAAAGTAACATGATCTGATTTAAAGTTAATAAAATACAAATGAATTTCTTAGTTGGTAAGAGAGGTGTGACTTAGATGAAGTAATGGAGATAAAGATAAATGGGCACATTAAAGTCTTGGTTCAGAGTACTGGCTGAGATTGCAAACTACCGGAAAAAGAGATAATGTGGGAACTATTCATTTTTGAGTAATTCTAAATGATGCTAACAATTACAAAACTAGAATCTATTGGGGACTTTGGATTCCTTGTTACATTCATAAGAAACATTCTCAATATGAATTTGTGAAAAAGGGTTTCTTCCTATTATTTAAGATGGTTATCTTGCTTTACACTGAAGATCTTTTTTATTGTTTTTTTTTGTGTCAAAGGGTAACAGTAAAATTCCAAATCTGTAAGTAACCTTTGAAGTCATTAATCTGATGTAGATTAAATAGCATTATGACAAGGAGTATCATGATGGCTTGCATTGTTTGAGAGCACCTATCATAGATTAGATTAGGTATAAAGAAAAAAAAATAATTCAGTAAATAAACACCAGTCCAAATGGGGAAAGTCAGGACAATACTGCATCCTGTTACGACGGGATGTGCATATTATAGATGAGGAACGGTTACTCCTGGAATTCATGGCTAAAAACAGACAGAACTAAGATTTTTCATTCAGTTTAGGATCATGGAAGTCACTGTAGACAATAAAGATATAAGTGGAATTATGAGCACATTTGTAGCAGAAGGTATTAGAAAAGACAGCATCCAGCTATCTTCTGGCTTAGCTTCCATTTTCCCACACAAATGCCAGTGGGCTGCCTAACCACAGCCTGGTGCCCTCATCTCAACAGGCTTTCCAGGGGGACCGGAGCTCCCAAACTCGATCTTCCAGGTTGCTCTCTCTAACTTGCCCCCATAGTGACCAGTCACTGTGCTTCCAGCTCAGGTTCACTCATCAGTGGAGCCGCTAGTTCCTTCATAGCCAGAAGTATCTGGTTGTTGGTGGACTCCCTTCCCAGTAACCCAGTTAAGTAAAACTCTAAAGCTACCAGAGACTGCTAGAGACACTAGGGTATACATCTGCAGCCATCTCGCCTCTCTCCTGTTATTCCTTCCTCCCAACTCCTAGCTCTGCCTGCCTCCCTGTCCCCTGTCCAATGACAGGACTCCCACTGCCAACAAGTGGGCAGGAAATTTCTGCTACACGCATTTCTGATTACAGTGCTTTTTTTTCCCCTTTGTGTCTGTGGTTTTTTAAGGCAGAGAATTAGAATTAACTAGTTCAAATACACAGAACAATGTAGAAATAAAGAGCTATAGATGTTTTTAAAACTAAGAGATGCACTAATTTATGGAAGACACTTTTGATTTATTTCTTAAAAATATCTCAGCCCTTTACATAATAATGCCTGGCTCTAGATATATGTATGTACTTGCATTAGGAGAGAATTATATCACATAAAGAGTAAAATTGAGGAAAATGAATGTATTTTCATGCTCTGCCAAAATTTAGGAGACAGAAATTCTTAATCTGTCTTTATCTTTCCTATACCAGCTTTACAATTTATATGACAAATAGATCACAAAAACTGCTATTTAGGTAACTCTTGTTCTGGAAGATGACATTTTATCCGACATGTGGTTCTTATAATGGCCCATTCTACTACCATATGATATTTCCTAAAGGAATAAGTTTCTATGGCCCAGGTTATCAAAATGTTTTTCTTTTTATGAGAATGTTTCAACCGTGGGGGTAGTTGACATGCATCAGAAACTATAATTGCTATGTTACTGTTTCTATGTTTTTATGTTTTATATTTTTATGCTTTATGTTTAACGATAGGGTAAGAATCCAAACTTCAGTGAGTGAAATTAGACATGCACACTGAAGATATGAAACATACAAAATGTATGTGTAAGCATTTCCAAAATGTCAATAAACAGATAGGAGTAAAGGGGGTTTTGTTTATCTCATTATATCTCCATAATAGATTGAATGTTGAGGTAGGAAAGTTTAGAGGGTAAATGGTGATAATCCATTTAGGCCAACTAGTACTGCCCATAAGACTCCTGAACTGGAAAACACATTGGAAAATAGATGTGGAAAATACATTGTCTCCACATACAATGGCACAAATATGAACTTTGCTCAAATGATAAAGTTTTTTTTCTTGAGACAATGACAGTCTCCTAGAATTTGTATTGTTATGAAAAGCTAAAAAGACAGTCTCTATCTTGGAGTGTCTGATTTTGACCTCTCTTAAATCACCTTATATTAGTGAACCTTTATTTCCTAATGTATTATCACTATCATAACCTGTTGTGAATTCTGACTGTAGTTGAAGACGGGGTTAATGCATGTTATCTTATTCAGTGTTCACATATTGGCTCCTATGTCATTACTAGGTTGTTTGTGGTATGTGGTGGAACTTTGCCTATCAGACACAAGCAATAGATTCAGATTCCAGACACATTAAAAACTACTGTAATTGTTTATTTTGTATACTAACAATTAAAACTCAGAGAGGTAAAGAACTGATTAAAAAATCTCAACTTGGAGTATCAAGTTGATGTTTTGATACTGAAAAGAGAATAATTGTAAAATATTTTTTAATTTTTGAAAATTTTATGCATGCATACAATAAAATACAATATTTTTAACTCCTCCCCTTTCCTACCTCCAACTTCCCCTGTATTCTCCCCACCAAAAATATTTGTTTCTCAACTAATATCTTTTTATTTATTCTGTTCCCCTCCCTTCCTTCACGTTTCCTTCTTTCTTCCTTCTTTTCATTCATTCATTCATTCATTCATTCTTTCTTTCTTTCTTTCTTCTTTCCTTCTGACGATCTGTCTGTCTGTCTATCTGTCTGTCTTTCCCTTTCTCTGATCAACCATTATGTCCAATTAGAAATATTCAATAGTGCAGAAGTATGGAACCATTCACTGAAGCAAGAGAATCTTACAAGTTGAAACAGCCACTACCTAAACCAATGATTCTGCTCTCCCAGCCACTATAAGCTGCCAATAGCTCCTTAGTAAAGGTGAATCCTGAAGAGCATGTCTGCCACCTATCCTACAATTGTCATGCTCAATCTTATAGAGGGCTTGCAGGTAATGCAAGCTCCTTGTCTCACCCAGAATACAGAATTTCACAATGCTCTCATCCTTCTTTTGGATCTTACACTTTTTCAAATGATTTCTGAAATATTGTCCATAACTTGATATTCATTGTGAGGAACTTCTAAGGATTTGTTTATATAGGTGTCCCATTGAGGACTTAGCACTAAATTTCTTATTTATAGTATCTTGAATAATCTCTGCATTGATTGCTACCCACTGCAATGGTATTCTTGAGTATCAATGACACTTGATTTCTTAGTGGAGATCAGTTTCATCGGAAAGATACAAAGAAAACATATAACACCACCACCAAAAGCCTTCCATTTGCTTACAGCATACATATTTGCTGATAACCTTACAAAACTATAGGTCTATGTATGTATATATACATACACACATAGAAGGAGGAGGGGAAAGAGGAGAAAAACAGGCTACCAGGGAATTTAGGTTCTATGTATTTTATTACCTTTGTTAAAATATTTCAGCCCTTTCTTTTCAGTACAGGAACAGCTGAAGATGTAACTAAGCTGAGACTATAACTTTAGCCTGCACTTGGATTCTTTTACTTCTACTAGGTTGCCTCATCTAGTTTTGGTTTGGACCTTGACTTATTGTAACTTGTTATGTCATATTCAGTTGATATCACTGGGATCTCTCTCTCTCTCTCTCTCTCTCTCTCTCTCTCTCTCTCTCTCTCTGTGTGTGTGTGTGTATGTGTCTATCTATCTGTCTGTCTTTCTTTCTCTCAATGAAAATGGACCTTGGCAGCAAAGGGCACAATCAATAGGACAAAATGGCTGTCTAGAGAATGGGAAAATATTTTGACCAACTCCACATCTGACAGAGGGTTAATAACCAAAATATATAAAGAACTAAAGAAACTAGACACTAACAAAGAGTGAAATTAAAACATGAGGTACAGATTCTTTTCTTAAATGTTACACCAGATGTATAATACTCTGATTTTGTTTGTGCATTAACATTCATGTTTGTTCTTCAGAATAATTTAGTCTTCCCTTTTGAGAGTTATGATTCTGAAAAAATAAGCTTTATTACTGTGAAGTTTTTTTCTTAAGAATTATATTGTAAATTTAAAATATATGGGCTATAGTGTGATGGTAAATATTGATATAATAATGCTATATACCATGCCGTGGTCAAATCCAAGTATGAAATATTTACATATAAGCTCTAATTATACTTTTAACAGTAGCCTTGTGTTTAGTTCTCAATGTAGTTTATATTCTATCATCTCCCTGTCTATTGTTCCATTCATCTATTCTATTCAGATTATCCTGACAAAGCACTCATCATAATATATAAACGAGATGAGCATATTTTCTGTCTGTGTTCATTTATTTAGCATAATGTTCTTAGCTTAATTTGAAGAGAATAACTCATAACGTTTCTGAAGAGATCATTCTTCTTAGGTCTGAGCCAGCAGGAATATGTTATCACTTCAAATACATTGTTAGTTCTTTGGTGCATGACATTTTATTCTTTAATTATTGCTTAGTAAAATTAATTAAACACCTCATAAACTAGAAGTCCAGTATTTGAACTCTTATCTTCTATGCATGAATCATATGTTGACACAATATAGATAATTAGTATAATTTAGAGATAAAATCTTCAAATTTATATTTTATCTCATTATCTTAATATTTTACATTAAAATGGCTGCTCTATTTCATAACAACTCCATTTTGCAACGTGACTATGACAACTTAAGATATAACATTAAAATTAGGCTTACCTATCTATATAGTCTATATAATATTAACTTTATTTAATACTTAAAAGAAGCTGGACAGTGGTGGTGCACGCCTTTAATCCCAGCACTTGGGAGGCAGAGGCAGGTGGATTTCTGAGTTCGAGACCAGCCTGGTCTACAGCCAGGACTACACAGAGAAACCCTGTCTCAAAAAACCAAAAAAAAAAAAAAAAAAAAAAACCACAAAAAAACAAAAACAAAAACAAAAAAAAAAAAAAAAAACAAAAAGAACAAAAACCAAAAAAAAAAAAAATTCCAGAAGCCATTGTTACTAAACCATGAAAACAGTACCATTAAAAAACGGCAAAAGTTTTGAAATTGTCATACTCAAAATTATTTAATTTTAAGTGTAATTACACATAGTTATCCATATAATAAACTATTCTTTTTAGGGATAATCTTTTGTGCACTATGTAAAAGCATTTGTCTGTCAATAACGAGATGAATGGCCTATGAGCTGAGAATTTTGCCCTGGGCTTGGAGGAGATGGACGCATAAAATTGAGGAGAGCTAAATAGCTATGTGACTGAACTCAGGTTAGAATAAATGGGTTATATAAGTTATCGGTTAGCCATGCAATAAGCCAAGGTTTGTGTCCTAGGCATATATTCATAAATAAAGTCTCAGGAATGAAGGGACCTGGGTAAAAAGGAACCTGGCTACATTTAATGTACCAAATATGGGGCATAAAATTCAAGCTTATGAAAGTTCTTGGTAAAGGGAAGATTCCTAGCTCTTTCACATTAAGAGTCATTCAGCTGTCTGCTGTGTAGATATGGGAAACGGAAGCTGTGTACACTTCACAAGCAAGGCTCTTTTAAGTAGAGGCTTGTGAATTGACTCAACTAGCAGGTGTGAGATCTCTCTCAGGCTGGGCTTTCCCTGCACCTCACAGATGCAGCAGAATGACTGAGCAGCCTGAGTCCAAAAGAAACCAGCTTATGTCCATGAGAGAAGCCTGCAAAAGGTTTGCTTTGGCTGGGAGTCACCTTCCTAGGGTGTGCAGAATTCAGAGGGTAGGTCCAGCCAAGCATGGTAGGGCATGTAGGCCCACATGGAAGCCTAATTCAGGAGCCAGCAGCCTGCTAGACTGAGCTGACAGTCAGAAGCTAACTACAGACAGGTGCTGTCCTGAGGAGTCTGTTGCCTCACCAAACGGCTTTCCAAATTGGATGTGGGGTAGGGATAGTTATGACATTGAAAGTAGAAGCCAGACATAGACTAAAAGAACACAAGAAAACTGAGCCCAGACCAACATAAATCAGGTAAAAATAAATGTATAGTTATGCTTTAATGCTAGAGGATATAAGAGACAGGGTATAAAAAAATCATAGATCTATATAAATAATTTGTAGTTGATAAAATTAAATTAATAAAACTCATAAAGATGAAAAGCACAGTAACATACAGTTTTTGCCATTTTAATTGACTTAAAGATAAAACCAAAAGAGAAAGAGATAAATAACCCGATTGATATGGACCCATGACAAATTATGATTATTACCAAGCTAATAATCCTTATCGTGATAATCATCATGTTTTTCTCTGCCTTCTCAAAGAAAAGAGCTTTAGAGATGCAGGCAGAAAAATATGGTTAATGAAGGCAAATCTTAAAAGAAAAATTTAGAAAATTTTATAAATTAAATGAGAAAAATACTAAGAGAGATACAGGAAAAATAAAAAAAAATGGATATAGACTTTAACATTATAAATAAAATAGAGAAAGATATGAAGGTAGAGACAGAATAAATAAGGTCAGAACCTACAGCACCAGCATATAATAAAAATAAAAATTTAAGCCAAAGATAGCTAGAAAACCAACTTTAGCTCGTCCAGTAACTGTACAAACTTGTAAAGTACACAGAAAGTGTCAAAAGTTGCTGTACACCCACAAAATTATAAAGAATTTAAATGGCATCTCCTAGAAAGGCTACAATTAAAAATTTTTAAGGATGCAACTTTTATAGAAGAAATAATCTCTATTGATTTTAAGAAAAATTAAAATATGATATTTTCATTTTCATTGTGGTAAGAAAGGTCATTTCAAAAGGAATTGTACAGGTGTTCCTAGAAGTATTTTTTTTTTTTTCTAGAGAAAATCCAAAAAGAAGGCCTCAGGCTTCTAGGATATTTAGAAGATGTGGAAAAGGCCAACCCTGGACTAATGAATGTAGATCAAGAAGAGACAGACCAGGTAAACTCTTGTCTGAAAACACTCAGGAATATCAGGCCATCCTTTCAAATTGCATGAATAAGAACTTACATGCTTAGTTACTGTAAGTTATAACTTACAGCTTA
Source organism: Mastomys natalensis (assembly GCA_021653895.1). Taxonomy (NCBI): domain Eukaryota; kingdom Metazoa; phylum Chordata; class Mammalia; order Rodentia; family Muridae; genus Mastomys; species Mastomys natalensis. The sequence goes on from JAJTUV010000751.1 coordinate 1,247,899, forward strand.
GTTATACAGTCTGTGATGGTTTCTATATTCTAGGCCTAGGGAGTGGCACTATTAGAAGATATGGCCTTACTGGAATAAGTGTGTCACTGTGGATGTGGGCTTTAAGACCCTCATCCTAGCTGCCTGGAAGCCAGTATTCTGTTAGCATCTGTCAGATGAAGATGTAGAACTCTCAGCTCTTCCTGCACCATGCCTGCCTGGATGCTGCCATGCTCCTGCCTTGATTATAATGGCCTGAACTTCCGAACCTGTAAGTCAGCCCCAATTAAATGGGCTAAAATTAATGGGTAAAAAGGAGCATGACTACAATTTTAGTATGACAAATGATGTCAAATTGGCTCTCAAAATATTAAAAACATTGTGCCATATTTAAAAATTATTGTCGTGTGAGAACATACTTAATTATACACATATTATATCATGGTTTTTCTTGTTGCAAACTGAGTTGTTGAATTTTACAATTCCATTTACTAATATAATATTTTATATGCTTTCAGAGTTTCTATTACTGTGATATAACACTATGATCAATAGCAACTTAGTGAGAAAGGGTTTATCTCATTTTTATGTCCACATCATAATTGTTCATATAATAGGTGAGTGGGAAATCAAATAAGTCAGGCACCTGGAGGTATAGAATGATGCTTCTATATCCTTATAAGATGGGACAATATGAGAGCCATATCAAGTTGTGCAAATATATGGCTTAAGGTGATCCCAGAGTATTCTTTTCTTTGTCTTACTACCTCTAGGCTTAGGCATGGCAGCTTCTAGCCTACATATAATCTAGTCTTCGAAGCTGACTGATTAAATCTGAATTCTCTCAACTGCTGACTGAATTGCTCTGTTTTATTTCATACTAACTTTGTAATATGTTGTAATATTCTGGCTGCTTGTCATTCTCTGTGTCATTCTGCTTTTACCTGTGCCTAGCTTGTTCTCTCAGTCTCTGTAAAACTGGACCAATAAAACTACCACACACATACCACACCACTACACACTGCCCCTTTTCTCTCTCTTGCTGCTCTTATGTATCCTCTCTTTCCTGTGCAGTTCTCCTGTGAGTTGGACATATTCTGTCCTTGACTCATTATGTCAAATGTTTATCTGATTCATTACTTTGTCTTCCCTCCCTCAATTAGATGTTACTTTCCGTCATGGCTGCTTCATTTTACGCACTAACCTTACTTTCATTGTTAAAGATTAAAGGTGTGTACTGGTCCCTTCACAGAGCAACCATATTGCTGGATAAAAATTCCTCTACAGAGGTAAGAGTTAATATATACACTGTGGCAGTTTATTGCTTGCTGGCTTGCTCTCCATAGCTTGCACAGACTGGTTTCTAATAGCACCCAAGACCATTAGCCCAGAGGTGGTACCACAAAAAAAAATGGGCTGGGAACTCTTGCATAAATCATAAACCAGTAAAATGCTTGCAGACTTGGCCACAGGCTAATCCTATGTAGGCTTTTTCTTTAAGATTTCTTCATCTTAGTCGATCCTACCTTCTTTATTAAGTTGCCATGAAAACTACCCCACAGATGTGAAAACATTTCAAGTAATAGAATCTGTATATAAAGAAATCACATTCCAATACTGATCTGCATTACAGGAAGACTTTCAAATCTTAATCTTGGTAACTCTTGTCATCCCATGAGCTGTACTGTTTGGATGTATTTATGACTCATTTCTACCTTTTCTGTATGTTCACTCCTTCTGAGTCTTTGTCCTACATTATCCATGATATCTTGCTCTTCCTCAGAACTCTCACTGTTCTTCATGTTTAAAGGTTTATGTTATACTACAAGCATATTTATCAGTTCATTCTGTTTTTATATTCAATTGAAAAACTATTTAAATCATGAAAATTTTCATCTTGTCAAATAAATATTACATGAGACATTTTACATCTGATAAATGGGTACAATGTTTGGTAAATATTCTTTGTCTATGATGTCAATGTAGGCTTTCATATAAGGGTTTATTTAATATTGCTTGTTTGGGGAAATTGAATTGATTATATATATATAATAAGGATATATATATTTATTTATATTTATATATCTGTATAAAAGATGCTCTGTCATATTGTGGGGAATCTAAGTTGGCACAGAAATGTTGCTCTTGTTCCTCAATTGAAGCTGCATATGTTTGATAGATAATTTCTGACTATGTCTAGACAAAACTACAATACATGTCAACTACAATACATATCAAAAGAATAGGAAATGAATCCAAGTGCCTAGGCTAGTAAAATTATTCATTACTATAACACAATTTCATTAGTATGATCTTTGATATAAAGAGCAAGTGTTTATTTTAACACTCTTTTATGAAATATTTATTTTGAATGAATACCCTACAAGAAGGTATTTTAGTTAGTATCTTAAAAATAAAAGCCAAAACAGAATACAGATAGATCCACATTTACAGATTTAGATAGTTTAAAAGTTTTTAACTTACCTATTATGAAATACAATTTTAACTTCATTTTAATAGGAAGAGTCTTATTTAAATACCACAAGAAAAGAAAAAAGAACACCCAGGGGGCAAGATTCAGCTTAAGAAAAAAATTTTATTCATCACTAAGATAATCAAGGATGTAGATGTGTTTTAAAACTATTTTATGCTTCAGAGTAATAAATAATAGTATAACATTTAATAATTATGGAGACTTGGCATGTCTATGGAATATAGTAGTTCATGCAAATAAAAATATATTTCTACTTGAAGTTTATGGACTGATAATACTACATATTCTTTTTTTGGTAGAGATATAGCTAGATCCAGCAAATACTGTTTAAGTTAGAAAATTAAAATAAACTAGCTCTCTCCGGATTCTCTTTTAGGTTCAGAGGTAAGAATTTTGTTTTAATGTTGTTGCATGTGAAAAAATTTAACTATGTCACTGAAAAATAGAAAATTGAAAACTATTTGACTGCTTTTTACTAATAAATTTAATATTAGTGCTGATGGAGCTTTTTATTACATGAACTTTAATTAACTTTATTGTATAAAAACTCATAACTTGCTTTTTCCTTAATTGAATTATGCTAGTTATAGATTAATTTATCAAACTGATTTTCATAGGCAAATTAAATTAGTGAACTTTAAATTGCTTAACAATTTAATATGATATCCAAAAACTTTAAAATGGCTTAAATGGATTTTACAATTTAACTTAATTAGAATTATCTTTCCAGTGTCACAAGTGTTGCATAATAATTTAATGTAAATGAACTCTATAAAATGCACATTAAGTTATTTCATTTAAGTTCATTTACTTAATGTAAAATAAATTTTAAATGATTTTCCATTCATTATGTGTTTTAAGTAAAGCCATTGGATATTTACAACAATCATATTGAACATATTATGTATATTTATATTATTTTAAATTTATATGTAAACATATTTACATATATGTGTATATACCCTATACAGTTTTATATAAAGTATGTCCTAAATAAAATTAATATAGTTATCTATTATATTGTTTGAGCATATATAATATATAATAGGGTATAGTTTTCCAGTGAGTAGATAATTTTTTTAAGACTTTTGAAGTCTCAAATTATAAATTATGTATGAAAAATCAAATTTCAGTTAGCCTTTTGAAGATAATTCATAAAGTTATTTCAATATAGATATATCTAAATCACTGATTTAGTCTCATGAAACTTTTGTTTTGCAATCTAAAGATGAAAAACTCAAAGTTATGGTAGAGAAGAAATTAGTAGAATAAGTATTTGACTCAGAAAAAAATGAAAGCAAATTATTTTGACAAAAGGAAGAAACAAAATTTAATATTTCTAATTAGTTTTCACACTTTTGTGATAATTATTATCTGTTTCTTGTTTGTTTTGTTTTGAGACAAGGTCTTGTTGTGTAACCTTGGCTGGCTTGGAGTTCATGTTCATTCTGTCAAAATATTGGCTTTGAATTCATAGAGACATCCTTACCTTTGCTTTCTGAGTACTGAGATTAGAGGTATGTACCATCATCCCTTCATATGATATTATTACTAGAAATTGGGTTCTTTATTCTAAGTAAAATGTCCTTTCATAATGAGACTCTTTAGACTATAAAATATCTTAAATCAGTATTGTTTATTAATCTGACAAATGAATAAAAACTATGAGCACAAGTTTGTTTAATTATTATGGAGACAAAGATCTCATGGTATAAGCATATACTAAAGAGTGGAAAGTACAGTACAGGTGTGAATAAGTTTGCACACCTAAAATTCTCACCGTTAGTAAGTAGTTTCATGTTTTGGGATACTGTAGAGGTTTTACATTAGAGAAACCTAGAATTGGATAATCATTTTCAATTTTCTGGTATAAATCATCAGAAAAATTCTACTGTTCTTATATGTGTATTTAAGAGCTGATTGATTTAAGTGTGTGTTTGTGTGTGTATGTGTGTATGTAATATGTGCATGTTACATATTTAATTAACTGTTCTTAATTATATCCCAATATCCATTTTTAAATTGGAAATATATTATCATCAATATATTTTCCTCTGCAGCTGGAAAAAATGGATCAAAATTTAAGAGCACCAGCTACAAAGGAACTAGATTCTGGTCTTAACATCTACATGGGGGCTTACAACCAACTGTAAATCCAGTTCTAAGAAATTTAATAACATCTTATGGCCTTGTAGGTACAATACATGCACTTGGTGCACATACATTCAGACAGACAAAACATTCACAATTCATACACATGAAAGCCTTCAGATTCAGAGATAGAAATCTCAACTTCTCCAACACTATGTCTGCCTGCCTATGGCCATGCTCCCTGCCATGGTGATAAAGGACTAACCCTCTGAAACTGTAAACAAGCTTCATCTATATTCTTTATTTTATAAGAGTTACTGTGTTATTGGTGTTTCTTCCTAGCAGTAAAATGTTGACTAAGACAGGAGTTGTTACCAGGGAGTTGGGTATGACAAGCCTGACCACACAGCTTGTTGGTAGAAGGTGGACTTTTGAACTTTGGAGTAGGAAAGCAGTGGTATGCTTTAAATTAGGCTTAATGGTTCATACTAGTAGACTCATAGCAGACAGTAGTTTTGAAAATAATGTATAATCTGATAGTGCAGCACAAATGGTGTTAGAGGGGAAGAAAATTAGTAAGTGTCTTAGAGATTTTCTTGTGATATTTTGGTGATGAATGTGACTGCTTTTTTGGCCTTGTCTGAAAACCATGCATGAAGCTATGGTGATGAATTTTGGATTAATGGAGTTTGAAGAAATTTTCAAATAGCTTACTATTGACTGTGTTGTGTGGTCACTAGTGGCCAGGCTTATGCTGTTCTGTAACAAAAAGGAACAAGCTGAGAAAAAAAAATTACAAGATGTATGGTTTAAGGAGAAAATGAACACTAGGAATGAAGAACTATAATGACCTAAATTCTGTGCTCAGGGAGTTAAACAAATTAAAAAAAAATCTAGTGTTAAATGAAATAAAAGGAGTAGTGACCTCAGAAAAAAATCTCCACCTACCTAAGTTTCCAAATTGTGGAAAGGAGTTAACAAAAATCTTAGGCAGTGTAAGAAAATATTAAGAAAACGCTAATGTAGATATAATTGAAAGAGAAGGCAGTTTCAGCCATGTGGTTCTGACTTTAGAGTCAAGGATATAAGATAGAGGTTATGGAATTTCCATCTACAACTAAGAAAAATCTCTGAGGCCAAGCATGTGTCCGGAGTGATCCCACATAGAGGCACATAAAGAACACTGGATGAAACTGTTGAAAGTTAACCCTGTGTTTCACTGAGACCCTCAGGTGTTGGGGATCTCAGAGTTGTGGGCTAACTGCTAATAAGATCTGCTAAAAAGGAGTGGAACCAGTCAAATAAGAAAGAAGCTTTTTGTAGTCAACAAAGCTAAATGGAATTGGAGATTTGAAGAGTACATTGATATCTGACATGGGGAGTGGATTTTGGAGTGTCTCCTGCAGGTATTAGGTCTTGCTTGGTAGAGTATTTTCTTAATCTCTTACCTGTCCTTCCTTTTGGAATAGTCATGTATGTTCTGTACCATGGCATGTTGAAGGTATGTGATTTGCCTTTTTTGTTGTTGTTAATTTAACAAGGAGTTACATTTAACAGATTGCCATGAGTCTTATAAGAGACTTTAAATTGTGTTCATTTAAATATTATTGACACTATTATAGATCATGGGAATTTTTAAAGTTAGACTAAGTGCATTTTTTCATTATAGTACTTATGTCTATCAAATCCTAACCCTAGGGGCTCAGGTTCAAAGAATTGTGAGGACGAGGAGAAAGAACAATATTAACACTCATAGGGGACAAAAGACACCAAGGAAACAAGACCCTCTAAACATAGGAGGACTTAAAATTCATATGAACTCACAGACTGGCCACATGTGTAGGGCTTGCTCTGGTCTATGCTAGATCAGGGTGTAGAGCTGAGAGAAGTCAACACATACCCTCATTCCTTACCCAGAAGATATCTCCAAATAATAATGCCTTACAAATGAAGATTTAATTCTCCAATGGAGTCTGACTGCAGATACAAACCACTCTTAAGGGCAGGCTACATGCCATGCAGGAGATAGCCAACACAAAATGAACTCAGTGGTACCTTTGAAGGTTCTTTGTCTCATAATATTTTCTCAGTTGTTTTATTTCCCCATATATGCCTTACAGGCCCTTTGTGTATATATCACTGTTTCCTGTTTTGTGTTCTTAGAGGATTCTGGTTTGTATGACTATATGTGTTTCTGCATCTATATGTGTTTCTAGTGCTTTTCGTTTGCCTTGTTTTCTTCTTTTTGTTTGTTTTGACCTGTTCTTGTTTGTTTTTGTTTTACTTTCTTATTTAGGTGCTTGTTTTGTTTGTTTGCTTGTTTGTTTTTGTTTTAGAAATAACACAAAGGGTGCAGATCTGGATGAGAGGTGAGGTTAGGAGGATCTTAGAGAAGTTTTGTCAGGGGATAAAATAATCATAAAATGTTATATGAAAAGGAGAGAGAGAGAGAAAAAGAGAACTGAAGGAAAGAAGGAACTCAATCATTCATATGAATAGTGAATGTAATGAAGAGATAGAATTTCTCTAGGTGATAAGATGAAATAATACTAGAGGTGTAAACCCTCAGTGGAAAGTTTATGCAACAGAATTGATCTTAGAAAATTAATTTATTTAAATATATCTATATAACTTAAATATAAATATATTTATATAAATGACACATTTTGGTTTCCTTACCAACAATAACTTAACTTTGGAGATTTGATAGTCTTTCTAGAAAGCTGACAATGTGAATGACAGCAATTTGTACAGAATCTAAGATCTTGATATTCTCACACATTCAAAGAGATTTTGTGAACAATTGCATTTTTGTTTTCAAGCTATTTCTTGTACTTGTGCTATTCCTAGCAGTCAGAGGACTCATATAATAACAGAGCCATGATCTACATTATTATTATTATGAGATATTAACATGACATTACTATCTCATGAAATAATTTGGAATATCACATATTATCATATTAACTGGAGCACAGTGTATACTACTCATTAGCATATAGGCATAGAGTAATTGAGTCAAAGGCAAGTAATTGCTACCAATGCTATTATTGTTTTTGTGGTTTCACTTCAGGTCATGTAAAAGTACAAATGGGACAATCTCTCTTGAAGATTCTGAATATTTTACATTGATGGAATTAAGATTCATTTACTGAATAAATATACTCTCATAATCTGCTAAACACATAGATATTGGAAATTCTCTGCAACTATCAATTTGTGTTTTCAGCTGACTGTGCAGTTATTGATAATGTCAAGAAAGAGTATAATTGCTTATATAAGAATCATCACTGTATGTGCAGGAGCTATAATGAGCAACCAGAATCCAGAAGATCAAATGGTTGGAAATCTGCCAGTGTATTAAGTTTATAAAACAAAATTCAAGAATTAGAGGCAATGGTGGGATGGGATGGGGATTTGAAGAGGAGAGATGAGGAAGGGGGACCACATTTGAAATGTAAATAAATAAAATAAACAATTAATTTAAAAAAGGGAAATAGGTGGGCATGTTCTAATAAATTTGCATTAGGAAATTTAATACATGCTTGGTGTTCTGATATTGAAATATATAAAGATGATATTTCTCTCCATTTATCTTCAGTTTTGAAACAGTTTTATGTAGCTGTACTGATCTTGAACAAATTATTTAATTCAAACTGGCAGTGTAAATAATCCACACAAAAATATCATGTGTACAGACATATATTAGTGTATGTTATATATGTGAGAGTACACAGATTATATAGAGATATGTGTTGCTATAACATATTTTAAAAATTAGATACAAGTTCTTGCTAGTGAGCTGAAATATATTAGTTAAATATATTCATGAATATACATTCAGTCAAATATACTAATAACTTAGATGAGTCTAGTGCTAGAGAAAATATATTTGTTTTGATATTTATTCTGGAATATTCAGTTGATATAATTTTTATATATAATTTTTATGCTGATTTTACATTGAATTGTCAAACTTTGGTAGGGCCCTGTAACATATGCCTCCAGCATCAACACTTAGGTGGCTGGTGGTGACTTTGAAAACATCATGGACTATACAAACTATTCAACTTAAAGCAAGGTCCCAAAACAATGACTATACATTTTCAATATGCCTGTTATAATCCTCTGGAAAATGTACACTGCTTTCTAGAATTATTAAAATGAATCAGGAAGTTTTCTGAAGATCACACTGATCAATGAAAAACAAAAACATAAGAATATCATTTTCTTGACTAAGAAACTAAATCATAATCCCTTTTAAAGTCACAAATAAGAAGAAATCAAATCTTAGGATAAGGATAAAAGAGATTTTGTACTCTTGGTCAATATAACACCTTTAATATGCTGCAAAATTGTTCTATAATAATAATTTACTGTATGTCATTAAACACACAAAATTCTATAGTTTCTATATAAAGTGGTAAGCATATAACAGCAAGAGAAATAAATGTCTGTAGCTTCTCAAAAGAAAGCCATTGCTGGAGTCCTAGCTCCTATAACATGACTTTAAAGGTAAAACTATCTGCATCTTTCTTTCTATGAAGAATTTGTGCAAAGGGGATGCTTGTACAATGTGTGGACATGTGTATATTTTTGACCTCCGTGTAAGAGTGTGTGGGAGATGTAGAAACATTAAAACTAAAAGATGCATTCATTTTCATACCAAATATTACAATTGCTTTTATATTCACTGCTGGAAAGTTTCAAGGAAAAGCTATAATGAAAAAAAGGTATGCTTGCTTAGAGAATAACATCTTGTGGATCAATAGAAATTACTAAAGATTTCCATATAAATAACTTCTCCCTTTAACATGAAAGCTGCTGATACTGGAGTCTTTGCAAAATATGAAAAATTTGCCAAATACATCTAAGAACTGTAGAATTCAGGCTGAAAGTGTATGAGCAAAATTCAACAAAATATCATTTTAATTAGTTTCTTAATATTTGTTTTGATTTAATGCCTTTTCATCAATATCTGTTTTAAAATTATATTTCCATATGAAAAGTCAACACCTTTGGGAAATATCTATGTTTATAAATTTTATTACACCACTGGAAACACACATACACACCCACATAAACAGTAGTTGAGGACGACAGTCTACTGTGTCTAGCACTCAGACTTCTGAAGATGGTTGCTGCAACATAGATTTTCTCATATATTATCTAAAAAATGATTCATAAATTCTGTGCCTTGGTTATTCAAATTATAAAGTAAAACAGTATTCTATTGTCTCATCTGTGGAATGTCTTGAGTTCCTGATAGAGCTAAAAACACAAGACTCAAAAGCCCTCGGTCATCCTGTACATTTGCTCCTCTCTGCATTTTTATGAGTCCTGATTCAAACTGATGGGCCATTTTGCCGCCTAAGTTATCTTCTAAGTCAATAGAAAATAAAGATATTGGCAGACATATAGTGTATGCATTTATGTTCACAGAAGAGCAGTGTTACATGAATTCTACAATAGAAGTCACAGTTAAGATATATTGTTTTATGTTAATGTACATATTCATTTTAGAAGAGAGAATGATAAAGATCTTGGAAAAACATTTGTTAAAGCTGCTCTCTATATTTCAGAAGAGATTTTCTGTTGTTTGGAATAGTATACAGAAGATCAGAAAGTTAAGAATGAAAACTAACTAGATTGGCTTTGAAAGTCTTAGAAAAGTATTAAAAACAATCTTTTATTTCTAGAGCTTTTCTATTTGTTATTTTATTTATAATGTTATCCCCCTTCCTAGTTTCCCCTCTGCAAACCCCCTAACCCCTTTCCCATCTCCCCTGCTTCTATGAGGGTGCTCCTTCACCCACCTACCCCCTCCTGCCTCAGTGACCTAGCATTCCCTAGGCTGGGCATCATGCCTCTGCTGAACCAAGAGGCTCCACTTCCATTGGTAGCAAATAAGTTAATCATCTGCTACACATGCAGCTGAAGCTATGGGTCCCTCCATGTGTACTCTTTGTTGGTGGTTTAGTTCCTTGGAGCTTTGGGGGTTATGGTTGATAGTGTTATTCTTCCTATGGGGTTGCAATCCCCTTTCTCTCCTTCAGTCCTTCTCCTAAAAGAGTTAAGGTTCCCATTGGGGTTCCCATACTCAGTCCTATGGTTGGGTGCGTTCTTCCACATCTGTATTGCTCAGGCTCTGGCACAGTCTCTCAAGGGACAGCTATACCAGGCTCCTGTCAGCAAGTGCTTCTTGGTATCATGAATAGTGTCTGGGTTTGGTGTCTAAAAATGGAATGGATCCCTAGGTGGGGCAGTCTCTTGAAGGCCTTTCCTTCAGTCTCTTCTCTACGCTTTGTCCCTACATTTTCTTTTGACGGAGCCATTCTGGATTAATGGGTCGTGCCTATCCAATGAATGTGGTCTCTACAGGTTCTCTCTCCCCTTTGTTGGGTATTTTGGTTATTGTCAACTATAGCTTCTTTCTAAAGGCTTCATATTTGCCAGTACCTTGAGAAAGGAATATAATTAGCTATCATTGAGACAAGATAGATATAGACATTTATATGGAAGCTAACAATTTTCTTCATAGACTAAAAGTTCATTTTTAGTAGTATTTTTTTTTTTTTTGTAGAGTTAGAAAGATGGCCTAGTGTTTAAGAGAACTTGTTCTTGTAAATAACCAGATTTCAGGTCCCATCACATAAATGCTTGTGTGCGCGCGCACACACACGTACACACTTGTTCTTGATGACTTAAACATGCATACAGTTTATGTCTACTGTGGGTGCCAAACATTTTAGTAAATCAGGGATTAGATACATATACTCAGTAATAGATGATAGTTCTGGTAAATATTTGGAATATAAAGTTCCCAACAAAAATATAATATATATGCTCTGCTATTCATACTTCACTACATGTGTATGTTAGTCATCAATAATTGTTTTGTACTTATACACAAGCACAAGTGTTGGTCCATTTTTTTAGGACATAGATATCCAGAAATTTGAAAATTCCACACAGTAAGAGAATATATGTATTATCTATAATTCATCTTAGAAGTCCACTATTACCATTTTGTACATTTTAATTTCCATCAGTTATGCACATTTTATATCAAGATATTTTTGTGATAGTTTATCATAATTTGAAATTTAAGTGAAAGGAGGCAGAGGCAGGCGGATTTCTGAGTTCGAGGCCAGCCTGGTCTACAGACTGAGTTCAGGACAGCCAGGGTTATACAGAGAAACCCTGTCTCGAAAAACCAAAAAAATAAAATAAAATAAATAAAATAAAATAAAATAAAATAAATAAAATAAAATAAAATAAAATGGAAGAAAGAAAGAAATTTAAGTGAATATACATGTAAAATATAACAAATTAGTAATTTGATAAAGCCATTGACACCTTTTGAGTAGAGTTAAAATAACAGCAAAAATATGTCTATGAAATATTTAACACAAAATGATTTAATTGTTCTTTGCTCTCACTAAATTATTTGCCTTTGGATGCATAATTTTGCTATTTGAAATGTTCTGAAACCTACATACAATTATGCAAAATTTAGTATACATATGGCTATCTATGAAAATTAGTCATGAAGTATAATAATCTTCCCTGAAATATAAAAGGCTTGTGTCTTATCCTCTGTGTTTTACAATGTCTACATTAGTCACCTTAGAAAATAATCTAGCTTTTCTTTGTCATTGTTGTTCTTAAATCTACATTTATGAAAATGCTGTGTTGGAACTTTTTCTACAAAGGATAATTTTAGAAATAAGTTATATTTCTCAGATTAGCATATATTTCTTGAACAAACTCAAGCTATGGTTAATAATGTCCTATATTGAAATTTGGCATGAAGGTTCTCTTTTTCATCCTAAAGACTTACCAGCTTCATTTCAAAATAATCTCCTCCTTGCTAATTTCTTGTATCATATTTTAAAATCAGAATTCTGTAACAGGTTAACTTTTGTACTATAGTGTTATAGGTGTTGTATCCTAATACTTCCTTTGTTTTGGTAGCTTTCATATTACCTATGGACAGGAACACTTAACAAGACTTTTTTCACTCACCCAGTTGAACATGCACTCAGAGGACACATGGCACTTCCTTACAAATTTGCAAATGTTTCCCAAATTCATTCACTCAATTTTTCTATTTTCTAGTGGATTTGACTTTGTTTCTTTTTTGTTCATATTTTGTTTTGAACATAAAGAAAAAACTATTTTAAAAATAAAATACATTAAAAATGAAAAAAGTAACAAGGATAACAAATAAATGTAAGTAAATGAAAACATGTTCTAAATCTTTCAAGTACTGTTTTCTTTCCCATCTTTTATTGAACATAAATGATTTCTCATGCAATCTATCCTGATTACAATTTCTCCTCTCTCTACTCCTGTCTATTCCTCTCTACTTTTCTTACCACTCATATTCACTACTTTCAATCTCTCATTGAAAGACAGGCTTCTAAAAGATAACAACAATACATAACAAAATAAAATATAAGTTAAACAAAAATCATCACTTCAAAGTTGGACAAGTTAAACTGAAGGAAAAGAACCTCTGTGTTCGCACACTCCAGGAATCTGTAAAAACAGTAAACTGGAAGCCATAATACATAAAGGGCCTGACTCGTATCAGTGTAAGTCTTGTAATTTGTGCTTTAGTCTCCGTGAATTCATATGAGTGTTGATTTAGAGGATCTGATTATCCTGGTGTGTCCTCCATCCATTCTGACCTTTACACTCTTTCTGGATCCTTTTCCACAGAATTCACTGAACTCCGAAGGGAGAGATTTGGTGAAGTCCATTTAGAGCTAAGTATTCTAAGCCTCTCTCTCTCTCTCTCTCTTCTCTCTCTCTCTCTCTCTCTCTGTCTCCATAATGTCTGGCTGTGCATCACTATATTTGTTTCCATCTGTCACAGGAGCATGACACTGATCTATTAGTACACCAGAATATCATTGGAAATCATTTATTTTTAATACCAGTAGTATTTGGTTTACTCTAGAACTCTGACCAATATAGTGCCTGTTTCTTGGTCACATCAGCAGTGTTGGTGGGTTCTGTATTGTATAGTGTACTTAAGACAAATCAGACATTTGTTTGTAACCCCCACAAGCATTTTGCCATCATCAATCTAGCATGTTTTACAGGTAGAACAACATTGTATATCAAGGGTTTCATGGGTAGGTTAGTGTATATGTTTCTCTTTTGGTAGTTGAAATTCAAATGGTCGAGAAACACTTAAGAACGTTGAATGTTTTTAGATCTCAACTGAATGAAATCAAAACTAGTTTGAGAACTTATCCTACATTTGTCAGGAATGTCTGCTATCGATAGCACAAGTGACAGCTCATGTTAGTGAGGATGTGGAATAAAGGGAACAATCATTCATTTCTGGTTGGTGTACAAACATGGACAGCTACTATTAAAATCAGTGTGGATGCTCCTCAGGAATATAGAATATCTACTTCAAGATCCAGGTAAATAACTGTTGGGCATATATTCTAAGGATATTTCTGCACAAACATGCTTAATCATGTATATTGCTGTTCCACTCACAATAGTCAGAAATTGGAAACAAGCTCGAGGTTCCTCAACAGAAGAATGGGTTAGGAAAATGTGATACATTCACAATGGAATATTACTCACCTGCTAAAAAACAAAATATGACCTTAAAATATTTGAAGGCAATGGATGGGTATATAAAAATTCACACTACCTGAGGAAAATATTAAGAAAGGTAAATGTATTTACTTTTATGTCAATATTACCCTTTAAATAAATGATGACCAAGTTACAGTCTGTAGACCTAGAGAGGTTAGGTATAAAGGAAGGACTGAGATGGGGAGTAAGATAGACTTCTGTGGGAGAGAGAAACAGAATAGATTTTATGGGTGGACTGGGCAGGGAGGATGAGGTGGGGAGGCCTGGGAATGTGTGGAGACATATCTAGAATTGAGGGATATTTGAGGAATGATATGGAAATCTAGCACAGTATAAAGATTCTAAAATATATGAAGGTAATCCAAACAAAATGTTCAAATAATGAAGAAAATGCAGTCTCAACTGGTCATCTGTTTTCACCAAATGAAGTCTTAAGTGTCAGGACTGGGTTACATCCAATTGAGTTGTTGGTAAAAGAGGTCCTATGGAAATCTTCCAACAGTGTGGACAATAGGATTTTCTCCACATACTGACAGAAAAGGACCGTTGGTGAAGATCTACACAACTCAGTAAAGTTGATACCTACAGAGAACCTTATATTCTAGTTTCTTTGGTATCAGAAGGTTCTCTGAAGATGAGCTGATTTTAAATCTTTAATAGAAAATGTAAGAAATAGTACTTGATCTGTGTAGACTAGGTATGCTCCACGGTTGGTGATTCAGTCTCTGAGAGCTCCAAGGGTTCAGCTTGGCTTACTCTGTTGATCTTCCTGTGAGTTCCTATCTTCTTAGGGCCCACAATCCTTCCGCCTATTCTTCTATAAGAGTCCTCAAGCTCCATCCACTGTTTGGCTCTGGATGTCTGACCCAGTCTACACAGATCTACCTCCATGGGCTGGACCTAGGCCTCCCTGCACATATGTTGTAAAAGTGCAGCTTGGTTTTCATGCAGGTCTCAAACACCTGGAGCAGGGGCTATCCCAAAACATGCAGCCTGTATATGGAGTATGGTCTTCTAGCTGGGTGCCTCATCTGGCCTCAATGGGAGAGGAAGCACCTAGCCTCTCAGAGACTTAAAGTGGTAGGGTAGGGATACAGGAGGAGGGGGTACTCAGAAAACAAAAGATGGGGAAGGGTTGTGGGAGGGGGTGACTGGGACGGGTTATAAAGTGAATAAGCAAAAAAATAAAATTAAAAAAAGAAAAAAAAAAAAGAAATAGTACTTGAAGTCAGGCGGTGGTGGCGCATGCCTTTAGTCCCAACACTTGGGAGGCAGAGGTAGGTGGATTTCTGAGTTCCAGGCCAGCCTGGTCTACAGAGTGAGTTCCAGGACAGCCAGGGCTATACAGAGAAACCCGGTCTCTAAAAACAAAACAAACAAAACAAAACAAAACAAAACAAAAAAAAAAAAAAAAAAAAAAAGAAATAGTACTTGAGCAAGAAATCTCTTGAAGTAATAATTTATTCTACTGATGAACAAATGTAGCACGTAAAATGAAGGATAGTATTAATTAAATCAATGTGGTATTGTATTAATGACACTATTAAAGCAATAGTCAGTTAAAAGAATTTTGTGATTATAATTTTTTAGCATCCTTAAGACAATACTCATATTTGTTTACTTGCTGTATGAGCTCAAAAACCTCACTAGCAGCTTATTTCAGGAGAACTAGCCCCATAGGTATTGTCTACATGGTCACCTGAATACAGAACTTCTAAAATGAACCACCCATCCATCATCAGCCTATCACTCCTGCAGGAAAATAATCGACCATTAACACAAAGTATTTCTGAGAAACTCACTCCTAGGGATGTGTCAGGGCCTATCATAGTCCAGTTTCTTTGAAGACGTATAGAGACTAACAAACACACACAAATTGTGGTGACTTTCATTTTCTCATTTTTCATCCTACCAGATTTTTATGCAAATAAAGCATAAATTTCAATTGAAAAACAACATAATAACAATGAAATGTAAAGAAAGACACCAGAAAGTACAACCTATACTTTATAATAAGGATAGAATCTTTGAATGTAGCACAAAATATATAGCTATAAAGCAAAATGAATAAACAGACAAATAAAAAATAAATGAATAAAATAAATCATATTAATCAAAAGGATGATATGTATACATATATAAATATGAAGGTAGATATGATGGTAGAGAAGAAAATGTGAAGAAGTCAATAAAAATTCTTTGAAAAGTTTGTATTAAAAATTCCTTAATATGGCCTATGAATCTAGCAGAAATGAATTCAAAATTGGCTCTAGAAATGAGAATATTCAAGCAGGATATTGGCATGAAATAGTTGGCTTGATCTCTCCAACCATGCAGAAACACAAGCTCCATTCTGAGAAATCACTATTTGGTTAGCAGAGTTGTGAAGAAATGTGACTCAAATAGAAAAATACTGCAAAAGACAAATTGAAACTCTAAGGAGCTTTATCAAAAACTGGCATAGATCATGTATTTAGAAGTTTTTGGCCATTATCCATTCATATTCAAATAATTTAACCATTGTTCAAGAGAAAATTATATTCTCAAAAAAATACCTAACATAAATGCATATTTAACCAACACATGCACATGCCAAGGTTCCTGAATTAACATACATTGGATGTGAATATCAAAGAAGAGACTGAAATGTTCATCAGGGGGCACGAACACTGTTCATGTTTGCCACTTAATTGTGTCAAAATTAAATGGCTTCCCCTCTATGGAGGAACACAGCAAATTCAGTCTCAATCTGAACCCCAGAGACCTCTCAGACACTGCAACCAGGAAGCATACATCAGCTGATATGAAGCCTCCACCACATAGACAGCAGAGCACTGCTGGATCTGGGTTCAGTGAGAGAAGAAACACCTAAACCTAGAGAGAATTGAGATCCCAGAAAGTGAGGAAGTTTGATGGGGTAGGGGGTAGAGGGAGACATTCTCTTGGAGACAGGGTAGGAGGAATGGGATGAGGAACTTTTGGACGATGAACCAGTAATAGGATAACTAGTGGACTGTAAAAGAAAATTAAGGATAATTTAGGGGGAGGGGAAGAGAATTGAATAAAAAAGTCATTGTAGTATGTTATGTGATGTAATTCAGATAAGATTATAAAGAGTATAGTGTCATATGTTATTAATATAAATGAATACTATGCACCACTTAAATGAAAAATACAATCAGGGGAAATTAACATGTACTTTTGAAAACATTCAGAATTTTTGAAAATTTACATGAAGTTATACATGATTATTGCTTATTACATGTATTTTAGTATTTGTATATAGTGTGATTTTTTTTCAGTCTAAATTATCTCCACAAAGATTCCTTATTTCTTTTTATTGAAATATTCAATGTCGATTTTTCTAGCCTTTAAAGAAAGCACACAGTTCATTTTCATTATCAGTTGTCACCCAGCCATACAATAGAGGTCCAGAAATTATTGCTCCTATCTTTCTGTAACTTAGCATCCATTAATTAACCTTTTGCTAGCCTTGCCAACTCTCCTGCCCTCCTAGCCTCTGGTTAACACCATCCTGCTCTCAACTTGTAAGGAATTAACATTTCGAGACTCTCCATATGAGATCAGTTAGTACTTAACCTCTGTGATTAACTTATTTCATTTTTGTAACTCATTATAGTTCCATCTTTATTTTTACAAATGTCAAGATTCTTTCATTTCAATGGTTGAATAGCATTCCATGGTAGATATATACAAAATTTCTTTATCCATAAATTGGTTCTTAGTCACTCATCAGTTTCCAGTTTTGAGTTATGTAAATAGTGTAAAAAACATGAAAATATGTAAACATCTTTTTCACTTATGACTTTTTTCCTGTGTGTAACCAGTACATCTAGAATTGTTATATGGTAATTTATTATTATTTCAAGTTTTCTGAGGAACTTCCATTTTATTTCACACATTGATTATAGTAAATGACATTCTTACAAGCACTGTGGAGATGCTTTCTCTCAATACTTGCTGTAATTTAATTTTTGACAACAGCTATTCTTAGTGGAGTGAAATGACTACTATTGTCATTGTGATTTTCTTTTTCCTTAGTGATAAGGATAGTAATTGTTTTTTCTTGTTCATTTTTTTCTTCTTTTGAGAAATACCAATTTTATATATATATATATATATATATATATATATATATATATATATATATATGACATAAGAATCAAGATGTCTTTATATTTTACTATTTGTGTATATTAATTTATTGCAAGTTATATAGTTTTAAAATGATTTCTCAAACTCTGAACCTCCTTCCAATAATTTGAATAGAATAATAGCATCAATCTGTTCTTCCAAATACCTATCTAAATCCTCTTGTATATTCAATACCTTAGTAAAAATTTTTTGCTAAACGATTAACAAATTTAGCTGTCTTAGCTTCTTATGTCAAAGCAATTGCAGAAGCACTGATGCTAGCAATTAATGTAATTACAGCTTTTATACCAGCAATAATCAAGCCCACTACCCTCTTGCTTCTGCTTAAAGCCTGACTCAGTTCTTCCAGTACTTGCAAGACTTTTTCAGAATACCAAGGTTCTGTGATACTCAGGGCAATAAAACAGAAGCTGTTTGATAGACCTCCTTAACTGACATACCAGATTTCAAAACATTCGACTGGGTTATCCAGTTCAAGGGGCTATCTCAAGTGTCATGACAAATATCATTGAATTCATGTAAATTCTAAAATTTACAGTGGTAGTCATTATAATTACGAAAAAGTTTAAAGACACTTGCAGTGTATTTGGCATAATTCTAACACTTCTCTGGATGTTTTAAGTTTTCACAGTGAGCTTATGAATTTAAAGAATGCTGCTCTCCTCAGTGTTGATGTGACAGATACAGCTGATAAAATTTCCCATGGCCAGAGATCAATATTTTCATTTTGGTCAAGCCTCAAGAATGGCATATATAGCTTGATCATGCTAGCCCTTTTTGTCCTGGGAATACTTTCATTACTGCCCATCATGGTAAAGCTTGTCTTTAACAACATCAACATGTTGGCAACCAAAGTACATGGCTTGAACCTGTAAATGGACCCCCCGACTGCATTATTAAATTAGCAGGCTGGCAAGCCAAGGATGGGTATGATTCTGCACAGAGCCTTACCAACCTAAGACAGATATGCTTTTTTTATTATGCATATTCCATGATAGGTAAAGAAGGGATTCTTGTCAGAATGACCTAAGACAGGCTCAGTCTCGTTTATGAATGTATAAAGTGAGTGTGGCAGAGAACTTTTGGGACTGCTTGGCAGGAATATGATATTGGCCAAGGGCAAGGAAGTGAGCTTCAGGCAGGAATCTGACATTAGCCTAGAACAAAGAAGTAATTTCATATGGGAAACTAAATTTTAGGCTAGACCAAGGAAGTAGGAGTCAGAAATGAAAATGACTTTGGACTAGGACAGGAAAGTTGTCTCAGATATTTTGGTCATCCTGAGAAGCCATTAGAAACAGTGATCACAGGAGTGTTCACAGAATTTTGTTTATTGCCTTGCTTTTTCTTTCAATTTTTGTGTTTATTGTCTTGCTTGTTCCTTGACTATTTGCATCTATTATATTGCTAGTTCCTCAAACTAGAACTGACCTTAATACTTGCATGCATTTAAAATGGTATAAAAGCAGAAAAGAGGATTGGGATAGGATAGGGGGTTTCTAGGGAGAGGAAATGGGGAAATAGGATGACAACTGAAATGTAAATAAATATAATATCCAAAAAAGAATAAATAAATAATAATAAATAATGTTGTGGATAGCCTAAATAAATAAATAAATAAATAAAAATTATTTCTCAAATTCTGGATGTTGGTTCTTCACTCAGTTTTAACCTTATATGTGTGTGTGTATGAGGAAACATTTTGGATTGAAGTAATTCTGTTTGTCAGGTCTTACTCTGATTTCTGAGTAAGAAATCTCAGAGAGCTATGGATACATAGCTCTCTATCTTTCTTGAGTTTTCTTTTGGATATCTCCAACAAAACAAGAAACAAAATAAACAAACTAAAAATTAACATAAACTGTGGATGTGAACTTGATTCCTCTTTGTTTTGTGTGGTTTTGTTTGCTTGAATATTTGAAACAGGGTCTCCGTAGGTTTTCATGCTGGCCTCACAGTATTCCTGAATATACTTAATGCTGAAAGTACTTGTGTCTACTACCACTCTTGATATTTTACTTATTTTGTCGCCCATCTTCACCTTTGGCTATGTTTGACACATAAATATAATTGTTCTTTATAATATCTCACCTTATATCCTTCATAATGAAAATTTGAATAGCTAATGCATAATATTTGCAATACCAGAAAACTCTCAAAGCGTGTATGTACCTGGTATTTAAAGCAAGTTTTACACATTCTCAAGTTTTCTTCTTACTTATTATTTCTTTGGGGTCTATAATTCTCTTTAACATTTGATGTAATTCAGAAATGGTGGTGATAAAACTCTGTCAGGATTGTTTTCTAATAGTATCCTTAACTACCTTTTATTTCTAAAGTATTGTTATACTTTGTACAGTTTTATTGGTTGAAGGGTTGATGTTTTCCCCCTACAGTGGTTTGAAATCATTTCCAATTTCTTTTTACCTGTATTTTTTCTTCTAAGAAGACTGCAGACTCAGCTAATTTTTTTTTTTTTTTTTTGCTTGCTAGAATATTCTGCAACATGCTGAATCTTTCTTGTTTTGACCCTTACTCCTACTTTGTCCACTTTTGCTCACAATTTGAATTAGATGCTGTCAGGTGTGCATAGAATGATCACAAAATTTAAGAGGTTAAAAGCATAAATCTTACTTCCTGGCTGCCTCACAAATTTATAATGTTGAATACTTAGGTTCGATTTCCTGTATCCCAGGACAAATATTGAATAGACACATGTAGTGAAATCAAAACCACAGATGTTTTAATAAGAAACATTTTTCAGCAAGGAGAGACTAGCCAGAGTAGAGAAAAGGTTTTGAAGTTCAACTGTAGCAATACACAAAGGATTGGAATTTTATAGATAATTTTTATAGTGCTTGTTGTTATAATGTATGCTGTTGTACTTGCCTAGAGTTTTCAGCCTTCCTCTTTGCCAATAGGATTCTTTCATATGATAACTTCACAGCTTTTACCTGTGGCCTTGTGGGCATCAATCAGACTGTCTTTTCTTATCTCCTAGAGTATTCTGTCTAACTATGATCCCTGGTATCCATATGTTAGGATGTTAGTAGTTGAATTCTTTCTGATAATGTAAGGCTATCTTCTTGTTTCAACAAGTCAGTCTTTCATCATATCCTGCTAAGTTAGTTGGCTTTGTAAGATAAGTTCTCATATCCTGGATATTAGTAGACAGACAAATTTATTCAGCATATGGCAGAAAGTTTGATTAAAATTGGCTAATTGGGGAGATTCTAGGGAACCAGCTCAATCCATAAAGTACTTTCTTCATAAGCAAGATCAACCTAAAAATACATGGACAAAATGCTAGAGGGTGGAGGGGCATCCTGGGAAGATGATGTCAAGATGATTTTGGGGGATTACTAGCTAGCCAACTTAGATACAATTTGAGCTCCAGGCCAATGAGAGATCCTGTCTTTTTTTTTTTATTGGAAATTTTATTTACATTTCAGATGTTCTCTCCTTACCCCATTTCCCCCTACCTCCCAGGAACTCACTATCCCTTCCCCCCTCCTCCCGCTTCCACGTTGGTGTACCTCCACCCACCCTCCCCCATACCTCACCTCCCCACACTCGAATATCCCCCCCACAACGTTCAGCCTTCATGGGACCAAGGATCTCTTCTCCCACTTATATATAGCTCCCTTGCATATATAGCTGGAGCCATGGGTCCCTCCCTAATCACTCCCAGGCTGGTGGTTTAGACCCTGGGGGCTCTGGTTGGTTGGGATTGTTGCTTTCCTAATGGTGTCGTGAATCCTCTCAACTCCTTCAGCCTTCACTCTATCTTCTCCATTGGGAACCCCATGATCAGTTTAATGGTTAGCTGTGAGCATCTGCCTGTGATATATAAATGGATGGAACTAGAAAATATCATCCTGAGTGAAGTAACCCAATCACAAAAGAACATACATTGTATTCACTCACTGATTATTGGATTTTAGCCCAGAAACTTGAAATACCCAAGATTCAACTCACAGACCACATAAAGCTCATGAAGCATGATGATCAAGTAGGGGGTCTTCAGTC
Organism: Mastomys natalensis; assembly: GCA_021653895.1. Taxonomy (NCBI): domain Eukaryota; kingdom Metazoa; phylum Chordata; class Mammalia; order Rodentia; family Muridae; genus Mastomys; species Mastomys natalensis. Next base: position 1,270,295 of record JAJTUV010000751.1, read on the forward strand.
TTTCTTAGAAGGAGTAACAAAATACTCAAGGGAGCAAATATGGAGACACAGTGCAGGACAGAATCTGAAGGAGGGGCCGTCTACAGACCATTCCACCTGGATATCCATCCTATGTGCAGTCACCAAAGGTAGACGTTGATATGGATGTCAGGATGTACATGCTGACAGGAGCCGGATATAGTTGTCTCCTTAGAGGTCTGCAAGAGTCTGACATACTCAGAGGCAGATGCTCACAGCTAACCATTAAACTGATCATGAGGTTCCCAATGGAGATCCTGTCTTAAAACAAGTAACCAACTAAAAACCAAAAAACAGGGAGTACAGCCTTTCAGAGTAACATCACCCAAGGTTGATCTCTGGCCATCACACACAGTTGTACACAGGTGCATATTTACCTTGACACTTGTACACATAAACACATCAGCCTCCCACACACACACATGCATTATTAGAGAAAGGCTTACTTTCAATTTTTTTATAAACCTAATTGCTCACAAGTAAGGGAACAGTGATTGAGCTAGTCTTCAATTAACATAATGATATTTCATGAGTTGCTGTAAAAATGTATTTAAAAAGTTCACAGGACAGCACTTTCATAAGTCATGAGTTTTTTATAGGATGTAACTGAAAAAAAGATGACTGATGTTATGCTTATTTTATGCTACAATACACAAAATTACAAGTAGATCTTGAGACTAATGATGCCATAGTTGATCAGTAAAGGCTTATTACTAATACAGTGAAGATTATGGGAAAAGGAGCTCACCAACAGACAGATCTGAAATTGCCTGTGATGGACTTGGGTTCTGCTTGGAATGTCCAGGATAGAGGGCTCAGAGTCAAGGAGGAGTGAGCATCACATGAGAAGACTTAGTTCCTATAGTTGTGTGTACAAACATAAGGTAGAAGAAGGGATATCAAGTGCTAAGCAGTTAAAACGTACCTTCAGTAGATGTCAAGCCAGCATCTTTCCAAGAATACCTATGTCTCCTGTTTGATAAAACTCTCTTCCCCTAAAGATGCCTGAGGGAAATTTCTACAGAATATAATAAGATGCAAATTGGAAGAATTCTGTTACCAACAGAAATATCAGCCTGGGGCCATGCAGTAATTAAGTACTTAAGGCTGAAAAAGGATGTTTAATTTTATATTTTTTTCTTCTAAAAGTATTTAAAAATTAAAATGGAGATAATATCAAAGTAAGTACTATTTGGTAATACAGACATTAATCTTATGCCGTGTTGTTCCTACTGGTGTCTATTAAAGATTTATCTTCTGTGGATGACTGTACCAAATTGTTTTGACTAAGTTTTTTTCCAACTACTCAACTCATGAAATCATGATTTCAAATTGTCTGACATTTAGAAAAGTAAGAAAAGAAAGAGAGGTAAGTTGCAAATATTTACCATTTAAGTTAAGGCAATTAAAATACCTATTTTATTTCATGGAGTACAATCATACCGTTTGATACTGTTACATTTATAAATAAATAATTGTGAATACAATACATGTTGGTAGGACTTTGGGACAAATTACTTTTACTGAAGGAAATTTAACTTTCACAAGAAAAATTCCTGATTTGTCTTTACAAGTGAAGGAGATTTATATTATTTACAAAGATAAGCTAAATTAGCTTTTATGAGAAATACTCTTCATAAAGTTTTGTTCATATTTATTTTTTAAGTTATGACTTTTTATGACACTTTCTCCATTGTCAATAAAATTTCCCAAATGTTTTGTGGTACAAAAATTTACCCTTTTATAGGCTTAATATTTCATCTGAAGCAACAAAGAATTATATTGATTCCTGAGTTAGATAGACTATAAATATATGTTAGATTTTGTTGTACAAAAAGAAAATTGAACTAGAAATTGAGAAATGATTATAAAACATCCACATGTATTTATGCAACACTATATATATAATATGTACTATATATAATATTAATAGATGTATGGCTCAATAGAGGTGTGACCTAGAAAAATGAGAGAAGTATATATAGGACAGATTACTGTAAATGACGGGATTCATAGTAAAGTAAACAGGACACAATATTAAGAATGTAGTGAATATAGTTACCAATCTATGGCTAAATTAAGATTCCACAAATTTAAAAATTGAATTTCTCCATCATAGTTGCCATATTTCAAGGTTTTAAAAATAATATGAAAACAAATAAATAAACAAATGAAGAAATTATAACAATGTTTAAAACATGCTTATTAACTGTGTCATATAAGCATATGCATAAATGTATTTTAACTCTTCTGGAACATGCTTTGGCCCCTGCTGATATAAAATCTATATAATCAAGGAATCAAGGAAAATATTACTATAGGCTATCAATCTTGATAAGCTGTTAGCCTCAAGCTACTGTATTCTAATGGTATACATATACATAGACACCTATACATCGTATACATATACATATGCATATACATATACATATACAAACTTCTCACAGTTCCTTGCTTTGTGATATTCGTTAAGTGAAAGATTCGCGTTATTGAAACAAGCAGAAAAAATTATGTGGGAGAAACAAACACGACAGTAATGACAATTGTATTCAATGTAACCACACTGGGAGTTTTTTTTTTTTTTTTTTTAACCTATTCCAACTCTTTTGGTTAGGAACAAGTCCTAGTAGAAGTTTAAAACAGGATAGCGGTCGGTATAAGGACTTGGAATAATTGGGGATTATTAAGAACCTCTTTGTGACTAGGTTATTACTCACAGAGAAAAGCAGCTTCTTGCCATGTGAACCATGAGGAATGGAGAGATATGGAGTTTCCTTGGATGCAGATAATAGTAATAGATGTGGGCCTAATCCTAATCACTTAGGTCATTCCTTCTAAGGCTCGGGGAACATTTCTTTCTTTCTTTCTTCCTTCCTTCCTTCCTTCCTTCCTTCCTTCCTTCCTTCCTTTCTTCTTCTTTCTTTCTTTCTTTCTTTCTTTCTTTCTTTCTTTCTTTCTTTCTTTCTGCAGAAGATGTGCAACAAGTCAAGCCCACAGTTTATGAGTGAGAAGAATTCATAACCTTCAGAGCTATCTATACACATTGCTAACCTCACTAGACACCAACCAATACTACTCAGCCTGTGGCCACGCTAAAGTTCTAATTAATCTTAGCAAGGCACAAAACAACATGAATTGACATGAACATGAGAGACAAATTTGTTGGGAGAGGAGAGAATACTCATGGGTTTTAAGAAAGTGGAAGATGAGAACAGTCAGTATGCAAAATTTCCATGTGTGAAATTGTAAAAACAATAATACAAAAGGTTTGAAAAAGAAAAGGAAAATGTTTGGTTGCAGAAACACAGACATTTTATTTTTTACGTGTAATCAATCTCTTCTCTATAGTTTACCCAAACATTTAGATAGGTGGTCTCACAAATGACTTTATGACTAGCGATTATAATATAATAATAATAACCCAGAAAACTAAAACTTGGTTAATTAGAGAACATTAAATTACCACATTTCATATTCATAATTGTGCCAGGTTAGTACATCAGCAAAATAAAGTATGAAGCTTCAAATATTATCTCCAAGAATTTTAATGACATTGTTTACTTTCTGCTATAAATTTGAATATTTTAAGAAAAGTATGACAAAATATTTATTATTAGAAGGAACTTTAAACTGTAAAATCATTTTCAATGGATTTAAATCTAAGTATTTAGTTTTTAGTTTAAATACATGAATCTAATTTCCTCATGCAACATCTTTTACCACATATATATAAAATCAATTACCAAATGGAGGAGCCTAAGACAATGGGCTAGTACAAATAAGTTATTATTTTCACCTTAAATGCTTTTCCCAATAGAAAATATGAGGTATGTTAAATATCACATGTACTGATTTGTAAAAAGTTGTTACAATTCTAAAACAGGGATTACTAAGTAATAAACTTTTATTCCACATGCAAAATTGTGTTTACCCACAAAAATATCTACAAGAATTCTTTACTCTATTTCACTGCATTTGAAATTTAGATATAAAAAGCCATCTCTCATATTTCTGTAACCAAAACAGTCTAAACAAATTCTATTTGTTTCTGGAAATAAATTGACTCATTTAGACAGAGTTTTGTATATTATTATTTTGTTAAGTAGAATACTCAAGTTTTAAAATAATTATAATGAATAAAAAATGAAAAGAGAATAAGAACGTTTCCATTAGTGGCCAGAAAGATGTCTCAGTTGAAATACTGCTGGTTTGTGAGCAAGCATATGTTCCTATTTCTAGCACCTTTGCAAAAATATTAAGCATGGCACGTGTAGGTCTTTTCTCAGTAAACGAAGGTTGATATAGAAGAACCTTATTCTAGGAAGATCAGTGAGCTGAAGGCTCAGTGGAAGCACTACTTCAGAAAATAAACATGACAAAGTGCTTGAGAAAGACATTTAGTGTTTACCTTTGTCCTCTATATATACACACACGAATGCAGACACCTGAAACACACATGACGTACATTCAAACATGTATATATGTACACACATACAAATATCTCATGTTTTATTTAATTAATTTATTTATTCACTTTACATCACAATTCTACCCCCCCCCCCGCAGTTCTGCCCCACATTCCCAAATCCTTTTCTCTGAGAAGAGGGAGCCCATCTGAGTATCACGACAGGACTATGCACATGCTCTGTCACTGAGGCCAGTCAAGGCTGCCTAGTTAGGGAAACTGGATCCACACATAGCCCACAGATTCATGGATAGCCCCTGTACAAGTTGTTGGGGGCCCGCATGAAGACCAAGCTGCTCATCTGCTACATATATACAGGGACCTTAGGTCCAGCCCTTGTATGCTCTATGATTGGTGGTTCAGTCTCTGGGATCCCCCAAGGGTCAAGGCTAGTTGACACTGTTGGTCTTCCTGCGGAGTTCTTATCCTCTTCAGGTCACTCACTCTTTCCCCCGACTCTTACACAAGACTCCTTGGGCTCAGTTTAATGTTTGGTTACGGGGTCTCTGTATCTGTTTCAGTTCACTATAGAATGGAGCCTCTTAGAGGACAAATAGGTTAGGGTTCTGTCTGCAAGTTTAACCGATTATCAGTAATGTCATGGATTGTTTTTTCACATGGTATAGGTTTCAATTTGAGGAAGTCATTGGTTGGCCATTCCCTCAGTCTCTGCTCTAATTCTTTGTCCCTGTCCATCTTGTAGTCAGGACATATTTTGAGTTGAAGGTTTTTTAGTGGGTTGCTGCCCTCTTCCCTGCACTGTGAGTCCTGCCAGGCTAAAGGAAGTGGCCACTTCAAGATCCATATCCCCAACTCTCTGAGTCTCAGCTAAAGTCATGCTACAGGCTCCCTGCGACTTTGCCTCATCCCAATTCTCTGGCACATTAGAGAGATGCATTCCACATATGTGACTTCCAGTTTTCATCCTCTTTCCCCTGCTTTCCCTATATGTGATCCCCGGGTTCAACTCACATCCCCTCTCTCATCTAGGCTTTTCTCTCCATCCAGTTTCAATATCTATTTTATTTCCCACTCAGAGAGATTCAACTATCCTCCTTTTGAGCACACCTTGTTTTTTTTTTTTTGGGGGGGGGGGGCGGGGCGGTTCTTTGGACTGTAGTGTCATTATCCTGTACTTTATGGCTAATATATAGCTGTAAGTATATACATACCATGCATTTCCTGGGTTACCTCACTCAGGATGATATTTTCTAGTTCTATCCATTTGCCTGCAAAATTCATGATGTCATTGCTTTTAATAGCTGAGTAGTATTCCATTACGAAAATGAACCACATTTTCTTTATCCATTTTTCAGTTGAGAGATGTCTAGGTTGTTTCCAGTTTCTGGCTATTAATAATAAAGCTGCAATGAATTGAATATCTGAATTTTTCAGGCAAAACTGAATTTTGCAGGAACTACAAAATATTATCCTGAGTGAGGTAACCCAGCCTGCAGAGGACATGCATGGTATGTACTCACTGAGAAGTGGATATTAGCCATAAAATATAGGCTACCCAAGTTACACTCCACAGACCCAAAGAAACTGAACAAGAAGCAAAGCACAAACAAGGATGCTTGAGTCTCACACAGAAGGGGGAATAAATAATCATGGAAGTCAGAGAGAGTGAGGGTGGGAGAGAGGAGGGGAAGGGGAGAAGGGGGCAAGAACAAGTGTAAGGGAGACAGGAATGAAGTTCAGAGGGCCAGGAGAATGAATGGAAATATGAAGCTGCATGGGATGGAGAGGGAAGGATACTAGAAAGTTCCAGAGACCTGGGATGGAGGATGCTTCCAGGACCTTAGCCGAAATGCCCAATAGTGGGGATATGGAACATGAAGAGACCACCCACAGTAGTTAGGCAAGGCCCCTAATGGAGAGATGGGACACACAACCATATCAAAATTTCTACCCAAAATTGTGGCTCAGGCTCTAAGATCAGCAATTAATAAATTGGAACTCATGAAATTGAAATATTCTGTATGTGTAAGGATACCATCAATAGAGCAAAACAACCCACAGATTGGGAAAATATCTTCTTCCATCCTTTGTCTGATAGGGAGCTAATATCCAAAATTTATAAAGAACTCAAGAAGTTTGACAGCAACAACCCCAATAACCCAATTTTTAAAAACTGGGGTAGATTAACCTGGCAGTCCTATGCTGTATATATGTTGGGGTCTCACAATAGCTGGTATATACTGCCTGGTTGGTGGTCCAGTGTTTGAGAGATCCCAGGGGTCCAGGATAATCAGGACTGCTGGTCCACCTACAGGGTCCACCTTCTTCCTGCTTTTGCATAATTCAACCACAGGGGACAGCATCTTCTGTTCACTGGTTGGGTACAAATATCTGCATCTGACTCTTTCAACTGCTTGTTGGGTCTTTTGGAGGTCAGTCATGATAGGTCCCTTTTTGTGAGTGATCCATAGCCTCAGTAATAGTGCCAGGCCTTGAGACCTGCCCTTGAGCTGGTGCATCTAACCCTCCAGAGACTGGAAGCCCCAGTGGGGTGGGGTATGGGGACATCATCGTTGAGACAGGGGTGCAGGTAGGAGGTATGGGATGTGGAACAGTCAGAGAGCAAACCAGTAGGGGAATAACGTTTGGAGTTTAAAATAAATACGTTTTTAAAAAATGGGGTAGAGAATTAAACAGTGAATTCTCAACAGAGGTGTCTCTAATGACTGAGAATCACTTAAAGAAATGTTCAGTGTCCTAAGTCATCAGGGAAATGCAAATCAAAATGACTATGAGATTCCACTTTACACCTATCTGGTATTTTTTATAGAGATGGTCCTCTGTCTAGGAATGATCATAGATTTAACGATTTTCTTACCATTTTGGGCCACATGCTTTACCATAATACAGTCCATTAAACAACAAGCATGAATTTGCTCATAGTTCTAGAAGCTGAGAAAATCATTAACAAGGTGCTGGCCGACTTTTTGCATGGTGCAGAGTTGCATTTGCTTTCTAAAACACCTGGGAATTACAGATATCAACAGACTAGACTTCCCAGAGCACTCCACATTTGTTTTTATACATCATATGACCTCTTGATATTTACTTTTGTCATTTAGTAAAGTTCATTTAGGTTCATACTATATATTTATGTATCTCATTAGATTATTTATTTTATTACTGAATTATATAAATTGTACAATATTTCAGGTTGCTTATCGAGCAAGGAGTTGGAAAATGAAATACTTTCACATACTGGTAATAAAATGTATTAATACTTTCATTTCTCTCTTTCTGCTGCACTCAAACTTTTTATTTTCAACTAGTTTTATTGGTTTAAGTGAAAATTTTAAGCTGTAAAGTAGCATTGTTTTGATATTACACATAATACTACTCAAATAATGATTTGAAATGAAAATTGAGCAAAACAAAATAGAAAATAGTTGCTCTTATTGTGTCCAATTATCTTCAAAACTAAAAAATATAGTAATATGATATAATTCTAGGAGGTTATTTATTATAACATTTCCAGGATATCTTTAATGTCATAACTTAAATGTTGAACTAATTGTATTAACTGGCCTGAGAAATGCATCTTTTATTGGAACATAAAATTTTTTGGTTAATTGCTTTGAGGAAATTAATATAAATCAATACATTTCAAGGAAAAATTCAGTATTTATGTAATTATCATAACTGGTTATAGAATCAGAATGCATTGATATTATCCAAAAGTGGATAAAAATCAAACTGAAATAAATAAATGAATAAATGAATTATGACAAATGTACTTTTAGAATTTTATAAAAAACAAATACATAACCCTAATGATGCCTTATAGTTGACATGCTCTTTCAAAGATATTTTAAGTGTAAGTAAGAGCTCTTAGGTTTACTGTAGCATATAAAATATGCAAATGTAAAAATACCTTTAAAATTCCAGAGACAATTTCTGAAGATGAAGGGAATGGAGACTCACTTGTAATTGAAATTTAACTGACAGAAGTCACTGTACCTGTCATCTTGAAATGCAGTTATCAAGTTTAGTAGAAATAGTCAAATAACTATATTTAATTTAAATTTATCTAGAAATGTCAAATATATTCTGTGAGGTTTTTATTATCTGGATAAACCTCTGTGTGTTTGTGTGTGTGTGTGTGTGTGTGTGCCTGTATGTAAAAGTTCTGTAGATTGCCCATGAGGAAACAGAACTTCTACACAGAAGTAATTGAGACTTTCTTTCTGAGTCTCCCAAATATACTAATGTAGCATAAAGCTTCTAAATTCAATGTCTCCTTAGTAGAAAGGTTAATCAGTTGTTCAGTACAGCATATGGTAATATAGTCTCTCTGGAGTAAAGGGTTATAGTAAATATCCCAGTTTTTTTAAACACCTGCTTCTTCTTAATCCATCCTACTTATGCTATTTATGCTAAACATTTATTAACCAACCTTCCCATCTGTCAGGTTTTCAAAATTTCTGCCAACTTAATTTTTTGGTTTCTCTATTTACAAAGACAAAAGTCATAGTCACTTCATCTGTGACTTTCCTTCAGGTCTATGATGAACAATAAAAAATATTCAAGCCTACTGAGGACTTTTGATGCAGTGATTATTAGAGGAATAGACTAGCAAAGTAGGGAAAACATGAGTTCTCACTTAATGGTTGCTTTTGTTATTTCTTCTTCTAATGTGACTGTTTTGTTTTTGTTTTACTTTTCCAAGCACAAGAAGTGACCATGTAAAAAATGATAAGGTAAATCTGTGTAGGTTGATGCTATCTAACAGCTTCGTAAATGATGGTACACCTAGACACTCCAGAATTTGATTAGAACAAAAGTGAACCACAGCATAGATATAGCAACAAAATAATTTCTGTAAGTACATATCTCCAAATTTGGCTCTGAAACTATAATAGAGCTACTTATGCAATTGAATTATTTACTGTCTTTAATATTTCCATAACAACCTCTCATGCCCCCTGAAGTTATCTCTAGATTTTTAAATCTATTTTTATCGAACGTGTTGCTTATTTTTTGCACTTCTAAGGTTTTATTTCCAAAATTAACTGATTTATCTTAGATGGGTTTGTTTAAGTGGGTTTTTCTTGGCTCCTTGTTTTAGTTTGGCAGCCAATATTCTGTACCAAAAGACATTCTTCCTCACTATATAGGATAGTGTAATTGCATTTTATACCCATCTCTTTTTTTGGCATTAGCATCTTTGCCTACACCTGTTAAACTAACCCTGGCATTTTGTCCTGCTAATATAGAAATAGATAAAATAACACTCAAAATATACCCAATTATTAAACACTTTAGTTAGGAACAAACATCACGTGGGTCTGACCTTCCTGTTTAACTTTTCTACTGTAGTTCACATGACTATAAGCTATGAGAAGGAGTGTGTCTTTTTATCCCCAAATGACTGAAACTATAACTGTGAAAGAAGAGATAAAGTGATTTCAAAGACATCAGATTTATTAATAATGTTAAACCTGCCAAGTAGCATTTAATGTCATAACAGTTGTGCATATTCAATTGTGTACAAATGGTCACATTTAGTGCAACTATGATTTGATGATGCAGAGTATGAAGACATGTCGAGAGTCAGTTTACAAATATTCCCCAGTACACCCCCTTAAGAAAGGTAAGCATAATCTTTCACACAGAAAATAAATGGTTTTAGGTTTCATATGCTCTACTTCAACAATATATACATGTATTAAATATTCAATCAAACAAATTCATTAAGGAAGCAGATGATCTTTAAAAAGTTTCAAACTTAATCTGCAGATATATTGCATACTTTCAACATGACTTCCTTCAGTGAGAAATAGCCCTACAGACCACAATACAGTCTACTGATTATGGCTATTGAGTTACTATACAGTGATTTCCATATTTATTCTCCTTTCCTTCATCATAACTTACCACCATATAAATCTTAAGTCACATCATTTTCCACAGCTGTCATTTAAAAAATAAACATAAATTAATTCTTTTTATTTATTATTTTTTTCAAACTCCAGTTCTTATTCCCACCCCCATCCACCCTCCAACTGTTCTACATCCCATACCTCCTCCCCAACCCTCCATGAGGATGTCTTCACCCCACCACCACCCCCAACTCCACCTGACATCTAAACTCCCTGGGACCTCCAGTCTCTTGAGAGTTAGGTGTATCATCTCTGATTGAACACAGACCTGGCAGTCCTCTGCTGTATATGTGTTGGGGGCCTCATATCAGGTGATATATGCTGCCTTTTTGGTGGTCCAGTGTTTGTGAGATCTCAGATTAAATTGAGACTGCTGGTCCTCCTACAGGGTAGCCCTCCTCCTCAGCTTCTTTCAGCTTTTTCCTAATTCAACCACAGGGGTCAGCAGCTTCTGTCCATTGGTTGTGTACGAATATCTGTACGTGACTCTTTCAGCTGCTTGTTGGGTCTTTTGGAAGGCAGTCAGGGTAGGTCCCTTGTTGTGAGTGCTCCATAGCCTCTGTAATAGTGTCAGGTCTTAGGGCCTCCCCTTGAGCTGGATCCCACTTTGGGCCTGTCACTGGACCTTCTTTTCCTCAGGCTCCTCTCCATTTCAATCCTTGTAGTTCTTTAAAACAGGAACAATTATGGGTCAGAGTTTTGACTGTGGGATGGCAACCCTCATTTGAGATGTGTGGTAGAAAGCAAATATGGATTGAGACCTCATTTGATGCCTTGTCTTCCTGCTGTAGATGGGCTCTATAAATTTCCTCTCCCTACTGTCAGGAATTTCATCTAAGATCCCTTCCTTTGAGTCCTGAAAGTCTCTCACCTCCCAGGTCTCTGAACCTCACCTCAATCTGGTGGGTCCCCCAAACCTCCTACCTCCCGATGTTGCCTGTTCCCATTCTTTAAAAAATAAATTAATTCTTAAAATATGCCAATAATTTTCAATCCCTTATGTCATAATTTCTTTGAATAAAGTCCTTCTACTGATATACTGACATTTTTGCTAGGAATTATGTTGTATAATGTGAAATTTTTGTTGTCTCAAAAATATTTACTTTAATGATAATTGACTCCTTACCATACCTACAATTGGCACTAAATACATCCATCATTAATCTGGACTAAAGGTGGACTTTTCTACTATGAAGGATCCAGATTAAAAGCAGATTTTATTACTTCATATTATTTAATTAAGAAAAATCTCCCCCACAGGTGTGCTTAGGCCCTTGGGTTTTAGTTAATTTCAGATGTAGATGAGTTGACAACCAAATATATTCATCAGTTTCTAAAGTGGAAGCTTCCTGTGTCAACACAAAATTCAATTTTTTGCACATTTCTTTTCCAAAATAGTTTAGAAGATATCATATCCAGTTAAGAGAACTACTTTTTATGACCCTGTTCTTCCATATTAAGCAGGCAAACTGTTCACAGTGATTGTAATGCATTTTTCTGACAGTTCGATTAGTTTAAAGTACTTATAATTGAACCTGTCCATTAGTATACTTGTGAAAACATTAGAGAATAATCTTTAATTTAATTTATACTTCAAGCTTAATGAAAAACTTTATCAGAGTTATTTTGAATTTTTCTTCATTTATTTTTTTGTTCAACTTAAAATAATTTTTTTGTATAATTTCCTAAATGCGTACTGTATTCACATTTCCATTTATCTTTATCTGCCCCTCCAAACTCCTCTTACATCTCCCACAATGCTTCTCAAATTCATGACCTTTTCTTCTTTAATTACAATTGTTACACATAAACACACAAGTATTCATATGTGCACACACACATTTAGTGTTGTTTATATTGTTTATATGTACATATGTTTAAGTCTGATGGACAACCCTCTATGTATTCATGATTCTTTTTCTAGCAGTCATTATTTTCATGTAGTTCTTCATTTAGGAATGAGATCCTGAGAGATCTCTCCCAATTATGTTTGCATATCAACTGTTGTCATCAGTATTCAGGATTTGTCCAGGCAAAAAATGTTAATATTTCATTGGTAATATATGAAAGATATGTTCTCACAGCAGAAATATTAGCTCTTGAATGTTACAATATTTTTTCATGATGTTTTCTGAGCCTTCAGTGTAGGACTCATGTTGTAAATATATCGGTTGAAGGTAAACACCTTACAGTCAATGGTTTCCTGAAGTTTGAGAATTACTTCTAATTCTCTGTAATGATCTCGATTGGCTACAGGCAGATGCTACTTAAAAAGTGAGGGCAACAATCCTCAGTGGGTAAAAGATATATTTTTTGATAGAGTTAAAAATTATACAACCATCAGAAAGTGACTAGAGAAGGTTATATTCTAGGCTCCAAGAGCTAAAATAATTTTTTATTGGATGTTTTATTTATTTATATTTCAGATGTTATCTCCCTTCCAGGTTTCCCCTCAATGAACCCCCTATGCCCTCCCCTTCCCCCTGCTTCTAAGAGGGTGCTTCCCAACCTACTCACCCACTCACTCCTGCTTCATTGCCCTAGCATTCCTGTACACTGGGGTATTGAGCCTTCACAAGACTAAGGGCCTGCCTTTTCACTGATGTCAGACAAGGCCATCCTCTGCTACATATGTGACTGGAGCTATGGGTCACTCCATTTGTACTCTTTGGTTGGTGGTTTAGTCCCTGGGAGGTCTGGGGTGTCTGGTTGGTTAATATTGGTGTTCTTACTATGGGGCTACAAACCCCTTCAGCTCCTTCAATCCTTTCCCTAACTCCTCCATTGGGGTCCCTGTGCTCAGTCCAATGATTGGCTGAGACCACCCACATTTGTATTTGTCAGGTCTGGCAGAGCCTCTCAGGAGATAGCTCTATCAGGCTTCTATCAGCAAGTACTTCTTGGAGTCCTTGGTGTTTGGGTTTGGTCTCTGCATATGGGATAGATCCCCAGGTGGGGCAGTCTCTGGATGGCCTTTCCTTCAGTCTCTGCTCCACTTTTTGTTCCTGTATTTCCTTTTGACAGGACAAATTCTGGTTTAAAATTCTGGAGAATAACTTATATCCAACTCTGCATATACTCAGACATGTCCATTGGTACTTTACTCACAATAGCTAGGAAATGAAAACAACCAAATGGCCTTCAACTTATGAATAGAAAATGACTAAGTAGTAGATAAAATAGAATTCTGTTCTGTTGCAAAGAAAAAAGGAACTAATAAATGTTCAGATACATGCATGGAACTAGGCAATACTGAATGAGGTAACCAAAACCAGAAAGACCAATGCTGTACTTTCTTCCTTATTTGTCGAACCAATTCTAAATCTGCAATGATAATAGAAACTGGAATAATTGGAACTCAGAAATGAAGAAAAGAGGAAGTATAGGACATGTGCTCTCGAAAAAGAGTTGGGAGGGAGCTTTAACTTGGGATGAGAAGCAAAGAAACCAGATGTCAAGGAAGGATGAAGGATAAACAAAAATACATATTTGAGAAGGCTATAGATAAATGCACTTTTAGTATTTATTTAAAATTCTCATATAATGTAAATTAATGTATGTCTTTATATTTCTCAAGATGGGGTAATAAAGTTCCTTCTAAGATTCATAGGCTATCAAAATCCCAATGCAGAGCATGAAAAATCTTCCTTCAAGTTATTTCTCAGTGAAGTCCAAATGACTTCAAGAACTATATAGACTCTTGTCATTGAAATTGGTTGCCTCCCAGAACCTGAAAGTAATACCCAGTAGCTGAAGACACCACACACTTAGGTCACAGGTCTTGCAGTAATTGATTTGGTATTAACCTGGAATTCTTATCTCTGAAGATAAGTTCTCATAGTATCTGAAAGTGCTGTCCAAGCTGCCAAAGGAGGAAAATTATCAGTAGTTCTACCTATCTATAATGCCAGTGTACAACAACAATGACTAGCCAGCCGAGACAGCCCCAGTGATGCAATAGGGTCATTTACATATGGGGCATGAGTAATAGCTATATAACCAGACCTAAGGGTCACTCAACTAAGAGAAAACTCATGCTTGGTAGTATAAACCTATCCAACTCTCTGTGGCTGGTGAGATCATAGTCTTGTCTTATAAACGTTTAGTTACCATGGTTTATTAGCATAACATAAACCAATGTTAAATTATATTTTAAATTGTATGTTTTATTCTTGTTCTTTATTTTTATTCTGACTCTAGTGAATGTTTTATAAACACACTGATCTGTCTAAAGAATGTGTGACATTGATGACACATTACAGGACCTGTCACCATTGATGATATGTCCATAGAACTTGTTACAATTTATGATCTGTCTACAGGACTTGTCACCATTGATGATCTATTTGTAGGACCACCCATCAACAATGATGATATGCCTACAAGATTGATCATCATTGCTTGTTTATTTTGTTATGATATATTATATATGGATAGCCATGTACAAAATTATGAACTTGATTTCTTAACTAAGTCATTGCTTGTCAAGTTTCCTGCCGTAAAAATCAAATATATTCCCTTTCTATTCTATATTTCTTTAAAAAAATATTACTAAAATTATTCTCAAAGGGAATTGTGCTAATAATGTTCATGCTTCTAGGCAAATATGTCTATAAAACTTCCGAGAATTCTTCTGGCATAATGGATTGCATGCTCAACTCTGTATGTTATCATTCTAAAAAATATGGAGTAAAATCAGTGTCAATTCATAATATTTGGATCCTACAACTTTCATGTACATGATGAGTAAAACATAATTTTTTTGTTTTTAATTACCTTAATTTTTGATGCTATAATGTTCTCTATGCTCATGCTATCTATATATTTTATGGTTCCACCCCAGTAAGTAATTTCTTCAAGGAACTATTAAAAATTGAAAATTATTGTTAAGATCCCAAGTTTCATGTGTTAGCTTTGATACTCAAATAACCAACTTATCTTCTTGTAGTTGATATATAAGTGCAATCCAAATGAAAATGCAGGTAAGAATTCTCTTGTTCTGGACCTGGTGGTACATACCATTAATACTGGCATGGAGGAGGAAGAGATAGTTGGAGCTCTGAGAGTTTGAGGTCAGTTTGGTCTGCATAACTGGTTCTAGCACTCTCAAAAACAAACAAATAGTTATTGAAGAATTTCTCCTCGGATTAAAATCACTACACATTTCTGACATTGAAAGCTTTAATAAAACCTTTATTTAGACGTAGCAGAATTATTTGCTATAAAGAACCATAGAATGACAGTTATTTAGTTAATAAAAATATGTTCACTTTCATTATGTAGAACTAAGAGTTTAGTTTGGGACTGCCAATTCAAAGAAAAATGATATGCTGCTATATAAATATTCATTGTTTCTAGAAAAAATTATAGAGATTCATTAAGGACAGCAAAGTACTTCAATAGTCCTCTGACACTCAAATAAGAAAAGGATATTCATTTAAAAGGTAACTTTAAGTTCTATGCTTCACATACCATGTATCAATACACATCAAACTGAGTGCTATCTCTTCAGAAACCCAGCACCATGTGCATGAATTATATATTATATATTTGTTATACAATCAAGATGATTCAGTATATTGGATAAGTGACAAAATAAAACTTTTAAAAATTCATTTTCAAATTGTTTGTTACAAAATTAGATGATAAATGTATCATCTATATTTGATATCAAATTTCATGTTCTGGGGATATAAACAGATAACTCATGAATTTTCTTCAATTACAATATAATGTTTGATGCATTACTTTACTAATTTTATTTGACATAAAGAGTCTCTTTAATTATTTACATAGACTCATTATGAAATATGGGATGAGTAATGTAATGAGTCACAGGATAACATGAGCAGTGATTAGCTACAATTACTGTGCTAGACACAACTAGAGAATAAGAAATATGAATTTACTAGTCAACCTATACCTTCATGTTCCTTGAGAGAAAAGTGCTTTATTGCATGAACTATGGAACAGAACTTTTAACAGAAGATTTGATGCACTGATAAGGAGTCAAAAATATTCATAGCATGAAACCTTATATAACTTTGGATGAATAGATCTAAACTATATATACATATATGTATATGTATATATATGTATATATAAATACATATATAAGTATTTATATATATGTATTTACTTATATATATGTATATATAATTGAATGCTTTGTTTTACTATTTATTAATGGAAGATTTTACTTTTATTCAGAAAACATTCTAACTCCATGGAGAATCTGAATTTTGAAGGCTAATTTTTAAAGGAAACTGTAATAATTGCAGAAATATGCAAATATTTCAAATTATGATCCTGTGCAATATTATTATATAGTGTAGAATTAGAATTATTGTGTATTACTTTTTGCTTTCAGTTGCCCAATTCTTAAATTTTAGTGCTGTATTATTTAAGAATGATCACGTGTTGCTATTCTTATCTATGATATTACTTGATGTTAGAGTGTTTTTCTCTTAGTTTTTGTGTTTTAATGGCTTCTTGTGATACATAAATTTAAAATATTGATAATCACTACACGCATGTATTGTTATGATAGCTTATTTGTCCATTAAGGACATAATTTTATTTATGTTTTAATTTTCTCATACAATTTAAATAATTACTTTAAAACATATAATTTATCATATAATACATATTTATATACTTAAAGCTTTATGTTAAGCAGTTATAGGGATCTCTACATGATGGAAATGAACAACTACATATATTTATTGGAGTAAGATATTCCTAGCTTTTTATAAGAAGTTATATAAGTGTATCTATAGTTTGGTCACTTAAGTATCTTCATTGCTATCTTTATATAACAGAGCTATTTATATCAAGTGCTACTATGATATCTTCCTCCATTACATACTGTCTGATTATGCCACTGTATTAAATGTCTCCTCCAAACCAAGATATAGAACTTTGTAGACAATGTAAAAGAATTAAAAGGTGGAGCTATAAGAGGTGGTTGTGTCATGAGGGTTTCCTATTAAATATAATAAGGTCCACATAGAGAAATATTAACTTGAGTTTTGTCAACTTACTGATATCTGAAGGCTAAGGTTTCCTCCTCTCCAAAAAATATATTATAGAGACATCATCATAAGAACAGAGAGCAAGCTTCACCACACAATAAAATATACTGGAAACTTCGACTTTTTAAGCTCTACATTGTGAGAAGAAAAATTCCTATTCTTTTCTAAATTATTCAGCCACTTCTATTTATTACAGATGTAGAAATGATCTGCTATTTTTAAAATATCACATCTGTAACTATCCTTTTAAGAAAAAACCTTACTTCTCTTCTTCTCTACTAAAACCAGTCAAGGTAGCTCTTTCAATCACTATAAATGCCAAAGTCCTTTAGATGATTCAGACATCTATAGGCTGTCCTTTCCTCACTCCACTGTAATCCTTTTAAGTCTCAACCCTTACTACTTCTTCTCCATAGTTCCTTGTAAACTCTCCTGTAATTCAAGTTTCTTCAGGGACACAATCCATTCTATCAGAATCTATAGGTAATCTCTGCAGACTGTAGTTACCTTCAATTCATCCCTCAGCCATTTCCTTGCCTTATATTTCATTAGAACTTATTATCATCTATGCAATATGATACACTAATTTGTTAAGATTATATTTTCTGACTACTCCAATAGAATGCACATATCAAAGGTTTTAAATATTTTTTCATTTTTATTGTTACCTTTTATATCCTTAATACTTTTTTGACACTAGTATAATTAAGTGTAATGGCTGAATAAAATTGTGAATGTATTGTAATGATTCTTAATTCATAGTTTTGTGACAATGCCTTCTTTGTTACTGAGCATTTATAACTTCATAGAAAGGATAGCCTACTACTGTGGGACAGTGATATGATGCTTGGTTTTTGGTAGAAGCACTGGCTGGAAATAGCCTGGAAACCCAACAGGTGTTCATGCTTGTGAGAGACGGGCATCTATTCTACTGTGCTCCCAGAATCCAGGCTCCTGACACGTGGTTGTGGTGTAGACCTCCATTTGATCTGTGCCGTTCAGTCACATAGGGCAATGCTCCTACCAGCCCCTCCACAGGTAGAGGGCGTGACTACAGGCCTCAGCCTCAAGAATTTTCATATTAATGAGTACATAAAGGCCGAGGGCATAGCTAATTATTTATTCTTTCCCAGACCCTTCTCTCTACCCCCTCCTTATTTAAGTCAGGTCTGCCCTGACCTAGGTGCATCTAGATTCAACTACCATCTGCCATGAAAATAAAGCTTATGGATTCTGTTGTGTCTTTTGGGGCCGCTGTGGAGCTCCGCCACAGAGGCCTGCCTCCTCAAGCAAACTAGCTGAGCAGCCAAGTACTCCCCACCAGGACTACATCAACCAATATTGCTGAAAATAAGATTAACTTGTAAGGGTTAAGTATAAGAAAATATTATGATAGTAAATGTTTCACTATTAAATATATCAAGAGTTTTAATTATAAAACTATTAACTTTTATAATCACATATGTAGGAAGGAATCTGGGTAGAAACACAAGGGACGCTTTCCATGATGGCGGGTCCCAATAACTCGAGAAAGTCCAAGGGGGTTCCAAGAGTTTTATTTTTCATGGTGTGTGATATATGGTCTAGGTGCATCCCCCCCAGTTTAAGCCAGGGGGGAGCTGGCTTAAATAGGGAGGGGGAAAAGAGGAGGGACTGGGAAAAGGAATAAGTTAATTTAGCTATGCCTCCTGGCCTTTAGGTAACTCATTAATATGGAAATCTCTTGAGGCTGAAGCTTGTAGTCATGCCCTCTACCTCTGTGTGTATGGTGACTGACTTAAAGCTCTCTGGGAAGGGCTGCTTAGCCAAATGTGGGTGCAAGGTGCAGGTTAATGGAGATGTAGACTGCATATCAGGAGTCTGGAATCCAGGGGTGTGGTGATTATGTGCCATCTCTTCACAGGCAATGGACATCTGTTGGGTCTCCGGCTATCTCAAACTCAGTGCTCTCCGAGGGAGACCAAGTCATCCCTTCACGGTCTTACACACATATGTGAATATAGATACTTGTTTTTTGTTGTTGTTAGTTCAAGGTAGGTCCTTACACTGTCCAAGCTGGTCTCAAACTTCCTGTGCAATAGAGGTTGATATTGACCACTGAGACTCCTGCTCACACCTCCCAGGCATAAAGATTCTGAGCGTACAATACCACTTCTGAGCAAATGTTTGTCTGAATCATCATTGTCAACTCCTCTTTAGAGAAATGCAAATTTCATATTCAGTACATTGATAAAAGTAATACTTCTCTTGTATAAAAATTCAGCAAATTTGGTTAATTGTAGTTGAAAATTTATAGCTATTAAAACCTGCATGCAATATATCACTGAAGTTACAGAAACAAATTATACATTACCTTGAATGTCCTGATATCTGCCTAGAGTTGGTTTTCAGAGGAGTAAAGTGAGGAGAGGAAACCTTAGCCTACCAATGTTGACAGTCTATAACTACAAAAACAATGCTGTACTGAGAAATGTAGAGACAAAATTCTGGAAGTGGAAATGCCAGAGTATCAGAAATCACTAAAAATCTCCCTGAGTCTCTGAATGGATGCCATTCTGCACATCTGTGAATTCAGGCACAGAACAAACACCTAGGAATGATAATTCTGAGATTTCAAACTTCTAGTGGTTCTTGGAAGCCAGGCTGGCTTGTGAGTCACATATGCTCACAGCAGCCAAAATGACATGATAATTATATAGACCATTTACTTGACAGCAGGAGGATTAAACCAATAATATGGATTAGTCAATCATGTATAACATATAAAATAGTAAGCTGCAAATTTTATTGACCACAAAGAGAAAAATGATAATATAAAATAATGATTCATAATAACAAAGATTATGAATGTGCTTGAGAATTTAATAAAAACCAGAGAAGAAAATTCAGAGTAGACTAAAAATGTAATATCTAAATATTGGCAATAAATGTTTTACAGGGTAGAATTATTTCCTGGGTAGAAAATTGAGAAGTCAATAACAATTAACTTAAAAGGCATCTATAGGAGTTATCCAAATTCAAGGCAAAAAGGAAAACACTGAAAAAACACAAAAATAACTAAGTTAATGACTCTGGGACTAGTGTTGTTTGTTCTAGTGCACTTATAATTGCAGATTCAAAAAGATACAGACTTTAAAATAGCATGTCTGTAGAAGTAATAGAAAGCCATTATGCAATGTCATAAAAAATACTATGCATGAAAACCAATATTAAAGTTTGTAAAGTAAAAAATAAAAAGGTATATCAAAGTAGTACAGAGCAGACTCTTGACTCAGGACAAAAATGAAAATTCTGATTTCAACCAAATGATAATGTAAATCCACTTATCTGATATTACTGAGACAATAAACGGTGATATGGTTGAGAAGGAAAGAATTTATAATTTCAAATCTCTGTGTTCACTGTTAATGAGAATAATGGCAAAATTTGTTATTTTGATACGTGGATTTTTTTTTTATCATGGTTGTGAATTAGTTACAAAAGGTAAAAGAGTAAATCGAATACAGCTACACATATGACACACTTAAATTTAGGACTGAATATTGATTAAGGTAGGTTAGCATTGAATATACTAACTATGTACGTTTGAATATATTTTGTGAATGTCAATATTTTCTTTTCTAGGAAGGGTTGTTTAATTTTATATCTCTGTTAGATATAGAGCACATAAATAAACAAATGTTTTAAATATTATGATACCATCTTTGATTCATTGGAGTTGAGTTTCTTGCTAAGTGGTATGTATGGATCTTTTTGAATTCTTCAATATGTAGCCACTCACTTTGAGCAGTTGAAGATACCCCTTTCATACCCACCATGGGAATTTTTATTTTTTACTTCTTTACCAATTATGAGGTTTCCATAGGTATGTGGATTTGTGTCTGAATATTCAGTTCACATCTATTGATCAATGTGGTTTTATGGATTGTAGTTTCGTTTTCATTACCTTAATAGGCAATAGTCATATATGAATAAATACATACCATTCTTGTCTTTCTGAATTTAGGTTTGTTCAGAATTTTTTTCTAGTTTTTCCATTTACCTGAAATTTTCTTTATAAACTCATCTGTTGAAAGACATCAAGGTTGTTTCAAATTTTTGATCATTACAAACATAGCACCAATGGAAATGATTGATCAAGTGTCTTTGTAGTAGGAAGAAGTGCTTTTTCCGTATATGCCTAAGAATGATACAGCTGGATTTTGAGGTAGACTAACTACCATCTTCCTGAGGAAGTACCACATTGATTTTCACAGTGGCTGTACAGGTCTTCATTCCCACCATCAATAACTGTGTATTCCTCCTAAATTCACATCCTCAATAAATAATTGGGGAAACAGAATCCCAGCTGGCCATCTCTTGTCACCAAATGAAACATGCAGTTCCTGGATTGGGTTACATCTAATTAAGTTCTTAGCCTAAGGGGGACCTATGAGAACTTGCCAAAAATCCAGGCTTTTGCAAAACTAGAGGTTGCCCTCCTCAAACAGATAGCAAGGCCCTATTGCTAGTACCAATGCCTACACAACACACTTAATATTGAGAAGTCAATCTGGTGTCTGGAGTCTTCAATCCTAACTTCTTGGTACTGGAAAGTAGTATTCACACGACCAAAAAAGAGAGGTAATGCCAATCCCGCTTCAAACTGTTTGATCCATACTGATGACATACCTGCAAACTGTTATAATGCAAAGGTGGAACAAAGCCTGCGACCCAAATCAACCACTATCTAATTGGATTTAAGGTTCACTCCATGAGATGGAACCTATCTTTGACATTGGTTTGGTGACCAAGAACCTGAGACTAGATGTCCTGGGTCTTGGGTAAAACCAAATACTACTGTTAAAACAAGCAAACAAACAAACAAACAAAACAAAACAAAGAGTAACATCCAAATGACTCCTAATGATATCTGCTGTACTCATAAATCAGGTTTTGCACAGTCATCATCAGAGAAGCTTCTTCTGCAGCAGATGGGAGGGAACACATAGACTAATAGTCAGATATTATGCAGAGTGAGCCCTTGGAACTCTGAGCCCTAAAAGTATTACTTCATCAAATCCCTCCCCTATTGGCTTCGGAAATCCAGATGAAGAGAAGAAGAGGAAGTAGCTTGGAAAGCTATTGAAGCCAGAATGTACTGTTTTAAAAGTTTGTTCCAACTGACAAGTCTGTTGCTACATTGAAGATAAAAACTGCATACATAAAGAATGTGAGAATCATTCATCATACCTACTTCACAGATATTAAAATGCAAGCAAGAGAACAGCACTCAGACACATAAACATACACATACACGCATACACATAGACGCTTATTCTCAGATTTTTAAATTAGGCAAGTTTTTTGGGAGTTACATGGTACAGGTATTGAATCAAGAATAAATAAAAAGTCTTCCGATTGCTGTCTCTATGAAGGAAACTAAATTTTTATTTTACATTATCCTGCAAAAAGAAGTCATAACAAAACCCTTAAAATCAAATCATTTAACTGGTAACTTTCAAATTTTTAATTATATACTAATTATAAAAATATAAGCACCAAAATACATTTCAGATTATTTAATGAGTTCTTTACACTGATTGTATATTCAAATCAATCTAAAATAAAACACTACAACATAGTAGTACTAAAATTACACAGGATCCTATGAATACAGATGAAGCTTTTTTCTAGTTGATTCAATAAACCCCAAATTAACTAAAAGTGAGTCATAAGTGCAAATGTTCATCTATTAATCTGTGACAAAATATACGTGGATATATGTGTGACCTTGGGATGCACAAAATATTACATTTGATATAACTTGCATCAAACTTTGACAGATAAATTAAAATTCATTCATAAAGTAATAAAATAGGATCCTGTTTGATTAAAAGGTACATTTAAGAACATAAGAAACAAAATATAGCCCAAATTGAAATATCAAAATGACATATTGGAAAATATTTCTACCTATGTAAATGAAGCAATTAAAAGGCAAATCATTCAATTTTCATACAATTAAAAAAAAGTTGAAACCAATCTTTACAAGAAGAGTAGTACAAAAGGCCCCATTTCATTACTTATCTAAATGAAAAAGAGAGGCATTATGAACCACCAGTTAGATCTCAGAAAGGCTACACAAAATTGAAAGGCATAGTGAAGTTAGTGTAGGAATTTTGAATGTTGGTAATGTAGATGGCAAATTTTGTTTACATTGCATATAGAAATTCATGATGCTATAAATCTTTGGGGAATAATTTGCAAATTATTATAAAGTTGCACATATATTCTACATGGCCAAGAGCTACATTCCTAGGTATTTACTCATGAAATATGAAAGCATAGACTTAGTGGAGATTTATTTAAAAAATAGCATCAAAGAAGATGTATGATGAAGAAAATTCAAAACAAAAATCTTCCAGTCTTGTCTTTTAAGGTTACACGATGGGCTTGACATGAATATCATAATATACTTCATAAATGATTATCGATATTGTGTAAAATTTTAAAATTGATCAAATACCTTCATGTATACTTTAAATGTAAATATATTCAATTAAAAAGAAATGGAAACAAAAGTTAAGAAAGAATTGGTATCTCACATTATTTTACAATGAAAATTAATGAATCACACGTACATGTAATTAAATCAATGTTATTAAAGCAGACAACTGCCTAGTCAAACAATGTACACAATATCTAAGTTAAGGTAGATGACCTTATGGAATGTCAATATTGCTTGCAATGACAAATAGCTTATTTTTCACAATGGTCGGTGTGATCTATACAGGACAGATTTACGGAAGCTGTTGGTGTGTGAAATTATTTAAGATAATATGAACATTTCTAATGGATGGACACATGCTGTATTCAAATTTTTATTTTAGCTATGTGGGAGCAACATTTTTTGCAAGCGTTTTCAACTAATCTTTGAACTTTGGATAATTTTGGCATGTGTATAAATTGATCCTGAATTGTTTGATAAACTTTGGGAAAATTCCTGACATTCCTCCATGAAATCTGAAGAATTTATGGAAAATAATGCATAAAAATCTCAGCAGTAAGTCTCCTACAATTTCAAATTTTTCTTACAATTTGCCATAGTACTTTTTGCTATTGGATTTGTTTAAATCTCCTTATTTTGGTATCTTCCAACAATGTACGTGTTCATGTGTTACGTGAACTCAATATTACAATTTTCTAAAATAAACTAACACTTCACAGATTTCTCAAAATTATCAGAAGACACAAATCATGTTAAAACAAACAAACGATAGTAAAAGAGAGATAAAGAGGAAAATAAGAGGGGAAACTACAGAAAAGGAGCTAGTGGCTTATTGTTGGATTGTAACTAATTATAATTTATTGTGTTTCTCATTACTTATATTCTTATTACATAGCATATATTCATTTTATGCTACTCCAAAATACAAATGAATAAACTAAGAATTCTCATGAAGTAGTGCATCAGTGTCATAACTTTGTAGTATTGTTTCTTTTTCATTTTCCTTACATATTTAGGGTTTTCTTGAGAGAGCCTTGCTCCAATTATCCTTACCTTTCAGAACCTTATTACCAGGATGTAAAAGATAAATGTTTGCTGCCATATGGACTATTTCAAAAACTCTTCACCATCATCTCCTCCTTCTGCTGCCAGCGATGCATTGGGTATCATTACAGCGCTGTTATGGCACTAATCAAAGGCTGCCTGATGAAGGTGACCATCTGGTAAATGTGTAAAGCAGTCGTTTAAAATCAATGCATCATGCCTCTTGGCTGGGTTGAAGTTGAGATGCACTGTCTGAGTCATGTTCTGGTCACACTCTGATTTTCATGGATAAAATAGAATCTTTGGAAAAAGAAAGAAACTTCTTGTTTACTATGTAGGTATAGATAAATAAGATCGATGAGGCCATTGGACTCTGGAATGCTACACTGAGATTTCATTGCGAACAAGAATATATTTTTTAAAGTTTTAAAAAAAATGATCTAAATTCAGATCTCTGGCATGTTTCAGAAGACACACAAGAAGAGCTCACCAATGAGCAGGAGTTTCTGAGAGAACACAAATGTGCTTAAGGGAAAGTTCTCTGAGGTGTCAACAAGCCTTTGCTAATGAAGGAGCAAACACTGTGGAGACAATGTGGTACTGTTTTACCTAAGTAAGTAAAATAATCTCCCTTCAGAGTTGAGCACCAGCAAGCATGAAGAACTTGTTCTGTTGTCAGTGAGGGATTACACACTTGTATGTAAAATTTTTGTTCATTGTGGAGACTTCAGAGAATATATAGAATAATATTCAAGATATGCTTCCCATGTCAAATTATTGCCACTGATACTATTATTAATAAGTAGTCATAGCAAAAGAAATGTGTTACATGAGTGAAATCCACTAGGAATCATACAATTGTTGAGATTGCTGAGGATCAAACTTATTTTTTTTCAGATTTCATTTTATAATCTTTAATATAGTGCTTTGGTAAAAGTTTATGATTTCAGCAAGTTAACAAAATGTGTATTTTACCAAGAATACTTCATGCTTTGAAGCAGAAATCATGAAGTTCATAATAATGTCTTAGTGAGAATATGTCACATAATAACTTACAATAAAGCATAGTACAAAACATTGCAATCACATTTACTCATATTGTTTATTTTTCATTTAAGAAATAACAGACCTATATTATTTGGAATATATGAAATATACTATTCAAAGTAATTTCCCTTTTATCCTAATAAGAATATCTGGATTTAAAGAATATACATAAGTTAATTTTACTATTATCAATATATTGATATATTATCAATATATATCAGTATTTTCAAGTTGTTACACTATCGATTTACATTATTTTATAAGACTATTTAAATAGCATGCCATTTTAAGATTTTTATTTAATATGCAGTGTTCAAATCAACTTTATTTAATGCTCCATTCAAATAAGTTTCCTGTTGTTGTTATATGAATAGTACATTTGAGTTTTGAGTGAAGTATACTTTTGAGAGTGACCAACTTTGACAAAAATAGGTTTGTCAAACAAAGAAATTCTGCTTACAGCTATTCCATTCTGCAGTAATTCTATTCCAACATAGCTTTTAATGATTAACATTTCCTCTTTTAGCCCAAGGTTCTATTAGGTTTTTAAATATATATTCTTAGTTTTGTGGTTTAAATGTCCACTTAAATAATTGTAGTCATATTAAAATGGCCACCAATAAAACTCATGTTTCAATATTTTGTATGAAAATATGTGGCATGTTGCTATTAGCTGGCACTCCATGACATTACCAGAATTGTGTTTATGTGTTGTCTCAATAGGTAAATTTACTCACATTGACCATTCTTCTAAATCTATACTAATACATCATTACAACACAATCACTTAATCAGTGGTCTACATAAAACTAGTGATTTGATAAAAACTTAAATACATAACTTAATAACATTACAGCACATATTAATGTGTTCTGACCCATAATAGCTAATAGAAGAGCTATAGAAATTAAATGTTTACTGTGCTTGTATACTTACTAAGAAATATGAACCCTATCTCCTTACTCACTATGTTAGCATGGCTTAAAGTGCTATCAAACATTTAAAGGATTCTTTGTCAAAAACTAAATGTCCAAAGGTGTATAGATTCATTTCTAGGTCTTAAATTCAATTTGATTGTTAAGCCAGTCTCTTTCTGTACCAAGACCATGTAGTTTTTATCACTACTGCTCTGCAGTATATAGCTTGATGTCAGAGAAGATGATTTTACATAAGTTCTTTTATTGTTCAGGACTGTTTTGGCTATCCTAGATTTTTGTCTTTCATTATGAAGTTGAGAATTGCTCTCTTAAGGTCTGTAAAAAATTGTTTTGGAATTTTAATGGGGCTTTTATTGAATCTGTAGATTGCTTTCAGTTAGATGGTCATTTTCACTCTGTTAATCCTACATCGATGAACATGGGAGAGAGATCTTTCCATCATGTGGTAAGTGGATATTAGCAATAACACACACAATATCCATGATATATCCCCCAAACCCAAGGAAGTTAAACAATAAGGAAGGTCCAAGGAACGATGCTTGAATCACAATTAAAATCTGAAAAAAGTCGTCATAGTAGGCAGAGGGAGGGATGAAAGTGTGTGGGAGAAGGGAGGGGCAGGGGATATGTGCAGGATGAGGTGTGGGGCAAGATAGTAAAGAGACCCCAGGGACAGAAGAATGAACAGAAATTTACAGCTGACAGGGATGGGGCATAGAGAGTATCTCTATGAAGTAACAGATACCTGAGATGTGGGTTGCTCCTACAAATCAATGTTGGTGATCCTAGCCAATGTGCCTAACAGTGGGGACATGGAACCTGAAGAGGGAACATCCTGTTGTCCAGGCAGGACCCCAGTGGAGGGTTTAAGGATATCAACCATCCTCAAAACGTTTGGCTCAAAATTTTCCAGTCTATAAGAAGTGCAGGAACAAAGATGGGGCCGAAGCTGAAAAAATGACCAACCAATAACTGGCCTGGCTTGAAACTCATCCCATGGACAAACACCAATCCCTGACATTATTAGCAATACTCTGTTATCTTTCCAAATGGGAGCCTAGCACATCTGGCCTCTGAGAGGTTGTACCCAGCAGCAGAGAGAAACAGATGCACATGGTCAGACACTGTACAGAGGCCAGGCACTCTTATCAAAAGTAGGGGCAAGGGTTGAAGGCCCTGAAGGTGATGGGAACCCCATGGGAAGATCAACATAATCAACTAATTTAGCTCTCTAGGGCTCTCAGAGATTGAGTCCCAACCAAAGAACACACGGGCTTCAACAAGTCCCCTGCAGATGTGCAGCTACATTTGCATGTAGGCCCGGACAAACAATTGGAACAGAAGCTCTCTCTAAAGCTGTAGCATGACTGTGTATTGGTTCTCCAACATGGCTCCCTTTTCTGGGCAAGAGGCTGCACTTTCCCTGGCAGAGACTTGATGTGAAAAATAAGGGGGATACAAGAGGTGATCTCCGAGAGGAGAAGGGGATGGGAGGATGGAGGAAAGGTTTCTATGAAGGGGTGGCTAGGACAGCAAAGAGAGTTATTGGTAGTATATAGGTTAAGATTGCATAAGAATTCGAGACTCTTGCTTCCATTTTGTTAATATGCTCTCACATATTTAGACAATATTTAGGCAATGGATATGGTATGGGGTTCTGTACTCTAGGTAAGGAAGCAATGGTCTATAGCTGTATAGTATGCATTAACAGTCTAGAAATACACAGAATGGTCTCTGCATAACTTTTCTTTAAATTACTATACCATAACTATACATAAAACTTTTTCAAAATATTTCTTGTATAGTGTGTTTCTGGGTATTGGCATGCATAATTTTCGGAAAAAGTACATTTAAGCCATTTTTTCAGCGGTCAGAAAAGGGTATTGGATCCCCTGGAAGTAGAGTTAAACTGCCTTGTGAAGGCTGAGACTGGAGCAGAGGTTCTCTGAAAGAGCAGCCAGTGCTCTTACCTGTTCAAGAAATCACTTACAATGTATATTTCTACAATGGACAAATATTTTTATTAATATATTTTATGAAATATATTCTCTATATTTTAAAATAATGAACCCATGTGTATCTTTTGATAGGACCAAGTAGGTAGGATGAAGGGAAGATAGTTCACCAAAATGAAGAGGGTATGAAATAGATATCACCTGGAACCATATGATTCTCTAACCAAAGTACAAAAAACAAACAAACAAACAAACATAAGAAAACAAATTAAACAGCTATAAGCTGCATGGCTGAAAAAAAATTGCTCGTAGAATGTTAGGTCATTTACCAAAATCCCCAGTGTCAGAATGATATAACTATGAAACTATGAGCTGGTAAACCAGTAGGTACAGTACAAGCTTTTGTGTTTTAACTTGGTGTACACCAAGACTTGACAATAAGACTGTTATTGAAAATTGTTATCTCAATTTTATGATACAGAGATATCAAACTAGAAGTAATCTGCTTCCCACCTGCTGTATCACTTTCATAATTCTGGATGGTGCTGTAAAGGATTCTGGGGGAAAAGGCATTAACAGTTTTACCCAGCTTTTTAGCACTAAAAATGAAATGAAATGGATAAAATAAATACAATAAAAAGGGTTTTGCCTGTCAGACATGATGTACATACATGGGCAAAAGAGACATGAATATTATGAGGATAATCAAAACAAAACAACAAAACATTCTGATTGAATTGAAAGCCTGTTACATATAAGAATTTTACCCCTAATATTAAAATCTGGAAGAAAGTCCTGACAGTTGATGTCATCAATTATTGTGGGTGGTAGTGAATTACATTTGTTTTTCTAAATTGAAATGACACCAAAATTACTTCTAAATATTTGTCCTTGTAACTATAAAACAATAATGTCACTTTCTGTCTTAATCAGAGAAACCTCTTTCCAGAGAATGATAGTCTCTGAAGTAATTTATGATTTACAAGGTACTAAGAATAAGTGATAGATAAGTGCCCAGCCTTAAACAAGAAACTTTACCATGACTTTCAAGTCTCAAAAAACATTGCAGAGAAGGGTCAGAAAGAATTTAAGAACCAGAGATAAAGAGAAATGTTATGAATGGCCTTTCCATCAGTCTCTATTCCCCTTTCTTTCTTTTTTTTTGATTTCTCTTCTGCTTTATTTAAATGAATTATGAAACCTACAGTCAAGATGCATTTAATATTGCAGTTCAAAAGAATAACATTGCAGATGTGTGTCATTTTTTCTTTTGTTTTTGTTTTTTTGGATAGTTTATATATTTATGTTTCAGATGCCCTCCTCTTTCCCCATTTCCCCTCCCTTCTCCGATCCCCCCTCCTCCTTTTGCTTTTATACCATTTAATTAAGTGCAACTCTTAAGGTCAGTTCTAGGTTGAGGGACTATCAATACAATAGATGCAAATAGTCAAGGAACCAGCATGACAATAACAAAATAGTCAAAGAACAAGAAAGACAATAAACAGAATTCTGTGAACACTCCCAGGTATAGAAGATTGGTTCAGTTGAACCTACTCCTCATTACTGAACTATTTTCTATTGATGAATTCAGAGAGAGGGGAGGCACTTGCATGATATATACAGTCTCTGGTAGACATGCTAGGCTCCAGTTTATCTTGCAAAATCAAAACAAAAGTTATGAAAATGGAAAGAGATTTGTAGAGAAGAGAGAAATTTCAGAGTTCTCAGAAGGTTAAAATACCTTTACGAGAAAAAAAAATTGCCCATATGTATCATATACATCTAGAAAACTATCAAAGAATAAACATGAGTATTTGTTTTAATGGTGTTATGGATGAATGGTTGGTGAAGGTTTTCACTGGTTAAAACTTGTTTTCCTTAACCCAGTGAAGAAGAGGCACAACAGTTTGTAAACCATTCTCATCTTATCCCTTTATTAGTTTTTACTTTGGGCTTCCTCGTGTAAAACAGATGGCATTTCTAACACTTAGACTGAAAATAGATTTTTTTCCTTCATTTCTGCTGCCTAAGATTTCTAAAGTTTTCTTCCTTCCTCTAAGTTTTAAAATCACATATTTATTGTTTTGAACAAATATCTGGTCTTGAGGTTCTTTGAAAATGTAATGTATCTTAATAAGTTTTTAAAGCAATTTGTTATTACCTCTACAAATAAATATTCAGTGATGAATAAGGCAGGCTTTTCAATGCCAGACAGAATATAATACACTGCTTCTACACAAGGATAGTTACTAATTAAATAATAAATGGTGTGATAAAAACAAAAGGCCAATAGCAATGTTGTATTCATTTGTGGGAAGTTATGAACATATAAAGGATAATAAAGAATAGACATTGTTTTGATAACAATAGTCATTAGACCCATGAAGTGCTCATCCTTAAAGAAAACACTAGAGAAGGATATTCTTGGCCAAACGAACCAATTTGAATATCCCCTCAGGCAGGTCTACTAGTAAAGATAGTGTTTTAGGAGAAAGTAAACATACAATCAATTGTAATATACCCAAGGTTAAATGTCATCTAGTGTTAGAACCACAATTAGTTACAGTTTATCTGTCCACACCAAATTTTCTCTTATATGTGAAATTACGAACATCATTTAGAAATAGTAACTCATTTTAATATATATTTAGGCAAAAAATAAATATTTAGAGCTGTGAAAATTGCTTTCACTGAAGTATCATCTGGCATCTGATTTCAGTTTCTTTTTTTCTCATTTTTTGTAAAGAGCTGGATAAAGATACAATTTATCATGGGTGTAATTCTCCTAAAACCTATCAAGTCTTCCATGAAATGGAGTCATAATACTGAAATGAAATTTCTCACTGTTTTAAAGCTATTTAACATATCCATACATGGAAGAAACAATGTTCTACCTTTTCATATAAAATGATATTTTGGCTAAATATTGCCTATTTGATATGGAGTAACTACCATTGTTTTTAACATTTTGGTAAAGTAATACAGAATCATACCAACAATCTTCATCTTTGCATAGGTTAACATACTATACCTGTTTCAGATTTATAGGGTAGTGAACATTAACAGTCTAGTCTTTGTCCCCTCATGGTCTACTTCCCACAGTTTCTCATGCCATTCTTCTTCCCCCCATCTCCAAAAAGATGCGCCCCCGCCAGCCCTCCCCACTCTCTGAGGTTTCAAGTCTTTCCAGGGTTAGGTACTTCTTCTCCCACTGAGGCCAGACCAAATAGGCCTCTGATATATATGTGTCAGGGCCCTTGGACCAGGCCTGTATATGTATGCTGCCAGATGGTGGCTCAGTGTCTGAGGGATATCAGTGTCTGGGTTAGTTGAGACTGCTGGTCTTCCTCTTCAACTTCTTCCAGGCTTTCCCTATTCAACCACAGGGGTCCCCGACTTTAATCCAATGGTTGAGTGTGAATATCTGCATCTGTCTCAGTCAGCTGCTTGTTGGGCCTCTCAGAGGACAGGTATGCTAGGCTCCTGTTTGTAAGCACCATAGCATCAGTAATAGTATCAGGCCTTGGAGTCTCCCTTGAGCTGGATCCCAAGTTGGGCTGATCACTGGACCTCCTTTCCCTCAGTCTCTTTCCATTTTTGTCCCTGTAGTTGTTTTTAGACAGGAACAATTCTGGGTCAGAATTTCTGACTGTGTGATGGCAAATCCATCCCTCCACTTGATGCCCTGTCTTTCTACTGTATATGGACTTTACGAGTTCACTCTCCCCACTGTTGGGTATTTCATCTAAGGTTTCATCCTGAAAGTCTCTCACCTCTCAGGTCTCTAGTACTTTCTAGAGGGTCCCTCATCTATCACCCCCAAAGTTTCATATTTTTATTCATTCTGCTGGACCTCAGGGCTTCTCTCCTGTCTCCCCTCTGCTCCCTGCATAGTTGATCATGTTTGCCTTTTTCCCTCCAGGTCCCAGGTTCCTCCCTTCCTTCATTCCTCTGCCTCCTGTGATTATTTTCTTCTCCCTTCCAAGTGGGATTGAAGCATCCTCACTTGGCCTCCAACTGCATGTTAACGTTCTTGAGTTCTGTGGATTGTATCCTAGGTATTCTATAATTTTTGGCTATTATCCACTTATTAGTGAGAACATACCATGCATACTTTTGGGTCTGAGTTACCTCACTCAGGATGGTATTTTATAGGTCCACCCATTTGCCTGAAAAAGTTTTACTGCTGTGAACAGACACCATGAACACAGCAACTCTTATAAAGGAAAACATTTAATTGGGGAAGCCTTATAGTTTCAGAGGTTTAGTCTATTATCATCAAGGAGCTGATACTTATATATCTTCATTGACAGACTAGGAAAGACTGCCAACTGAGTTTAGTTTGAGCAAGGGACCAAACAACCACCCCCATAGTGACATTCTTCCTCTAAAAATGCCACACTACAACAGGGTCATGCCTCATAGGAGTACAAATCCCTATAGGCCAAGCTTTCCAACACAGGAGTTGATGGGGCTGTACCTATTTAAACAACCGCAACACATACAGAGGCAGACTTTTTGGGTTGCCCTTATTATCCATGTAATACTCATGTAGAAACAGGTTAATCTCTGGGGTTCTCTGGCTAGCCAATTTAGCATACTTGGTGAGCACTAGGTACTAATGAGATATTCTGTTTCAAAGGAGAAAAGTAATGAATGGCCCCTGAGGATCAATGTTAGAGGTTGTGATCTGGTTTCTACATACATTAGAGCACATACATGAAATAAGCAGAAAGATTATGGATTGCATTTCAGTGCTATACCTGAAGATATCTGAGGCTCCTGACACATATACCCAGAGACCGCCTGGTTTGGCTTTAGTGGGAAAGATGAGCCTAACCCTGGAGAGACTTGAGGCCTCTGGGCGTGGTGAGGCCTGGTTGAGGAGACATCCTCTTGGAGACATGGAGGAGAAGGAATGGTATGAGGAACTGAGGGAGGGAGGACCAGGAGGAGACCCAAGTCTGGACTGTAATAATAATAATAATAATAAATAATAATAATAATAATGAGATATATGGTTTCCATAGTCAGTACATATCCTCATGCTTGAGAGGGAACCAGTTTACTGACTGAGCCATTTTCTCACTCCCACTTGTACTATTTCTAACCCTGGACTTTGGTTTTTCTTACGGGATATAACATGCAGAATGCTTAGGATAGAGTTAAAGCATCTGTTTGAATCTGGTTCACTGCTGTGAATCAGTCTCTAATAGGCAACAATTGGGACACACCTGTAATCGTCCTTCAAATCTTTAAATGAAATAATTTTTCAGAAGATAAACTTCTGCTTTAAAACAGGCTACATATAAGTAGGACTCTACTATCATGTGCTATAGTACCCCATGATTACTACTCTTCTACGTCATATTTGGTGAAGCTTAACTATTTTTGTAAATGTTTCAACATATTAATTTAAATAGAATTGATTTTCAAAATATTCAGCATACATAATATATGTAGTTTGAAGGAATTTCATTTATCTATGAAAAATTTGTGATATTATCACCATAGTTAAGGCAATATAAATAAATATAAATATTATTTATTGCATATATTATATATTTAATATACTAGATACATTTTAATATATACACACAGTGCATATATGTCATATGATGTGTGTGGCATTTTCTAAATCAGCTTTGTATCCACTTATTTATATGCCTGGGTCTTATGTGAGCATGTTTGCATGAAGTAGAAATGGGTTATATCCTCTCAGTTGATTAAGAGTATAACACTGCACATTAACTATAGGTACTATGTTATACAGCTGTGCTCTTAGATTTATCCAGCATAACTAATGCTATGATGAGAAATGGAAAGATTGTTAAAATATGAAACTTGTGTAAATTATGCAACATTTATTTTACAAAAAGAGGTTTAGGTAAGTGTATAACCACAGAGTCTTAGTAAAGTACATGTTTTATATTACACAGTTTAAGTCTTATCTCAAACAATCAAGATGACACAAGAATCTTCATGCTAAATAACACTTGAACTATTAAAAGGAATCCTAAATCTGATAAGCCATTTAACTCTCTTCCTTGTGAGGCTGTACAATAATGAGGGGCGATATTACAAGTCTGTTGGGAGCCATAATGGGACAAGCTAATAATTAGCTGGTGGTCATCCTGAAATGCTTGCCTCGGATTATAATCTGCGACAAGTATGCCCCATTCAGCAAGGCAGTGGCGGATGATATTTTAGGAAAAATCCCTGCTATTAATATGCTTTTCCTATTATTACTATTATTATTAAACATATGTAACAATCACTAAGCAATAGCACACCCCTTTGGAGCAGATCTCTGCAGACCCACGAAGATATACTGTCTCGTAGTGATACTATATAGACAAATAGATGACTTCTTAAGTCTTAATGATGATCCTATAAGAATTTCTAAAATTATATCAATGATTATTTTGCTCTTTTATAGTGGGACTAGTATTAAGTCCCTTTCTGACAATCAATACTGCTATGAGAACTCTGCCAGTCTCCCAAGTGTCATCAGTTAACAGCTCTTAGATAGTAACCAGATTTCTCCTGCTCAGAGCACATTCCAATGTGGTTGTAAAACAATTAACCAAGGGTCACTAAAAGGGAACTCGTGATTTATTATAGGTTCTAGGACAGAAGAGAAAATATTGCCTGGTTTATCTATACAAAACTTCACTAACTTCTTAAGTTATAGTTTCAAACCTTTGATGAACCTGTGGAGCTAGACAGGTGATGGATGTTTAGTCAGATAATTACTCCTAATGGATATGCATGTAAACATTTCAGTTGTAAACTTCTATTTCAATTTATGATTTGAATTTTGGTGTGAACTTGTGATGAACTTTGTACATATGATCATGTACTCTGAATGATGTATAAGACAAAGGCTCGCCTCTTTTTCTCTCTTCTTCCCTCTCCTCTCTCTCCTCTTCTACTCTCTCTTTCTCTCTCTCCACTTAGAATTTTGTTAGAAGTTTTTTCCCTTTCCCCAATAGGACCTTTTCACTTTTTCTCTTAGATAACTTTCATGAAACTTTTTTACACTTATAATAAACTGTGATAATTTCTTTAAGTTTTTTCTTCTGGATCCTTATAACTACAGTACCTAAATTAGAGTCCTGGCAGCACCCTGCAGAGAGTACCCAAGCCACTTTGCCTAATCCTAGTGCTGTCCCTGGCTGAGATGTTAGGCATCTCTGGACAATCATACAGGGCGTGGGCTAGCACCGTAGCCTAAACCTTCAAGGTTCTTACCCCTGCTCTAAACTCTTTCACATCCCCCTGAGCACCCAAAAGAACCGAACCTGAGGAGACGAAGAAGATACACCATTCTCCTCCCCCTAGCAGGGGCTGGTCCCAGTACAAGTTAGTCTTACCAATTTAAGATCTTTTTATTTGTTTTTGGTTTTTTGTTTTTTCGAGACAGGGTTTCTCTGTGTAGCCTGGGCTGTCCTGGAACTCACTCTGTAGACCAGGCTGGCCTCTAACTCAGAAATCCGCCTGCCTCTGCCTCCTAAGTGCTGGGATTAACATTTGTGTGTGTGATGTGTTTCCTGAATGCAAATATGAGTGCAATACTCATCAAGGCAAGAAGAAGTCATTAGATTTCCAAGGGATTGGAGTTACTACTGATTGAAAGCCACACTGTGGGTGCTGAGGATAAAATCCATGTCCTATGAAAGAAAAGCAAATGCTCTGAACCTAAGAACCACCTTTCCAGCACCATGTACATGTTGTTTTCAACTTTGCCATTTTTTATCCTAGAAACTAAGTACTTAGGCAGTTTTTCAACATTTTGTTCAGTGGAGAAATCACAGCAAGAAGAAGAGTTAGCACTATATTATATGAGATTGATGTGCTGCCCATTGCTCTCAGGAGTCACCTAACTCTATATTATAAAGAGGCACTCAATATTTCATAAAGACAGATACATAAACTCTAGCACATTACAGTACAAGGCCTAATATATTATATAAGGATGAAATACTTAGAGTTGAAAAAGTAGGAAAGAGAGTAACAATTTTAAAACTATTTAAGGATTTGTCATTTTATTATTTACAAGACCCACACTCAAAGAGACCCATACTAAAATATCAATTTATTTGAATAACATTATTTGGAGTTACACTTTTATTCTACTTCTATAAAACTGAATCAACTTTATTTCTGTTGGGGATGAACAAGCAATTAACCATCAACAAATTGTGATCACTCTTGAACCAGACCTGCTTACTGAATTAGTTCATAAGAATTAATTCTTAGAAGTCACACTATGTTGTCTCCAGTATCATATATTGGCCTGCTTTTGCTGGGAACAAAAACCATGACACAATGATTTTCATTCTGAGAAGATCTTTCAATATAGTATTTTACCCTGCCCTTTTGGAATTCATTTACTCGTATGTCCTTAAGCCCTTCCATGGCGCTCATCTTTCTTTTTGTTTATGAGCATGCCACAGGCATTGCCAATGTCTTCTCAGGTACCCTTTCAATATTTCTTTGCCTTTCAAGGCCTCACCTTCTTCAATAAGTAAAGAGGGTAGTTTCAAGTACACTCT
This sequence comes from Mastomys natalensis, assembly GCA_021653895.1. Lineage (NCBI taxonomy): Eukaryota > Metazoa > Chordata > Mammalia > Rodentia > Muridae > Mastomys > Mastomys natalensis. Next base: position 1,307,744 of record JAJTUV010000751.1, read on the forward strand.
TTAATGTCTTCTTTCTCCTTTTCATATCTGAAAATACATTGTATCAGAGAACCTGTTCTCCCTAAATAGAGGCTAGTTTTATTTCATACTGTAGCCATTAAATTGCTTTAATTGTTTTACTTTCTTTTTATCTAAAATGATTTCTGCTTTGACATGATGGAATGGTTTTGGCTTGTTTTAACCTTATAGCTATGGTTTAAACAAGAGTGGGGTTAAATTTACTTTATATAATTGCTTCGTATAAGCATTTATGTCTTATGAGCTTTTTAAAATGCTATCATCTTGTAATTTTAGATTTACCTTTCCATATGAATTTTGACATACTAACAAAATGCACTAATATTTAGTACAAACATAAGTTATTTAAAAATTAAAAACTCTTAACTGTTTTGTCTGTTAGATATGTCTACTTATTTTTTGTATAGACTTGCTTTCAGATGAAAGTATGTTCACATACAAAGCAGTATGTGATCTTACTGCTTTTGGTAACATACTATTGATTCTCAATCAGAACAGTTTTATTTTTCTTTTTACAATGCCAAAACAATCTTACAGAAACCATCCAATCCCACTTCATGTTCTACTTCTAATTAGAATGATTTACAGCACCTTAATTATTTTATAATATCAAAAGTATTTTCACATAATTAATTTAAACAGCATCACTTTTTTTCTAATCTTGCTAGGTAAAATATTTTTAAGAAGCAGTAAAACCAGTTCAGTCCCTGGTAATCTAAAGTTAGAGTCATACAAAGAAAGCTTCCATTCATTTCTCATATAATGATAAAAAATTGTGGTGTGCTTATCTTTTTATTATGATAAAATAAATATATGGGCAATATTTATATACAGTATTTTCCCATATATCACCAAATAGAAGTTAGTAATAATGTTGTTTACCTGATAACCAAAGACAAGGACAATTTGATTATTTTTTAACTTATACTTTTAATCTGATTCAGGTCATTATTTTATGTATTGTATATTTTATACCTACTATATAATTACTATTTAATTGACTTAGGTATTTAGTTAAAAATTATTTCATTTTTATCAATATATTAAAGATCCTTTCTATTACTTAAAGAATTATATAATATTTAAGGCTGTGAAGAGACTGTATTCGTAAGAACACTAGAATGTCTTAGTCCTGTTTAACCCATACCTTAACTGCTAAATAACCACTCTTCTCTACAGAATCTGGTATTCATCATTCTATTCTCAGTCTCATGACATAAATATTTTAAAATTTACATATCATAATGATATCTCATTTTATTCACACTCCCGAAATTATACAAAGATCATTCAACTGTTATGGCTAAGTTGAATCAGTGGGACATATATGTGTGCCTATTTAACTATTTATCAAAACATCATTGATCATTAAAATTTGATATTCAAATAGGCATAGGAGGAAATACAGACACAAAGTGTGGAGCGGAGACTGAAGGAAAGGCCACCCAGAGACTGTTCCACCTGGGGATTCATCCCATACACAGACACCAAAACCAGGAACTACTGCTGAGGCCAAGAATTGCTTGTTGACAGGAGCCTGAGAGAGCTGTCTCCTCTGAGGCTTCGCCAGAGCCTGACAAATACAAATGTGGATGCTTGCAGCCAACCATTGAGCTGAGTACGTACGGGGTCCCCAATGGAAGAATTAGAGAAAGAATTGAAGGAACTGAAGGTATTTTCAACCCCATAGGAAGAACAACAACATCAACCAACCAGACCTCCCAGAGCTCCCATGGAGTGGGTACCAAGAGTAGTCATGGAGCAACCTATGGCTCCACCCGCATATGTAGCAGAGGATGGACTTGTTGGACATCAGTGGGAAAAAGGCCCTTGCTTCTCTGAAGGCTCGATGCCCAGGTAGGGGAGTGCCAGGACAGGGAGGCAGGAGTGGGTGGGATGGTGGGTGAGCATACTCATAGAAGCAAAGGAGAGGGAGATGGGATGGGGTTTTCCAGAGGGGAAACCAGGATAGGGGAAAACATTTGAAATGTAAATACATAAAATATCCAATAAAAATTCATATCCAGGGCTGATCATTTAATGTTGGATAACCAGTTGTTGCGCTCTTCCCTGGAGTAGAATATTTATCCTGCTCTAAGCATTCCTCAGTTGCCTGCAGTTCTTTGTGAAGGGATGAGGCCTCATGAGATAACCCATTCCTACACTACATTCATGTTAGCATGTCTACTGATGTCATCGTTGAGCAGGTCGCTCTAAAAAATACACATATAAGTAATATTATTCATACTTTCAGGTGGTATTTGTTTAATTAGGAATAAACAATCAACAATTTATGTAAAGGCCATGAATTTGAAAGATAGCAAGAGGGTATTTAAGGAGAGTTTTAGGTGGTGGAGAGTAGAAGAAAATGATATTATATTATACTCTCAAAAATGACATTCAAAACTGCAAATGAGAGCATTTCAGTCCAATATGAATTGGTATTAACAAAGAGACAGAGGCTAAGGAAAGCTACTGAAGATGTAAGTAAATGGAACTTCTGTCTGTTTTTTGTTTGTTTGTTTGTTTTAACTTAAAATTTAGTATAGTCATTATAAAAACAGTATAAAGTTCTTCAAATAATTAGAACTAGAGTTAATATATGATCCATAAATCCTGTTGCTGGGAACATAACCAACATAATGCAATAATGTGTCAAAACAATATCTGTGTTTCTATACATTTTCAGCATGCTCACAGGAGATAAAGTAGCAAAAAAATTTCTCCATGGCATTATTACTTCATGTATGTGATGTGTTTGCCTGTGTTGTATCTGATATATCAGAAGAAAAGTCTGCCCACCTAGAGCCAAGTGCAGGCCCTATGCCACAGAGTACAAGCTATTCTGCAAAACACACAGAACCCAATGCCAGCTGAGAATCTCTTTTTATTGATAATTTGCTCTGTCCATATGGGTGACTACCTCTGTGTATGCATATTAGAAATATGCTCCTCATTCTCCTTGGATTGAACTTGTAAATTGGATAGATCCAGCTCCTGCTATTTTTCCTAATGACTCTACACTTGTGATGGAACCTAGGGATTGTGATAGAATTGTTCATTCATCTGAAAAGGGGACTGTGTTTAATTTTCCTTGGGATTTAAGTCCTTTCCCACTTTCATAGGCCATTATAACATTGCATTTCTATTCAAGGGCAAATAGGAGTTTACGTTTTGCAAGGTAACAGAATTACTAATCATAAGGTGTTTTTGCAAACTATTCTCTAGATTTTCCTGTTCAGTATAATAATGTAACCAATAGTAAAGACACAGTTTAGAAGCCTATTCTTGATGGCAAAGTATTACATGCAAGCCTTTTACTGTTTTATATTATTAATTATATTGATAATTTTCTTGATAATAGCATACTCGTGCATCAAATGAAAATTATATTTATCTATGTCATCTTAATCAAAAGCACACTGGATATTCTGCAATAAAATAATTAAAGGGGGAGATGTTAGAAGATGGTCCAAGAAGGAAGTCATGAGAGGAGAATTCAAAGTACTTGAGAAAAAACTCCAAAAAATAAGACGAGATTCTTGTGATATCAGTTTCTTAGAAACACAAAATTGTTTTGGGAATGCATTTTTCTGCTCCTTTCAGATGTAGCAGATAGGAGTGAGTTTATTTCAGATTATTCATTACAACTGGCTATAGTTATTTGTTCATTTGCCTTTGTAGAAAAACGTGTTTTTATGGTGTGTGAGTTCTCCAGCACATGGGGCTTCTCTGCCATGGGCAACTTTCCATTGTGATTGCACAATTTACTCACAGGACTCTTCATAACCTTCAGAGTATAAATTGCCTAATGCTCTGAATAAAGTTGAGTTTTGGATGACCTAGAACAGCTGAGTTGAAACAGCTAGCCAGAGCTCAGAAAGAACTAGAAACGGTGATCTTTTTCAGCAGTAAGTCTCAGAGGCTGAAAACATTTAGGTCTAGATTAGATTGTACAGAGTTTAGAAGCTTTCAGGACTAGGTCTAGGTTAGGAGATGGATTCAGTAAGTTTCTGAGAAGACAGTTAGCTCTGGAAAATCAAAATTACTGTAACAATCAATGCCATATAATTTAGGTATATGAAATAATAATAATTTTGAATATTCAGATGAGGTGAAAATTCTTCAGTGTTAACAACAAAATATTAAATAATTATAGATCTTAATTTCATAATGTGAAATACTGTCCCTCATCATTTTAGGGATTTAAAAATTTAGTCCCCAATTGGTAACACTATTGCGTTAGAGATGGTGAATTAACTGGGTAGAATTTTGGAGTCTAAATGGTCACCCTACCTTCAGTTCTCTACTATTTTATCAAATAAAGTATGCCAAATTAAAGAGATCTAGTTTTAACATTTGCAAATAAGTGTCAATACAGAATTTTTAAGCCTTTTCATTTTTCTGTTTTTGGTTTTGGTTTATTTGTTTTTGGATGTTTGCTTTTGTTTTTTTTTTTTTTTTGTGGCAAATACAGGTACACTTTCATTTCTTATATTCTCATTACTCCTAGATTTCAGATATTATGTTATTTTTATAAACTAAATATTTGTTGCAATAATATACCAAAGATAATCTATTACTACCATCTTTACACCATTTCATGGGCTGGTTTGAATTTTTGGTAAAATATTTTAATTAAAGCATGTTGATCATTTTTTCAGACCCATAGATATTGTCTACCTAATAAACTATACTTAAGGATAAAGATGACTTATGTATGCACTGAGAAACAAACAATTACTAGCCAAGCTGAAGTATTACCCGCTATTATAAAAAATTAATATCTTCAAGTTGTCATATAATTGGTATTCTATTTTGAGGTTCTGCATTTGTTGACTTGCGCTGCCTTCATTTGTTCTCTCCCTGGAGACAACCTTCAGAAAAAGGTCATCTTTTTTCTCTGGAAGAAGCACATGGCATATTTACAAGTTGAAAAATATGTAACCTTGTAGCAAGATGCCAAATGGAGCATAGCAGAAACAAATGAAACAATTTGACTGTCTGATAACCATTTCAATATGCTAGTCTCATGGCAATTACAGTAGTTAGAACACATCCAACTATTCAAATACTGACTGAATTTCTGTTAGTGAAAATCCATAGCCATAACATGAGTAGCTTAATCTCCAATGCAATGAAACAATTCCCATCACTCCACATGACATGAGAGCTAATGGCCAAGCACACCTATCAAACTGTGTAAGAAGCTGTTCCTCAATTTTATCGGAGAAATTTCTGTTGTTTGTGTTAGGAGCCCAGATTAGCTACCTAAGTCCACTAATTTTATCAGGAATGGAAAAAGAATGGCACAAAATCATCTTTAGTAATGGAGAAACTTATTGCTAGGAAGTCTTCCTTGTGAAATTGGTTAAGGAGAGTACATAGCGTAACTGCTGAGTTCCTTTTGTGAATACTAAACAATTTTAGCCAAGTGACAAACAAAATATGCTGTTGAGAGCTATACTGCTATAGCACAAACTTTGATCAGGTGCATATTTTAATAGTTTCCAAGAGACAAGGGTTGTACCTACATAAGTTAATGAAATTATTAGAAAAGTTTTTTTCCTAATGAAGAACTCATGCTTCTGCAGTGCACTGCACATTTCTTTATGCAAACTTACAGACACTGAGGAGATGTAAATAATTTACAGGTTTTGTATTTGAAGTTTACATTCTGTAGGAGAAAAAAGCACATCAAGAACTTAATATCTGAATTTTCTTATAATTTGGCTTTAATGCAGAATAATAAAAAAGAGTGAAATGAGAGATTGCATCGTAATTTAGTGAGCGAGGCTTTACTTTGTACTGTTTGACATAAGATTTGAGAGATGAGGTATGAGTATATTTATAAAAAGCTAATAAATTATAAAAATATTCTGTGTTATTTTTCTTGTGAAAACACAAATCAATATCTACTCAGCCCAAATAGTCACATAGCAACAGGCCAAAGAAATCATTTCACCAAAGTCCAATGTGGTAGACCAATTAGTTTGTTAGGTTTTCGTTCAGGTGAGTAGGTGAAGACTTACTTATAGGAGCATGGATTACACAGAGGTAGCTTCCACATCTAAAAGTACACACTGGCATGGGAATACCTCAAAAAACCTGTAGCCATGCAGATCTCTGTATGATTTGCTGTACGCCCTTCAGACAGCTTGGCTAATTGGAAAATCTTTCCTTACTCCAGGAGTGCTTACTCTCTATACAACCTTAGGGATAGAATTGCATATATTGAAAGTTTCACAGACTTTTTAGACTTGTAAGTTGTTAGATTCCTTTATGTAAAGATAAAACTTTATGAACACCCATTTATAGCTGTGTTCATATATACACATGCTTGTAGATGCCCTTGAAATACAGATGAGATTTTCAGATCCTGTGGCAGTTGGGATGAGAATGGTTCCCATAAGTTTAAATGCTTGAGCACTTGATCCTGAGTTGGCAGAACTGTTTGGGAAGGATTAGGAGGTGTGGCTTCCTGGAGATGTATAACTGGTGGTGGACTGTGAAGAAAAAAAAAAAGATTTGTGGGGTTCCCAGTACTTTCTGTTTTTCTGCCTTATGGTTTGAACTAAGCTGTGAGTTTTCTGCTGTTCTGGCCAATACTAGTTTCTCTGTCATCATTGATTCAAACCCTGTAAACTGTTAAGTTTAAGTGCAATTCAGCACTTTCCTTTATAAATTATCTTGTCTCTGGTATTTTTTTCACATCATTTTAAAAACAACTCAAGCAGATTCCTCACCTGGGTTACAGGCAGTTGTGGGGTGAGACCAACATGGATACTGACATTTAAACTCTATTCTTCTGAAGGAGCAGCAATTACTTTTAGTCACTGAACAATATCTCTGATGCCACTTGTGTTTTAATGAGCTGTTCTGTAGGAAGGAAAGTTTCAAGCTTGGACTTCCTGGTCCTAAGGAACTTCCCTTTATGGAAGAGGCACCTCATTATAAAGCTAAACAACAGGAATAGAAGGCAAAGACATAGAAAGGAACTGTTATGATAATAAGACTTTGTGGAAAACACAAAGGTCAGAGTACTCTCTATATAATGTAGCTTTTATCATTTAATACTCACCATCTAAGATTTAGTATCTAGGACGCATGTCCCCAATTTCTGTAATTATATGAGAGAAAATTGAATTAGAATTATATTTCTAGTTACTTAATATCTTTATAAATAAATAAACACATTAGCTATCTGTTTCAATTTCTATGTATATAAACCCATATGACTAAACTGAAGCATTGTGTTAAATATATGCTGTGAATAAATGGAGAGTCAAGTTGTATAAGTAACTAAGAAACAAACCCCAAAAATAAATAAATAAATAAATAAATAAATAAATAAATAAATAAACCAAAACCCCAAAACCTAAACCAAAAGCAAAAAAAGAAGGGGGAAGCCTAAAATAAAATTGAAAAATTTAAAATAGAGATGGTTCAGTGGTAGTCTTGTAAATATTAAACAGTTAATTCACAGTGAGAATTGAGGGAAATGGTGAGTTATTGTTTGCCAACCATGTTATGAAGACTTACAAATTTTTCTAGCAAGTGATAGTTATTATTTAGAGTGTCATATCAGAAGCATTGAATATTAGGATATTGCTTTCTTCATCTTCCCATAAAATAATAATAATTTAACATCTACAGGTTAAAAATGATACTAGAAATAATTGAAAGTATAATTAAGAGCTATAGCGACAGAATAGCTAATAAAAAAGATGACTTAATAAATGTATTAAAAACTGTCCTGGCTAGTTTACTTTCAATGTGAAACAAGATAGATGTATCTAGGAAGAAGAACATCAATTTAAAAACTACTTCCATCAGATTACCTGTAGACAAGACTAAAATGTCATTTCCTTAATACTGATATGTGTGAGAGGGTCACAGATATTTCCACCCCTAGGCTGGTAGCCCTGGTGGTCCAAAAAGTAAGCTGTGTAAGCCATTGAGAGAAATCCAGTAAGCAGTGTTCTTCCATGATGTGTTTCTTGAATTTCGTACCCTTTTTTCCCTTCATGAAATATGATGTGGATGTGGGAGGCAAATAATCGCATTTCTTTTCCAAGATGCTTGTGGTCATTTATTTATCACAGCAATAGAAAGTAAACTAGTACAAGAACACTTTACCTGCATGAACCTAGTTCCTATCCTGTCATGATTTGAAATTTATAGAATCGGTCAGCAGTAAGAAATTTACTCCATTGTGTATGTTGATGGATATGAATATTTTTACTCCTTACTAATTCAGATTGTATTAGTTTAGAATACCTTCTTTTTAAAATTCACTATGATTTTTGTTGAAATTTTGCTTTCATACATTTCTCCAATACTTTCTTGCTACTCTAGCTCCTCCTACCATACCCCAAATGTTCTTTACTCACTTCTATTCCTATTAATGCTTGCTCATCTCTACAACTCAGTTTTCTATATTCATGTGTATTTGACTTATTTTGAGACCAAATGAGTTTAATATGGGTCATTTGTTCAACTGTAGGCTTGGAATTCTCCTTTGGAGACTTGTGGGCTCATTAGTAGTTACTTACTTATGACAGTTCTTCCTTAATTCTCAGAGTCTATCCATGGACACTAATTAGTTCAGCATGTAGATGAGCTTTGATCTCCTCCCAAAACATGATTGATTGTTGACAGGCCCTATCTTATTTAGTGTCAATATAAAAAGTGAAGTGGCCCTGACTTTATAATTGAAATGACTATTTTGTGACAAGAATATGACATTAATATCCCTTCTCATAGCTCCGGGGACTCATATTCTTTCTACCCCTATTATACAATGTTCCTTGTGCTTTAGGGAATGTGGCACTGCTGACTTACTTATGACTGACATGCAACCATCACTTACTCTCTTCACTTGTCTATGCATTGGTGGCCTCTCTCATCCAAGTGAGGCTTTTCCATAAGGGGCTGTGAATAGCAATTATCTGAGGGTATCAACACAAATAATTTGACAGTAGCTTTCAGGATGTCATCTCATAAGCACAATTGCTGAGCTTCTCTTGAATGATTATATTTTTCCAAGAGTAGGATTTTGGCCAAATTTGCAGTCTCTGAAATGGATTCACTCCTATGGAGTGGGCCTCAAATCCAATCGTAGAATCCTAGATTACCTTCATATCCATTGTATCACTATCACACAGTTTGAACCATTTTAGCTGATGTGTTGCTATTACAAGTTGTAAAGTTTACAGAAGGGTAAATCCATTGATGTCTTTCCAACCAAGTAGCCTGCAGAGCACTTGACAACACTCTGAAAAATCATTTGTATAGCTTATCACTCTTTGTGTGTGTGTGCATATTAATGCATTTAAAACTAAGGATGTATTTTAAGAAGGGTAATAGTTGGGTATTATTTTTTAACCCAATGACCCAGTCTGTACTGTTTAAAGGAGAGTTAAACCTGTTACCATTCAAGTTATTTGTCAAGACAGATCAATACATTACTGTCATTTATTTATTCTGATAGTTTTAAATTATCTATATTTATTCTTCTCTTTTATCAGCTTAGAGGTTTGATGGATACTAAATTAATTCTACTTGATTCTTGCCTAATTCCCATTACTTACACACTCTTATGGTAAAATTTACTGTTCCTTATTCTCTTCTCACCTCTGTCTCATTTTCTATTCTCCATTAGGGGTTACATTAGCTCTCTTCTGTTATATTTATTCAGTTGTTATTTATTCATTTAATGCTTGTTCTTTAGATCTTACTTTAGGTAAGTGATTTTCCCACAGGCTATGAAAGTTGTTATTCTTGATAAACTAATCTAGTTAGGCAGGTATTTTCTTTCATGACTTAAAATACAGCATCCTATTTCCATGTAGCCTACAGAGTTCTTGCTTAGGAACCTACAGTTAAATTCATCTGCTTTAAAGGTGACTAATTTCACTTCTGTTGCAGCTTTCAGCATTCTTTAGTTGCTCTTCTATTGTTGTGATAAAACACCATGATCAAGACAACTTAAGGAAGAAAGTTTCCTTTGGTTTATGTTTCCAGAGTGAGCAGAGACTATTATGGTAGAACAGAGGCCCAACAGTAAGCTGAGAGCTTACATCATGACACAAAAACATACAACAGAGAAACTTAACTAGAGTAGATGAGGGATTTACTCCTTTTTGTTTGTTTATTTGTTTATTTGTTTTTGAAACAGGGATTCTCTGTGTAGCCCTGACTGTCATGGAACTCATTCAGGAGGCCAGGCTGAGTTCAAACTCAGCGAGTTCAGCCTGCCTTTGCCTCCATAGTGCATCGTGGTGAGATTGAAGGTATGTGCCATCACTTTCCAGCTTGGAATTTTACTCTTTAAGTCTACCCCAAGCGTCATTCTTTCTCTAGTTAGGCTTTATATCCTAAAGCTACCTAAACAATGCTAACAATGGGGAGTATTCAAATCAATTTCTAAAACAGTGAAGGACATTTATCCTTCAAACTACCACATTTCATATTCTAAACCCCAGTTCTTTGGCATAGCATAATTTAAAATACATTTAGTTTAACTCCATGATTCTTTACAGTCTTTAACAATTGTAATACTGTTTAAAGTCAAATTGTCTTCTAAGACTAAAGGCAATCTCTTAATTAAAACCCACTATAAAATCAAAAATGCAAATTATATATGCACATAATATATATTTGTATTTCTGAAAGAGAGGAAAGAGTCAGAGTAAAGAAATACCAGAGTAAAGAAAGATTGAAAGTCAGGAAAGCATAAAACTGTGTAGCTCTGTATTTGATATTTAGAAATTTAATTTCAATGGACCTCTAGATTTGATGATTGCAAAATTTCTGTTTTTTGAAGGGTTCCATTACGTTTTGGACCTTTATAGCTCTGGTATTTCCATCATGTTCGGGTCTCAAATCATGAAGGGTCTAACATCATAAACGGTCTCACATCACATTACATCATGCGATGATGGGTCAGAATCCCTTCTCTTATGATCTTCAGGAGGAACCCTTGCCACTCAGTATTTGTTTTTATAGGCTTTCTGAGATGACAAAGGAAGATTACATGACGCATTATCTCTTACAACTTTCTTGACACCAAATCTAAATTCTTATGGACTTCAATGCTAAGTTTGGCTACTAGCTTGGGATGGAATTTAATTGATTGAACCACATTTACAGCAGGCTTTGTTTATTGTTGCTTTCAAGGACCAGACATTTCTTTAGTGTTCTTCCTTTCAAAATTTGGAACCTTAGCAGGGTTGGTGTGTCTACCCTAGGAACCCATTAGGGTGAATATAAGGTATCTCCTTAACCTTTTTATCTCTTTCAGTACAAAACTTGGCTGGCACAATAAGTTTTGTGTTGTTCTTTTACTCTCTGTGATGGTTTGTATATGCTTGAGGCAGGGAGTGGCACTATTAGGAGGTGTGGCCTTGTAGGAATAGGTATGTCACTGTGGGTGTGGGCTAAACTACCCTAGTCCTAGCTTCCTAGAAGCCAGTATTCTGCTAGCAGTCTTCAGATGAAGATGTAGAACTCTCAGCTCCCCCTGCACCATGCCTACCTGGACACTGCCATGTTCACACCTTGGTGATAATGGATTGAACCTCTGAACTTGTAAGAAAGCCCCATTTAAATATTGGCCTTATAAGAGTTGCCTTGGTCATGGTGTCTGTTCACAGCCATAAAACCCTAAGACAGAACATGGTACCAGGAGTAGTTCTAGAGGAGCAGAAGTATAAGGAAGCTTTTAAAAATGTGGAATTGGCTAAATAATTTGCCAGCACCTTCAACTACTGAAATTTCTCCAGATACTCTCTTCCTGTTGCTCCTGGTAGCCTAGAGAATACTGAAGGCCCGTCATGGAGTTTATATTTCAAACTTAAAGAAGCTAATGACTTTGATTATCTTGATCCATCAATTACAACTGGTGATGAATTAGGTGACCCATATATATATTATATACTATAAAATCTCCTACAAGTTAGGGGAAAAATTGGAAAATGATTTTGTTGGTCTGTTGCTCTTAGTATCTCTGGAAAAAAATGATGAAGGAAATGAATGAGATGTATGATAAAATTGAAAGTTTCCAGATGCAAGTAAACAATCTAAAATTCTCTAAGTGTTCCCTTGAAGAGAATCTTCTCTCCAACATCCATAGTGTTTGAGTTACAGAAAATCAAACTGAAGCCCTCATTTTAATTTGATGTATTTCTGGCTGAAATACATCAAAAATTCAATTCTCAGCCTCAGAGGGTGTCAACAGTTAAAATAATGGCATTAATTGGTCAAGAATGGGCTCCTGTAACTTGGGATGGGGATGAGTAGGAGGACCCTGGTGAAGCTAAGAATTTTGAATTTTCAGATTCTCAAGCTTTTACCTCGCCTGAGGAAATACAACCCTCAGCTCCACCCCTTGAAACAATTTCTCTATCACATGACAAAATTAATCACTCAGTGTCTGATACACCAGCAGTGACTTTCTCCGATGAGAATACTGGGCAAAACAATACTGATATTCTTCAAGGACCCTCCAATAGTTTCTTCTAGACCTATAACCAGACTCAAAGCAAAGCAGGCCTCTAGAGGGAGGTAGAAAGTATAGTTCATGAGGAAATGCGCTGCACTACTAAGGAGCTTAATTAGTTCCTAATTCATTTATACAGAAGTCTGAGGAATATGTGTAGGAATGGATTTTAAGGGAGTGGGATAATGATGGAATGAACATAAAACTATATCAGGCTGAGTTTATGATATGGGCCCTCTGAGTGTAGATTCTAGGTTGAATAGGAAGCTCACACAGTTTAAAAAAAATTGTCAGAAGTTTGAATGATAGGCTGAAGTGTTTATCAAAAGATGACCTACTGAAAAGGAGTTGGAAATGCCTGATATCCCTTGGCTTAGATTGATGAAGGGACTTTTAAGACTCAGAGAAATTGCAATGCTAGAGTGGATATGCTGTGTAAAACCTAATTCTCCATAATGGAAGTCCAGAAGACAAGCCCTTCATGAATCCTGTAAGACTCAAACTGGTGAGGGGGCACCAACACATTTGCAGAGTTTTGTTTTTGCTCTTTTCCTTGTGCCAGACCTTAGGGTTGGAGATGCTGCGTCTCACCTGGATGAATTAAATACAATGGGTTTAATTGGGGCCCATGATAGCAAAGGCCCAGTGGTAGGATTAAATTGCCAGAGAATTTAATTTTGCCAAATTGCCAAATGAAAGCCTATAGAGTTGCCTCTGCCAAAGAAAACCCATGAATCAATATATATATATTATATATATATATATATATATATATATATATATATATATATTATATATATCGTATTCCAAGAGGAATTGCAGAAATTCCTGCCACCATCAAGGACTTGAAAGGTCAAGGGTGATGGTCCCACCACATCTCTCTTTTTACAATGGCAGTGTAGACAAAACATTTATAATGCCCTAACCTGTAATGGTCATCACAGGACAGGTGAAATTTATAATGACCTGATTCACATGGAACTTGGTACTAGCTAATTAATTATGGTCTTTCCAGGCATGAAATAATAAGCTTACTGTATGTATATCTTTTTGATCTGTATAAGCAGAAAAATTCTCAAATAAATGAAAGAAAACTACATTTTATCAGGGCAAAAGGCAATCTGGGCCAGTGGACTGAATTTCTAGAGTTGAGCCAGTTTGCAGACTCAGAACACCTTGATGAAGGGGTGATCAGGTTCCCCTACTTCCAGTTTTTCCCCAGAGGGATCTATGCCCTTTTATAAGGGTAACTGTACACTGGGGGAAAAGAAATAATCAGACTTTCTGGGGTTTATTGAATACTGGTTCTGAATTGATGCTTATCCCAGGAGATCCCAAGAAAACTTGTGGACCTCCAGTTAAACTAGGGGCTTATGCATAGTGTACAGGTGATTGATGGAGTTTTGACTGATGTCTAACTCACAGTAAGTCCAGTAGGTCTCCAAACACATCCGTGGTCATTTCCTCAGTTCCAGGATGTATAATTGGGATACATACACTTAGAATTTGGCAGAGTTCTCACATTGGTTTCCTGACCTGTAAAGTGAGGGTTATTATGGTTGGAAAGGCCAAATGAAAGCCTATAGAGTTGCCTCTGCCAAAGAAAACCTGTGAATCAAAAAAAAAAAAAAAAAAAATCGTATTCCAAGAGGAATTGCAGAAATTCCTGCCACCATCAAGGACTTGAAAGTTGCAGGGGTGTGGTTCCCACCATATCTCTCTTTAAATCTCCTATCTGGCCAGTGCAGAAGACAGATGGATTATGGAGAATGACAGTTGACTATCAAAAATTAAATCAAGTAGTAATTCTGATTGCAGGTTGGCAGTTTTGTTACTTGAGCAAATTAACACATACATCTCCTGGTACCTGGTATGCATTATTGATCTACCAATACCTTCTCAGTACCTGTCTATAAATACCACCAAATGCAATTTGCTTTCAGTTGGCAAGGCCAGCAGTATATCTTTATACTTTTGCCTCAGTGATATGTTAACTCTCCTGCCTTGTGTCATAACTCAGTTAGATCGTCTGTCTCTTCTATAAAATATCATATCAGTGCACTATATTGATGAAATTATGCTGATTGGACCAAGTGATCAGGAAGTAGCAACCACTTTGGACTCATAAGCATATCAGAGGATGGGAAATAAATCCAACGAAAATTCAAGAACCATCTACCTCAGTGAAATTCTTGGGAGTCCTAGTGGTGTAGGGCATGCAGAGATATTCCTTCTAATAATAAGTTATTACACTTGGCACCTCCCAGCACCAAGAAAGAAGCACAATGTTAGTGGGTCTATTTGGATTCTGGAAACAGCACATTACTCACTCGGGTGTGTAAGTCAGCTGGGGCAGAGATCTTCAGAAGGCAGTATATGCTTTGAATCAGTGTCCCATATATGGTACAGTTTCTCCCATAGCCAGAATCCATGAGTCCAGGAATCAAGGGGTGGAAAACGAGATAGTCCAACTCACTATCACTTCTAGTGACACTTTAGGAAAACTTTTGCTTCCTGTCCCTCACATCCCTAGGTTCTACTGGCCTAGAAGTTTTGGTTGCAAGGGGGAGTGCTCTGACCAGGAGCCACAACAAATATTCCATAGAACTGGAAGCTCAAACTCCCCCCTGGTCATTTTGGGATTCTAATTTCCTGAAACCAACAATTATATCCACCAAAAATGTCAAATTACACATATAAATAAAATGAAAGAAAGGTAATACTGCATCTAGTGTACCAGCAATAGCACAAAATGAAACAAGGTAGTAATTCTAAGTATAAAATTTATTAAGAGAAATAAAAAAAGGAGAAAGGACAGTAGGAAAATATAAATTTTTGTAGAAAAACAAAAGCAAAACATTAAAAGAAAAGGAGAAGAAAACATTATTTAAAATAAATATTAAAATGATGATGCCATTTTTAAAAAAGAGAAAATGATACACAAACCAAGTGTTAAATACAAATGGCCATTTCCTTGAGGCTCTTTTGGAACGAGGCTAATATCAAGGAAATCCTCTGCTGATACTATGTAAAGATTTGTGCTTTGGCTTGCAAAGCTTTTGGGACAGGTGTATGACTTTTTGTTGTTGTTTGTTTGTTTTCTGTTTTTGTTTTGTGTTTTCCTTCCTCAAAGCAGCAGATACATACAGGATCTCACAATGAAAAGAAGACTGTAGAGAAGGGCACAATGAATGAGGACTGTAGAGAAGGGCAGACTGCATGCCATCTATCTGATTCAAGAATGTTTTAATATGCCATACCATTCAGTGTGATATGTCACACTAACAAACAGGATCATTAAGTAACTATAAACACTGATAAGTTTCAATATCCATTGATGATAAAACCCTCAACTAATAAGAAGAGAAGAAAATTGACTAATCGAATGATGTTTATAAGAGAAAGCATAAAGATGATATTTTTAACAACAGGGCAAATCTGAATGTTTCTCCTAAAAGGTCTAATTCCTCTGCTACTGCAGTTTTAGAAATTCTAACCAGAGCAGTTATACATTAAAAATAAATCAAATCAGAAATTAGCAGCAAACTTATCTCTGCAGATGGTTTGTCTATAAATGTAAGAAATCATAAAGAAAAAACTGTTAGAATGGGTGAATTCAATAGTTTGTAGGAGAACAATACCAACATACATAATTGGTGTTTTCTTATAAATTCAAACCACTAAATAAAAGGAAAGTTAAGAAAGAACTCTTGCCTCCATAGCAATAAAATTCTCTGATGTAAATTTAATCAAAAAGACAAAATTTCTGTGCACCAAAATGTATAGCATTTTGATTAATAAAATTATTCATCATAACATTGATGAATAAAATGAGACTGATAAAAATAATGGCTTCATATGTTCAATGATGTGAAGATTTAATTTTGTGGAAATACGCTACTCAAAATAATCTGTAGACTTAGTGATGATGTCACAATGCTTATGTCAGTGTTTGCAGAAGTCAGGAAAACTAATCAATCCTGGGAAACAGAACATTGGAAAGACGGCTGGAAGCAAAGATACTCTCCAAATCTATATGCTGAGTTTTATGAGCATTTTAAAATTAATGTAAAATAGAAAAATACTCATTCAGTTTGCATATATGATCTCCAGTCTTTAAAGGAACAAATCAACAGACAAAAATGTTTTGTTTTAGAATATATCATATTCTTAAAGAAAAACGATAGTTTTCTCAAAGAAAAAAAAGTAATCCCAGACTTTTAAACAGATTCCTGAATGCAACAGAGGAGCATTGTTTAGGACTTATCACATGTATGTGAGTCAGAAATCTACCACATACATGAGAATAAGAAACATTATCTGCTGGAAGCTGCTTAACACTTAATTGACAAATTCAATTAAAATCTACTATATATAGTATATGTCTTCTATATAGTAGGTTTTAATATGTAAAATGAGAGTCATTTTCATTAAAATGTATTACTACAAGTTCAATCATTACATTGACAGGTAATTAAGTCAATTTTAAAATTGCTTTTATCTCTCTACCCTCTACAATGTTTTTGATATTGACATGGATAATGGTATTATTGAATGAAGATTGTCAAAATCGATTACACAAGAAACAGTGGCAGAGTTTATATTCTTAAAATTCAAATCAGATTATCTTGAAACAGTCTCTCTTTTTTTCCTTCAGAAACAATGTTTTACATTTTTATTACATCTGCATGAAGAAGTCTTCAGTAGACCTTGACAAGACTTCCCTGATGACTAAAGCCTTGGCTCTCATGTCATAGCATTATAAAATAACATAGAGATCTGCACATTGATCTTTCCTGAAACTCTAGTCAAGATGTCCTTCTTCCTCACAATCTTCAAATTTTAATATTACCTAAAACATTGGCTTGTAGTCTCATTTATTGGAAGGAGATGGTGAATCCTAGCTTTCTTCTCTCACCTATTTTTTTTTTTATATCAACTTGCCACAGACCTACTCTGACAATGGAAAGCACTTCTGTAAGCAGATCAGGGAAAAAGAGCATAGTCACAGAGAGTATTCAAGCAAAGCATAGGGACGATGAAAGATAGAGAACGAACCTAGAGTTTACAGTTTCTCACGTCTACCTCTGCTTCCTAACCACCAAGTAAATCTTCTGAAGATGGAATTGAAAAATATATAAATATTTGAATATTATTCTAGCATATAAAAATGTACCTGGTCATGTTTTTAAATATTCTTTCACACTGACATTAGATATCTATTATATTTTATATTAATAAATTTATTATTCTATTTTATAGATAATTTTCATTATATTTCCGTGTAAGGTTTACAGATAAATGTCTAAATATGCTTGCAATAGTCATATATAAAACATTCATATGTCAATATATCTTATCAGTGCATATACTGAGGTGAATGCTATTTGTTATTTAACATTTTCAATAGCTGATTTGTAGCTAAGTTTTGTCAGAATTATGAATTAGTTCATACTTAGATAGGTATCTGGGACTGGTTATACTTGTTAGTTGTCTGCATCTTCTCTGAAATTTGCATAGCATAATTGCAAACTATCAATCAATTAATTTCCCTTTAAAAGTTTTCTTTTGAATACTGATCAATCAAATTTAAAACAAACTATATTTATTGATGTCTATAAATGATATCTAACACTTTAGAAATTGTTTCAATTGTTAGTTTGATAATATTTTTATTCAAAATAGAAAATACTTATTTTTAAAATAAAACTAATTTTAATTTCCTATGTTATTAAGTAAATAAGTATCATAGTCAGAAATGATTTACACATTGCTTTCATATCTAAGAATTTTTTTGTTCTAAATTGACAAAAAAAAAAAAATAACAATTAGAAAGAAGTAGTCATATCGCCAAAAATCAAAAAGAAATTTCCTGGAATTTAAAGGGGTTAATTACAAATATTGCATTTACTTTCATTTCAAAACAGAAACATGGACACCAAGGAGGAGAAATGTTATTATTTCTTATGAAGACCTTGAGACTGTGCTTGCCACTAAGTGTGACTCTCACAATGAATCACCTGCATGAGATGACTTCACAAAATACCTAAGCTTTCATTTAAGAAATAAAAATTTGAATCGCAGTTTATATGCATAATTACTATTTACAACTTTTTTCACATTTCAAAACTTGTCATAAACATAGTTGCTATTTTCAAATAATTTAGAAATAAAATTCATTGCATTGTAAAGAAAATGTGAGATCTGGAAGGTTAAATAGTTTTGCTGAAAGCAATTATAAACTTTATTTCATATTTAGAGAAAGAGGGAGAGTGAGAGAGAGGTATGGAGGAAATTAGGATGTAAACGTTCTTTACCTTGACCATCACTAATTTAAGCTTGAAAATGTGTTTCATATATACATGCTAAGACAAATAAAACAAAAAATTACATTTTTTACAGTAACAAAAGCCAATTAATTTGAAGAAGAAATCATACTATAGGCTTGTGTGAAGTAAAACTGACAAACATTTTTAAAAGCAAGCTGAACTTAGAACAATTATCTGGGCTGTGATAAACAGGAATTGAATCTACTGTAAGGTGTTATAAAAAGAATGTTTGTAAAGAGAATGTAAAATTGTTTATGTAATTATCAACTAACATCACTAATATTTGTTTATTATTAGATTTAAGTAAATATGCTATAAACTTCTATATAGCATAATAAAAATAAAATAGGATTTAAAAACAATGAATAATATAATAAATTCTATATTGTAAAATAAATTTGAATGCTACTGAAGAGAAAAGTGTATATTAGTCATGCTCACTTTGAATTTTCTGAGTTATAATAATGTCTGTACTAATAAGATACACACATCTCTGAATAGTGGCATGAACATCATGGACATAAAAAATTCACTTTCTGGTTAGATTTAAGTTCCATCACAAAAGACAAAACGATACCTGGAAACAGCATGAGATCAAGAACTTGTAGCTAGACAGGTCATAGGCCTTAAGGGAGAACCTACTACTATAATTTTTATACATGGACAAAATATTAAACCAATTCCTAATGTCTTACCATATACCATAGATTAGTGCATCTCTTAATACCTTACCAGTGAAACTGGTACTTAATGTAAGTAGTGATTACCAAAAGCAATCTACAGATTCAATGTAATCCCCATCAAAATTTCAACTGAATTCTTCAAAGAGATAGAAAGAGCAATTCTCAAATTTATCTTGAATAACAAAAAAATGAGGTTAGCAAAAATCATTCTTACCAATAAAAGTACTTCTGGGGATCACCATCCTGATCTCAAGCTATACTACAGAACAATAGTGATAAAAAATCACATGGTATTGGTGTAGACAGGTAGATAGATCAATGAAATACAATTGAAGATCCAGAATGAACCCACACACTTTCAGTCATTTGCTGTTGGAGAAAGGAGCCAAAACCATCCAGTGGGAAAAAATAGCATTTTCAATAAATGATGCTCATTAATCTGGCAGTCAGCATGTAGAAAAACACAAATTCACCCATTCTTATCTCCTTGTACAAAGCTCAAGTCCAAATGGATCAAGGATCTCTACATAAAAACCAAATAAAATGAATCTAATATAAAAGGAAATAGAAAAGAGCCTTAAACACATTTGCAAAGGGGAAAAGTTCCTGAGAGAACACCAATGGTTTATGCTCTAAGATTTAGAATTGATAAATGGGACCTCAAAAATTGTAAAGCTTCTGTAAGGCAAAGGACACTGTCAATAGGACAAAATGGCAACCCACAGATTGGAAAAAGATCTTTATCAATTGTACATCCATAGAGGGCTAACATCAAAAATATACTAAGAACTCAAGATGTTAGACTCTAGAGAAACAAATAACCCTATTAAAAAATGAGATACAAAGCTAAACAAAGAATTCTCAACAGATAACTCTAATTGCTGAGAAGCACCTAAAGAAATCTTCAACATCCTTAGTCATCATGGAAATGCAAATCAAAACAACTCTGAGATTCCACATCAACCAGTCAGAGTAGCTAAGATAAAAAACTCAGGTGATAACAGGATGTTGGAGAGGATTGGAGAAAGAGGAAAACTCGTCCATTGGTGGTGGGATTGCAAGCTGAAACTACCACTCTGGAATCAGTTTGGTGGTTCCTCAGAGGATTGGAAATAGTTTTACCTGAGGAACAAGCTATACGACTCCTGGGCATATACCCAAAAGATGCTCCAACATATAACAAGGACACATGCCCCACTATGCTCATAGCAACCTTATTTATAATAGCTAAAATAGCCAGATGTCTTTCAACAATGGAATGGATACAGAAAATGTGATACATTTACACAATGGAGTACTATTTAAAACAATAACTTCTTGAAATTTGCTGGCAAATGAATGGAACTCAAAACATATCATCTTTAGTGAGGTATCTGAGTTGGAAAACAAAACAAAACAAAACACAATGCACTGGTGATGTACTCACTGATAAGAGGATATTAGCCCAAAAGAATCTCAGAATACCCATGATACAATTCAAAGACCATATAAAACCCAAGAAGAAGGAAGACCACACCAAAGTATGGATGCTATAGATGTACTCAGAAGGGGGAAGAAAATAGTTTTGGAAGTCAAGGACAAAGAGTGGAGCAGAGACTGAAGAAATGACCATACAGAGACTTTCACGCTTAGGGATCCATTCCATCTGTAGACACCAAACCCAGACACTATTGCTTATGCCAAGAAGTGCTTGCTGACAGGAGCCTGGTATGGGTGTCCCCTGAAAGCCTCTGCCAGAACCTGACCAATACAGATGTAGATGCAGGCAGCGAAACATCAGACTTAGTGCTGGAATCCCAATGGAGAAATTAGGGCAAGGACTGAAGGAGCTGAAGGGGTTTGCAACCCCATAGGAAGAACAATAATATCAACCAACCAGACCCCCAGAGCTCCAAGGGACGAAACCACCAACCAAAGAGTACACATGGGGCACTCATGGCTCCGGCTGGATATGAAGCAGAGAATAGTCTTATCAGACATCACTGGGAGGGGTGCCCTTTGGTCCTGAGGAGGTTTGATAACTCAGGGTAGAGGAATGCTAGGGCAGTAAGGCAAGAGTGGGTGGGGTGGGTGGGAAGCACCCTTATAGATTTAGGTGGGGGAGGAAGGGGATACAGGGTTTGAGGGGAATGGGGGTAACGATTAAAATTTCAATAAATAAAATAACCAATAAAAATAGGACATAGTTTTAAAAAAAAAGTAAAATAGAGATAATCAATAGGAAAAATGCAGAAAACAAGAGACTGCAGAATGCTTAGCTCTTATTGAATATTCATACTGCACCTTTTCACTAAAAGGCTCAGGGATCAGTGTGGAAGAGGACAGAGAATTAGTGTAGAAGCTAGAGGTAATAGATGACTATAAAGAAATGGTGTCTTTTGGACACAGCAGGACACCTGCATCTATGAACTCACATCAGTTGAAACAGTATGCACAAACCTGTGCAAATCCAGCCAGACAAAACTCCAATATTGAAAGCAGTGGTGGGTAGGCAATCCCTCACCTAACATGTTACTATTAGCAATTGTTATATGCTTGGAGTGGCACAGTTTCTCTAAAAGCACAGCCACTGGGAAGGAAACACACTCCAGTGGAAGGCCATGCATTTAAGAATATTTGTACCTCCAAACACTCAAAGTGTATGTTCTGTTTTGTTATTCTTTGGTTCTTGTTTGGACACAAAGTTCAGTGGATAGGGAAGAGAGAATGGATATGGACAGAGTTGGGTGAGTTTGGTTAAACATGTTAAATATTTGTATAGAATAATCAAATACTATTAATATTTTAAAATATATTTATAATAATTATTTACCCTTTTCCACATTGCTCAAGTACCTAATGGAAGACATTTAGTGAATACTTCAAAAATGATATGCTGACAAATGGGCCTTGAAATTGTTTGTATAATTGAATGTAGTTCTTAAAAATCTTAAATTCTATGTCTTATGACTGCATAGAAGTCTTACAGTACAGTTAGAAAAAGAACAAAATAGTAAGTTACATTTTGATTTATAATTAGACCATAAAATATTTATTTACTTAAAAATCTATCAAGGCCAATAAGGTTTTGATGAATTAAAGAAATTGACTTGGATCTTTCCCCAGACATGTTCAAAATGAATGGCTGCAAACTTAAGAAAGTAAAGCAGCAGGAGAGAAATGGGCTTTGCACTAAAGAGTTATATTTCTTATACCACATATTACTAATTGGGGCTGAATCTTAAAAGATAAGCTATTATAAGGACATAATTCTCCACATTATTTTGACTTAACTAAACAGATTTCTATCTATTAATATTACAGAAATTGTATTTTATAATACATGATTGATCTGACATTTTTATTATGCATTTAAATTAGGTAGAAGGCATTTAGGTATCATTGTTGTTGATCTCTAACTAGACTTTTATGCTACGCCATTTTATTTCATTTTAATGTCTACCTAATCAGTTATTTAGTTTGTTTCATTTTTATAAGTGGGATTGCTTATATTGATTACTCTAGCTTTAAATTCACAATGTGGGTGACTTCCAACTCTTACCAAATCCCAGCCTCTGGAAAGTGGAGAATACAGGCAAGCATCAATATGCCTCACTTACCTAAGATATTTTAAATGACTGATTTTCAGGCCACAGACAAGAACTTCCCAGGGGGTAATGTTTTGAAATTATTTTAACTCTGTTAGAGTCAACACACTTAAACTAATAAAGAAAATATGTTAATACCAGCCTAAAATAGATTGTTATATAGGAGACATGAATTTTTCCTATGAATAGAAAAGTAGAATTTTTTTTTTTTATATAGTTCCACATACCAAAAGTCTATATGTGTAGTCCTGGGGTTATTATTTTCATCACTCAAAATAGACTCCATATGCTAATTTAAAATAGTTCAAGTGTGCGTGTGTGTGTATGTGTGTGTGTGTGTGTGTGTGTGTGTATAAATACAAATTTCACAAATTTGGTTACTTAGGATATTGTTGTACTTTCTGTAAAGAGCAGAGATAACAGGGAGTTTCCTCTATTTTTCCCCCATCTGGTTGGCACAGACGCAGCAGTGTGCTGTTGTTGCTTCTGGAACTTGGTCCTCAGTGCAGTGTTGGCAGCCACTGATGCAGCAGGATGTGGGACATGTGGCTTGGAGACATGGAAATGGTCCAACTTCATGTAGACCAAGGCATTCTGTGAGCATGAATTTTCTATTTCAGTGAATTGAAGGTCTTTACAATTGGTGTCAACAGGAGCAGAAAGTACGAAGCCCTGTCATGTAAATATATTTGCTCTGAATGCTCCCCAAATGTGAAAACTCTCATTCCTCACAGATTTTATATAGAAGCCCATGAGTGAAACAGCTGTTGTTTTGCAGGAAGTGGTACACAGCTCGAGGCGTGTGACATTTCAAAAGCAAACAAAGCAAAAACTATTTAAAAAGGAATGTCTATCATCATTCACTAAATTTATAAATCAAATGTTCCAAGTTCACAAAATTAAAATACATAAATAATTAGCAATTCCCTATAGAAATGACTAGAAAATTACAGTGTGACAATTTATTTGTGTTCGTTTTAATGGTAGTTGAAATGCGTATACATATAAAAAGCTAACATCAAGTTTCAATTTCAAAATGAAAATTAAATAGTGTAAGATTTTAAACACCTCCCAAATGTCCTTGGACTAATATTTAGTGATACATATTTAAATTATGAAATAGGAAAAATCCAGTGAGATGGCTTTTCTTGTAAATGCACTTACTGCCAATCCTGAGCACCTGAATTTCTTTCCATGGTCCACACAGTAGAGAGACAGAATCAAATACCATGAGTTGTTCTCAGACTTTCTTGTATGCTCTGTGGCCAACACATGCATACACACACACACACACACACACACACACACACACACACACATTAACAAACATGGAAATAACCTAATCATAATAAAATACTCGAATTTTGATAGTCAATGATAGGAGACGTTTCTCCGTCTTACATAGAAACCATATATTTGTGAAGATTGCTGGGCATTTGTGATGGATGCTAAGGATGATTTTCTATACTTAAAATGGCACAATCTCCTCACATATGATTGTACAATGGATTCTGCCTATTTTACTTTGAGTGGGATGCGGCAAAGACATACCCTGATTTGATAATGGTATTCTATATCATACTCTTAGTCTTCCTTATACTACTTTAAATATAAAGTTCTAGTAACTGGTGACATTTTTTTTTTCTGTAGATATCTATTTTGTGTATAAAACTCTTTACTTTTATTGATGTTTTGATTTATTTATAAAGTTTTATTGCAGTGTGGTTTTACATATTATAATATTTACAGACTAAGAGAATTCTTCCTGTAACATTCATAGTCATTTATTAATTCCAGTATGATAAAACTAAGATTATAACACTTTGAATGGAGTGTGTATTTTTTTTCATTTTATTTTGAATCTTTAGCTCTTTTGTAATGTCAATGTAAAAATAAGCTAATTAAACTGTACTTAATATACTGCTCCCACCCATGATTTTAACTTTATAATTTTAGCCTTAAAAAAACCTGTTTATTAGGTATTAAATTTTGCTGTACAGGAAGGATTATCTGCAGGGTGACTGGACAACTCATTGAAGAGGAGTGGGTCTCACTTCTCTAAACAAAGAAGGGAGTGCGAAAACTGAGTACTCTACAGCATTCTTGGCCTTTTCTGCCTGCAGGTGGATTGTAATCACCTAATGTGCTAATGGCTTGACTGGTACCGAGTTCCCAGATGAACATCAGCTGGCTTTTCAAACAACTGTTAATACACAGCGGCAAGCCAAAACAAGGCACTCAATTTCCAGAAAGCAGCATTTTCTGCATTTGGTAAATTTCCTTTGCTGACATATCCATGAGGAACAAGAGATCTCAGAGGAAGAGGGCCTTTCCAAAAGACCCGTACCCACTAATGGTCAAACTGGCCAGAGGCTGGAAGCCCTGTCCCACAAATCACAGAGCCATTGGGAATATTCATAGTATTGTCTTTGCTTGTGGCCTTTCTGCTTCTCAAAATTCATTTCTTAACTCACATCAAAACCAGAATGACAGATTTGGTCTCAAAGAGCAACCTGTTCATGATAGTAACTATTCTTATTAATTTTTAAATCTGTTTAATGAGAGAGTGATATAAAAGTTGTTTCCTATTAAAATAGCATCAAAAGGATATAATAGCATGAAAGAACATTCTCTTATGGTATAATTTCACTTCACAGTGATATTTTATGTTAAATAAATATTTTAAACATACAGAAAAATTTGAAGGAAGATACCTATACTCACTCTTTGTGAACAGCAGATCAAAGTGGAGGACATCTTTCAATAATTCCATTAATTTTTAAGAAAATAATTGTAGTACTCTCACATGTATCTAGTAATTCATTTTGAAAAACCTATGGCCTCCTCACTTGGTCCACAAGTTGACATTTGGATCTGTCTCTTTCACAGTTTGATCAGAGCCCACACCTATTCATATAGGCAAACTAATCATTTAGGCAGTGTCCTTTACAAAGGTGATACTTAATGCATCTGATTCCCCTTCAAGGCTCATGGAAGAGAGTAGCTAAGGCATTTTACTATCTACATTTACAGTGTCCTATTAGATCCTCCTTGAAGCAACAAAATGTCTCTTGTCATTGTACTAATCTCATTGTCATCCTGGTTTCCTAGAACAGTAGAGATTTCACCTCATAACTCACTGATGTGAGGATCCATCTCAAGCCTGAGGAAATTTTCCAGCAGGGTGCAGCTTCATTCTTAGGGCGGAACAAGAAATGATATAATAATCAAAAAGATTCTAGTCTGATCAACATTGTTTAACAATTACTCCTTACCCAAGTTTTTCATTTATATAGCCTTCACATTCAAGTTAGCCCCCAAAGTTGAGCTGAAATAATTCATTTATATATTCTCCAAATGATCATTTAGATTTAAAAAATGCCTAACTTTAAATCTTTGCTTTAGTTGGTATTTCTTTGGGGTGACTAGTCCAATCAAACATGCAGGAACCTCCAGTGGAAAGGCTCTTATCTATGACTGCTGCTACAGATCAACTAGTTTCTTGTGGAAATCTGTAGTTATCAACTCAAACAACTAATGGTTCCTTTGAGTAATCCCAAGGTATGTATGGGCCAAGTGTTGATAAAGGACACAAATGCCTGCCCAGTGTACTGCCCAATAATCATTTCTAACCCTCCTTTGTTCCTGTGAATTTCATTCAAAACAAAAACAACTCACTTCTTTTATTCTATGACAGTCTCAATGAGAATACCAAATAATACCACATCGTTCATAGAACTTCACTTGGTTTTAGACAAAACCTATTTTCTTTTTCTTTTAATTTTATATCTGTATTTACTTTAAGTAGATGAAATTTTGCATTGCGTTTTTGCTGCTCATCACATATGCCTGGCCCTGTGGAGGTCAGAAGAAGTTATCAGATCCCCGTGAACAGGAATTACAGCAGCTGTAAGCCACTATGTGCGTGGTGTCCTAGGAATTAAACTTAGGGACATTTTAGTATAACTTAGCTATGAGATAAGCAGTGCATACCAGTTCCTGTATATTTAGACGGTACTTCCAGTTCTTGATGCTCTGAATAAAATATCAGTGCAAATTATCAGTAATTTGTCTGTGTTTAATAAAAGACTTAAAGCCAGGGAACAGCTTTTAACCTTTATGTTATCTTCATTTACCTCAATCAGCACATATTTTACCATTCTTAAAAACTTAAAAACTCAGCATTATAAAAACCATGTGTGTAAAACTTGGTCTAAGTATAACCCGTAAAATTTGCTTATGGTACAAATAGACCACATGCTATAGTGCAAATATTCTTTTTCTAAGTTTTTAGTGTTTTTGTTGAGCACATATGTATGTGGGGGTGCGAATGTGTATGCATGTGTACATGTGTGTGGATGTTGCATGTGTTTTTTTGTATATGTGTGAGACGGATACCCGTGTGGGAGTGTGGTGACATATATGTATGTGTCGATCAGAAGAGGTTAACTATAGGGAACAGATTTTTTTCCTACCTTGACATGGACTCCAGGGATCCAGCTAAGCTTGTCAGGTTTTTTACAGAAAGTACCATTTATCTGCTAACTCTCAATGCACTGATTTATATTTGACAATATAATTAAGTTGTGGTTAATGCTTGTTTAGATTACTAAGAAAAAATATATTATATATAGTGTAATTAGTAGACAAATATTTGTAGCAATAAAATTTTGAAGTATGCATTTTTCATAGGTTAAGTACTTATTAAGCACAAAGTACTGTTTTTATTCTTTCAAGTTATATCATATTTAACATTTGTTGTGTTAATAACTGCATCATTTATTCTATTCACATAATGTCCATGATTAATGAGATTATCAGTAAAAGTTCACAGTTCTATTACTGTATGGTTGGATTTCACTCGCAAAAACCATTTCACATTTTGACTTAAAACCCTGCTTGTTAACTGTGTTGTCACTGATTAGTGGAGCGGGGAAAATGGTAGGAATAGCTGACTTCACAACAACAGCAAAACAAAAACAAGAACAATAAAAAAATAAAACAACTATTGCTTAAACCCAACATGCTTTATTGGAAGTTTTTAGTCTCAGTGGTAA
Source organism: Mastomys natalensis (assembly GCA_021653895.1). Classification (NCBI taxonomy): domain Eukaryota; kingdom Metazoa; phylum Chordata; class Mammalia; order Rodentia; family Muridae; genus Mastomys; species Mastomys natalensis. The sequence goes on from JAJTUV010000751.1 coordinate 1,335,920, forward strand.
TAGATTGACGAATTGTAAGGAAAGATCTAATATTATATGGTATGTTATAGGTTTCCAAATGTGCATCTGTTTTTTTCAGTCAAATGTCACGTCTAAAGAGAAACATTCTAAAATTATGGGTCTTTTGGGTCTCTATGTGATCTTTCTTTTTCTGAAACAGCGAGGTGGCTCTGTAGTCTTTCCAGAGATTCACTAATAAAGTTTTTGAATATGAGCTCTGTTAAGAGAAGAGTATCTTTTGTAGTTGAGATTGTTTGAGACTTTACAGCACTGAAGTGAAAACAGAACATAAACAGCAAAGACAGATCACCTGTATGAATAGCAGGAAATGTTAAGAATTTGAGTTGGCTTGGAAGTGCCACAGTTGGCCAACTCTGTAGAGGTTAGGGCAGGAAATATAGTGAACAAAGTAAAGACTAAATCAGACACAGTGATGTGTTGCTATCTTCCAACTTAAGAAACTTAAGAAAATAACTCATCCAATATGGCCTGGAAATTGCTAGAAATTATTCATTAAAAATTTTTAAAAAGTACATATAAGAGGGGGTTTAGTATTTAGCAGAATTTCTTCCTTTGCTAACAAGTGGATCTTTACATGGTCTTATTGATAAAACCAAAAATATTTTTGAGTGGTTTTAAGTTACTGAACTTTTTGTACAGATCGATTCATTTATCTCATCAAATCCATAGGATTTGATGCATTGTAATCCAAGACATATCCCTAGGCATAGTTTTATGTCTTATTGATTCAAGTTGTAGACTACCTTTGTCCTAGGTAAAGACTTTTTTTCCCTTTATTCTTTATTTTTATTTATCTAAAATAATATAGCAAAAATGACAGTTTCATATTTTGCTATTATTATGTATAAGTCTAAAATGAATATTTCTACTCATAACTGTTTTAATAAACTTGAGCTTTTTGCAACATTTTATTGAATAGAGTAAAAATACATAGCAACACAGAAAGTATAAATACATGTTATAATTAAACCAAAGAATACCCTCAAGATAAATAAGGCTTATATTAAAGAACAAATCTTCTAAATGACTAAAATGATTTAAAATCTATAGATAAATAAGTACAATGTAATAAAGTCATATTAAAATACTAATAAAATAATAAAAATATTAACAGCAAAGTTAACTTCAGACATAAAGAATTTATTTGGTTAATAGTCTTAGTCTCTATCTTAATTATCATCTATATTAGTGCCTGTTGTATTCCTGTGAAAAGACAACATGACCAAGGCAAGTCATAAAAGAAAATATTTAATTGAAGATTTGCTTACAGTTTCAAGACGTTAATCTTTTATTACTATGGTGGCAGTGAAGACAGGCAACATGCAAGCAGAGATGGTGCTGAAGTTACAGTGGAGAGCTTTATATCATGAACCACAGACAGCAGGAGGTATGGAGGGGAGCCAAATTAAACCTGAAACTCTACCCTCAGCGATACACCTAGTTTATATCCATACCTTCTAATCCTTTCAAACAGTTCCACTGGGAACAAAGTTCTCAAATATATGACTTTGTGGTAGCCATTTTTTACTGAAACCACCACTTTATCTATAATCAATCATTATCTACCTATCACCTTTTTCTTTCTTTTCTTTCTATCATTTATTATCTATCAATTTACTATCTATATCTAGATGGATTGCTTTTTGTATTATTAGATAAAATTAATTATGTTTATGAAATTTATATATGAAACTCATGAGTATGCATATATATCCATACAAAATTTAGGAATAGAATATATAGCATTCTGTTATATGAAAATATAACTGACATATAATTTTGTTGGCAGATAGAATGTATGCTTAATAGTCAATATATAAAATTTCCACATTGTATTCTATTGATTTGAGTGTCTATTCATAAACTGATTATTTTATAAAGTATCTGACCCTTAGAATGTTTGGTCATGACTTTCCTGTTTTTCAGTTCTATTTAATCTTTTTCTTTATTAAATTTGAATTTCTTTAAATGTGGCGAAAAAAATCTCTGCTGAAATCTGCAGGGACATTTCATCATTTTCTGGACTGATTTTTCTCCTCTGTAATAAGTACTTTATTTAAAACATGGATGTAATCGTTCCGGTAAAAGAAGACCAAAGGTTTCTTCTATCTAAGCAAAGATGAAGGACTCAGAATAAATTATATTTATATATATTTACATATTTTAACATATATATTATACATTATATGTTGTTATATGTTATATGTTATATATTGTTATAGGTTATAGGTTATATATTATATTATTATATAATATTAGATATATAAAGTCAAATTGATACAACATAGGTGTATCTATTTGACTTGAATATCTTAGTATATCACATTTCTCCCATAATTATTCTTTGGCAAGGGCATCGATGATTGCTTCAACTCATTGAAAGTTACTGTGAAAAGATCACAATAAATCAGCTCGTCTCTGAGGTTCCCTGGGAATCGTCATTGTACTGTTTAATTGAAAAGCTATAAGGTACTTAAAAGTCTGTGTTGACAGTGACAAAAACCTATTTAAAACACACTCAACAAGCAGAAAAGAAGAGGAGGAGTGAAATTCTTTCTACTGGCAGGTATTTATTGCTTCAATTCAGAAAAAGACTGAGTGTCTTTCTATTAAAGGATAATACATACAAGTAGACCTGGGTTGTCTCCATCTGTTGCAAACAGTTACTTTTTGAATGGCGACGGCTATGCTTATCTCTGGGCATATATTTTAAATATATTTAGAGAATATTTTAGTTTAGTAAAGTGACTTTATATTCGGTTACGTTTCCAGTACCAGGCATAGTTTCCATCTTGTTGTACTTTCTTTTTCAAATGGGAATAAACAACATGAGCTAAATGACCTTTAATTTATTATTATTATTATTATTTTATCCTCCAGTTTTTATTCCTACCCATCCATCCTTCAACTGTTCCAGATCCCATACCTTCAATCCACACCCCTGTCTCCATGAGAATGTCCCTACCACCCATATTTGACTCCCATCTGACCTCTAAACTCTCTGTGGCCTCTTTGAGGGTTAGATGCATCATCTTTTTTATTATTTAGTGTCTGACTTATAGTGAAGAAGCTGAGCAGTGATCCCCTAGGGCCACCTGACAGAGTGAGACTGTATTATTTAAAATTCAGGTCTAGATTGACAAAATTATAATGTTTAGGGGGATTTTAATTCTAAGAAAATGCTTTCTTGTTATTGTATATTAGTACTAAATTTGTTTCTTAACAGATTAGTAGCTTTACTTTGTTCTAGAGATGAAGATTAAATATTTTTATAGCATGAGAGAAAACGATCTTGACCAAAGAAAAATGACATAAATTATTGTGATTTATAAAGGTATATATATAATTCTAAGTATAGAAATAAGAGCATACATGAAATTTTCCTTCTGTCCTGCTTAAAATTACTAATCTCACATTTTTCAGTGAGTAATGAAAATTATATTTACTAGGAGAAAATGTTAGTTGTGCAACATAACATTTACCTGTTGTAGAGAGAATCGTGTTCTACATGCTGACTACAAGCAGATTAGAAAAATACACATGTGTAGAACTTTATTTCAAGTCATATTTGAGTATGACTCCTAGAGAAATATATGAGTAAAGCAGGCATAGATATGAGGACAACAGTCATAGTTACCTTTTGTGAATCTTTGTGTCTTTGCATTACTAATGACTGTGAGCTTGAAGGAAGCATGAAAAATATAAATACAATTTTTGATCTATTATGTGTTTTATTGAAGTTCAAAGATACCAGAGACTTAGTAGTTTATCCATTGCTGTTGTAAATCATTTTGCTAAATGAAATTTGTTTTGCTTAAAGTGTTTTGAGGCATTCCAACATTGGTTAAGCGTATATGGAGTAAATATCTTGAGGAAACTTTATCAATGTGTACATACAATTGTTTTGAGCTTTCTATAAATGTCACAGACTATGTTATATATCTGTCTCTGTGTGCATGTGTGTGTATTTATGAGTATGTACACATGCTCATATGTCTGCAGTTCTGAAGTTGTCCATTAACATAATTGTACATGCATGTGGAGGCCACAGGTTGTCCCTATTCCTCTCTTGATGTATGCCTTCCTCGGTTTTTCTTCATCTTATCTTCTCCGAACCTGGTACTTGACAATTCATCTAGGCTGATAAACTCCAGCAGTACATCTGTTTTATTCTGCGATTGCAGATGTTTTCATCAAGTGGTGTTTTATGTGAATACTGGGGCATAAACCATGGTCCCGAATCTTTTACTAAAGGTGCTATATTCGCAGTCACTGAATAATTTCTTCTCCTAAATGTCAAAATAGAGTCCTTATTAGGGTTTGACTATCATATTATTTCAATGTAATTCAATTATGGATCAAATGAAATGGTAAAACATTTAACAGTTGCAATAGAAAAAATAATTTGGATTATATTTAATAAAAACAATTCATTGTTTATAAATATCTTTGATTTAAGATGTTATATTGCCTGAAAACAGATCAGATCTTAGCAATTTGAAATGTTCACTCACAGTATGCATTTTTATTTCAATTCTAAACCATTGCAGTGCTTGATTTAATACAGGCAAACATTTTGTTTTATAAGTACAAACATCTCAATTAAAAACAATGCATGTAGTGAAAACACATTATTTCCTCTGAAACTTAAGATTAATAAAAATGTCATTTTCCTCATATTTTAGTGCCTCGTGTTTATGTTTAGAGAACTATTTAAAAGAAAAAGTGGGGGCTGCAGAAATGGCAAAACAGTTAAGAGTAGTGACTGCTCTTCCAGAGGTCCTTAGTTCAACTCCTAGCAACCACATGGTGGCTCACAGCCATCTACAGTGGGATCTGATGCCCTCTTCTGGTGTGTCTGAAGACAACTACAGTGTACTCCTTATACATAAAACGAATAAATAAATAAATCTTAAAAATAAAGTGATTTACTTAATTGTATAGACAAATTAGCCCTAATAATTTTAAATTATTAGTAGTTAAACATGTATGATAAATATGTCATACTGTAGTAACTATATTATTATTATTATTATTTTATTTTACAAGGCATGTGTTTTTCTGTGTAGCACCGGTTCTCCTGAAACTCACCAGGCTGGCCTTAACTTAAGAGATCCCCCAGCCTTTTCCTCTTGAGTGCTGAGATTAAAGGCATTCACCGCAACTGCCAGGCTTTTAGTAACTCTTCAGATGGGATTATCAGATAATCAGACAATAATAGATCATAGAGAACATATGAGAAAGATGATTGTCTGTGTCTGTATTGTTTATGATATTATAGTATATGATACTATTTTCAAATACATCAAATAAAGAATAAAATCATTAATGTATTTAGACCTCTAGTCATTCTGGGTAAAAACATCCAATATATAGAAAATTATTGAGAGGCCATTACCACCTACAGTTATCCTGACATTATGACAAATTTAGTTTCATGTTAATTTTATGCTAAAATATTATGGAGTAAATTTTCTTTTAACAAAATATATCAAACAAGTACCTACATTGGTGTCTCACATTAGTTGTGAAAATTAATAATAGATAAAAGTTTATAAATGTCTGGAGATCTAGTTCAGTGGCAGGATGCAAATTCAATTAGAAAGTAAAAACCATGGATTTGATTCCTGGCAAGAAGAATATAATAATCCAGAAAATTGCATGCATCATAATATTGGGGAGGATCATAACTAGGAAACACAGGATATATGTAGTTGAAATTGTTACAGATATATTGCCTTTTGTTGTACTTTCTTATTGTGTTCACACATAGTTCCAAGGCACATAACTTTCATTCACTTCTGTTTTATTCTTTGTATAACCTTGAAATCACATTACATCTTCACTGTATTATGAAAGATGTATACTAATGTGGGTCACTTGGAGTTTGGGTGAAGGAATTACAAAAACATTGGCTAAATTCAAAATATTTCCTTAGAGAATATTTTCCTTAAGCTTAACAAAATTATTAAATATTAAATCACAGTTATATTATATGTGTACAGATCTTCATGTCATATGGAAGTCATCAATCACTGTATACATAGAGCCGACTATCTTGAAATGGGATTTCATCCTCGAGTCTCCCAGTCTATCTGTGATCAGGACCATAGATTGAGTTCTGATGTAGTTCTATTGACTAATCTTTCTAGCTTTCCAGTTTTGTAACACATGATTTTTTTTTATGTTGTATATATCCTTTGTAAGTACTATTTTCTCATTCTGTACTCTCTGACACTTCTATAAGACAGTTGATCCCCAAGCATAAAATAGATCATAATCTCATGTTTTATAAATTAATAATTTTTAAGATAAAATGCCTCTTTGCATTCCTTTCTTTTATCTAGAGTAAAGATATTAGGAAAACTCTCTATCCTAGTTCAATGATAAATAACTTCCCATAGTCGTGTGAAATTGGTCTAATTGCATTCTTTCTCACAGTTTCAACAACCAATCAATCAGCAGCTTGCCAAGTTCAATAGCAATTTTAAGTATCCATTAGTTTTAGTAGTCAACAATACTAGAAGGAATTGATCACATACCTTTTCCACTTAAAAACACCTTTTTTTTTTTTTTTTTTTTTTGCTTCATATGCATCTGCACCTTCCCCAGAGCTCACAGGATGTACTAACAGAGTCCCATCCATTGGCTGTGTGTCTACTTACACCCTATATCAAGGTGTCGCTCAAACCCACTACCTTTAGTCTTTTTTAATTTAATTACATCAGCACTTCTTAGATATTATTGTTTAATCATATGCACTGAATTATTACTAACGTCATGTCTATTCTGTTAAATTAATTAAATTAATATGTCTTCCCAGTGACAAAAACAGTTCAGACACCTAGAAATTAATAAAGGAGAAGCTCTTTTATAGCTGTAGTTGTAGTAGAAGAAATTATTTAAACCACCTAATTTGTTGCTGTAAAATCTCCTACTGAGACCAGTAAAGGAAAACACAACTCAATAATTATGGTACAAATAGCATGCCTAGATTGGGCAGATTTACCACTACACTACTCTAATCCCCGGCTATGAGATCCCTTATAACTTGCAGTTTTATCCAGGCCGCATGGTTGTCCAGCTCTGTCGTCAGCATCAACTTCCTTCTACCGCCGGCTTCCTTGCTTCTACCTCGACTCTTTCTGCATCTCCCGACAACTCCCTTCTCTTCTGCCCTGCTCTACCTTTTATATCGAATTCCTCTCACTCTCTCCTCCCCTAAGCCTTTATCTCCGCTTCCCCTTCTACTGGCCAATCACTGACTCTAGCCTTTATTTTACAAGTTTAATTGGACAGAAGGTTCACAAGACAGAAGGTTCACAAGATGTCACTGTGTACAGATTCAATCATCCTCTGCAGCCCCTCCCAGGAAAGTGAAACTAGGATCAAAATACAAGGCTGAGGCTATCCACAACATGTAGTGGTTTGAACATGCTTGGCCCATGGTGTGGCACTATTAGGAGGTGTGGTCTTATTGGAGGAGGTGGGACCTTGTCAGTAGAAGTGTGTCACTGTGGGAGTAGGCTGCCCGAGGATAGTCTGGTTTTGGATTTCTTTGAATGAAGATGTAGAACTCTTTAAAAAAAAAAAAAAAGATGTATTTATTTTTATGAGTACACTGTAGCTGTCTTTAGACACACCAGAAGAGGGTATCCAATCTCATTACAGATGGTTGTGAGCCACCCTGTGGTTGCTACGATTTGAACACAAGATTTCTGGGAGAGCAGTCAGTGCTCCAAACTGCTGAGTCATCTCTCCAACCCAGGATGTAGAACTCTTATTTCCTCCAGCACCATGCCTGCCTAGATGCTGCAGTGTTTTCTGCCTTGATAACTATAGACTGAACCTCTGAACCTGTAAGAGAGCCCCAATTAAATGTTGTCTTTATGAGTTTCCATGGTCATGGTGTCTGTTCACAGCAGTAAAACCCTAACTAAGACAACAGCCTCTATCCAGTTCTGGCCAATCATCAAAGATGAATTGGTCTTAAAAAAAATGATTTACCAATTTATCAACACCTTTGGCTATGCATTTCACATAAGCTATCAAATTATCTTAGACCAGGGCTTAGTGGTTTTTATGTGTATATGATGAACCAAAAGATTTTCAATTAGAGACATGTTCTTTGACATGGAATGAGCACAATGGGAAGTTGTGGGTCAGGGATGTATTTTTTGTTTTTATTTTTTTTACAATGATAGTCAAACATAATTAGAGGTCAAACTTGCTGAATAAACATTAGCTGAAACTTTCTCAGCAAACCAAAACTTCTCTTACGATTCAGAATTGTCTTTCTTCCATTTTTTGTCAGGCAAAGTCAGTTTACTACTTATCTTCCAGTCATATTAGAGGCAGCACTCCTTACTTTAAATTCTACTTTCTATCCTTAAATATTTCCTAAGCATGTTTATTACTGCATCTTTTATAGCAGCAACTTGACTACATTACATTTTTCCTATATCAAAATGCCCAAAGAAATATTTCCCTTTGAATTACGCAGTATCCCCTACTTTCCTAATATATGTTCTATTTGACAGTGATTTATAAATGTATGATTTTCTTCATATTACTTATTTTTATATGGAACAATCATTCCACAGTTATTTGTCTCCACTTTAATATTATATATATACCCAATACATTTGATTCTTCATCTCAGTATAAAATTGTGAGAAATTCTGAAAATGATCTTATGTTCCTTTATTATTTTTATGTGTGTAATCTAACATGAAAGCTACCTTCACTGCTGTTTGAATAAAATTTTCATCCTTATGTGTAAATCACAATGTACATTTTTTTAGTTCTCAATGACTTGCAAAATACTCATCCTAAAGTGCCCTACAGGCACACAAAAATAATCAAATTGATGAGACAACATCTGGTCTGGATATTTTCCCTCTTATCTGGAAAGGATTTTATTATTATTTCAGTCTCTTCATTTGTTATGGATCTGTTTAGGTTGTTGACTTCTTGCTTTAATATTGGTGTTTTAGCGGAAAGTATAAATTTATCTATCTCTTTTATATTTCCAACTTAATGAAAAACAGGGTTTTAAAATGATCCTTTGTAACATTCTGTTACTTTCTTTGATTGTTTATAATATTGTTTGATTCTCTGACTGCTTATGCTGTAAAGTTTTGCTGATTATTTCTGACTCAGTTCATTTGAATCCTCACCTCTTTCTTTTGGTTAGTTACACCAAGGTTCAATCTTGTTCATTTTCTCTGAAAAACAGCTCTTATACCCAATTATTGTTTCATATTGTTTTCTTTCTTTACGTGTCACTGATTTTTTTTCTCTGATTTTTATTATTTCGTGCTTGGACTTGGTTTGGATTTATTTCATTCTTGTTTTACCCACTTTATGAATTGCATCATTAAGCCATTTATTAGAGATTGTTCTGACATTTTCCAGTAATGGTACTGAGAGCTACAGATTTTCCTCAAAGAACTATTTTCTAGGTGTCCCAGAAGGTTGAAGAAATGTATTATATAGACAGTAATTATTATGTAAAATAATAAATATATAATAATTTAAACATATACTATATAGATAAATAAATAATAAAATAATTTATTTTCTCATAGTGAATACATTTTCTTTAGTTGGTATTTTATATGACAAGCAAGTTTAGGGGTGTTATGTATAAAATACAACCATATATGCTTGATTTTAAGTTCTAAAACATACATTGATTAGAAAATATGACAACTTACCATACCTATCTGAAAGTAGAACATTAAAAAATCCTGACTGGGAACTCAAAATTCATATATTTTATGTTATTTTGTCAGGTAAGACTTGCTTGTAGTTAAGACAGACTACTTTAGACAATACTTTAATATTTTTACTTTTATTTAATACTTTTTCAATTTAAATAAGTAAGTATTCTAAGAAAATATGGATAAAAATCATCAAAGTGGCATTATAAGACATAAATAAATAAAAGGAGACTTGCCTTGTTTGCATTTCAGGCTAAGTGTGGCTTCAGTGTACATATTTTCCTAAAGATGTCACTGTCCATAATTGTTAGAAATGTCAGAAAAGTGGTTATACTCATTTTCCTATCTGAATCTAATAATTCATATATTTCTAGATATATGAATTAAATACCAGTACCAATTCAGTTCAATTGCCAAGAAGTTAACTATATTGTCCTAGGAGGGTGAACAGATCTGGAAGCTTCCATTAAAGCTCAGGAGCTGAGGGTTAATAGCATGCATCCACAATAAGGGCAATGATATTTGCTATTCATTTTAAAATGCACCATTGCTTTTATTATGTAGCTATTTTTGATTCCTCAATGAACGAAGCCACATCATAAATATGTATATGTGCTTATTCTCAAGGAGAATCAGAAGAAAGAAAATGATCCACGTGCACAAGTCTTCTCATTGGGGTTTTGGACAGTAACACACATTTGACATTTCAGGGAAGTAAGATTTTTGGGTATTGATAGATAAATCATCATTCTTTTGACAGGTGAAAGCTAAAATAGGCAGGAAGGGATTTTTTTTTATTTTCCATTGATATTGCTGCTCTCTAGGGAAATTATGCATAAAACTGGGTCACCTATTTGTTTTGAATTATATCGTGCAGCAAAATTGTTTGTGCCTTGATCAGCAGCAACTTTTGCTAGCAACAGAAAGCTTCTAGCAAATGTACCCTAGAAATTACATAGTGAGGAGAACCATTCTTGGTACATGAGATAACAGTGTCTAAATGACAAAGTCTAAGACTATCTTGGGTGTTACAGACTTCTAAGGACCTGATAGCTACAAACTTACCACACTTTCATTTGGTTATGAAATGCAGATGTATGAAACAGTCGTAGGAAACTCATTATGTAAACTAATTGAGAAAAATTAAAAAGTGCAACACAGACAACGAAAAATGAAACTTATAAACAAACAAAATTAACAAAATAACAACAAAAAAAATAACAACAACAACAACAAAGATTTTCTAAATGCCATTGCTGACTTCTAGAGCACCTCTAGGAATGGACCTGGCTGAGGGCAGCAAGTAATGAGGAAAAGACGAAAAAACAGAAACATGGACCAAGAAAGAATCTGAGGTCCAACAGACTGAGATCTCTTTAGGGAAACCATAGGATCCTAGAGGCTCAAAATGTTTATTATGTACTTATGAACAAAAAAATTGGGTATTGCATACATCAGATTAATAAATTGGCAGACTATTACATGTAAATAAACAAGGGAACAGGTTTTAGATATGTTTAGGATTAATCAGACAGGTAGGTGATGCCACTGTAGGGGAGCAAGGTTTAGACTATAAAAATTCAGTCTGAGGAAGCTATAATGGAAATTTTCTGCAGAGAAAGCTGTGGTGCACATTTTCTGCATACTTATCAAAAATTCAGACTTATATATCCTCCAACCACCACTGAAAACTTCACCACCCCTCTAAGACTCACAGAGTGTGTTGGTAGAGAAGGATTTTCCATTATACAGTATTTCTGAGGCTAGGTTCCTTGACATAGTTCTTCCAATGTCAACAAGCTTTTAATCACTCGTGTTCTACAAGTCATAGATTCAAAATGAGAGTATTGAGAATTAAGAATTATACACTTTAGAGTTGCTTCCATGGCACTGCTTGTACGTAATGTTTTAACTGTCATAAGGCCTGAGAATTACACATGATAATGTGTAATGTGTGATTAAAATTATTTATAGCATGATGTCAATACATACTACCTAGACAGAAAACTGTATGTTCAACAATGGCCACTACAAACATAGGATGTGAAAAAAGAAATATGTCAATTGGCATTTTCAAGTCAGTGGCATAAAAGCTGTCCTTTGCAATGAAAAATGCTCCCAACAGTAAAAGCAAGGCTGAATTGTGTCTAGAATATAATTAAAAGAAAAGACTACAATTCATACATTTCTCTTATTATTTCCTCTTCATATATCGAAAACAGATAGTAGATTACTTCATAGAATTTCATTAAAAAATTAAACACTATCCCTTCATTTATTTGCTATGTTTGACTGGAAATCAGTAAGAATGTAATAGAATAATAATCACTGAAAACATAATCTTAAACATGCCTGTTTTGGAAGAACAATTCAAATAAGGACCAAGAAACTAAAATCTTTAGCATGGTACTTTGCTCGGTATGTTTATTATCAGATACTGCTGACGTTAGTTCAATATTTCATTGCTTTTTCTCCTAGTCTGCATCTTTTTTGTATCTTAAAATTATATTTTCTGGCCAGGCAGTGGTGGCACATGCCTTTAATCCCAGCATTGGGAGGCAGAGGCAGGTGGATTTCTGAGTTCGAGGTCAGCCTGATCTACAGAGTAAGTTCCAGGACAGCCAGGGCTATGCAGAGAAATCCTGTATGGAAAAGACAAACAAACTAACAAAAAATTATATTTTCTGTATAATTGCTGATGAACATATATTAAATGTTTCTGATTGATATTCCTAAGAAATATGCCAGACATTTCTGCTTTCCACTCTATACCTGTTGCTATGGCTTGTGTGACCCGGTAGAATGCTGGACTGTTTAGAAAGGCACTTGTTACTAAACTTGCTACTTTCCACGATCATATGAACAATCCAGAATATATGTGGCAGCATAGAATATGTATTACAAATATTGACAAACGGAGAAGCAAAATTATTTGTACCATGGAAAACACATGGAAAAACCTTTCTCTTTCTCTTTCTTTTTCTTTATTATTATTTTTCTTTACATAATTGAGATCTGCCCCAGCATTTAGCATTTAAGTAGTGAGTTTAGCAAAATCTCTTGCTTTCACTATAAAGACAAACACTCCACAGTGTGGCCCTTACCTGTGCACAGCCGAAAACACTTAAAGATTAGGTAAACTGCTTGGAAATTTTAGGCTAAATCCCCAGCACTTTGCTTTTGATTATCTAGGCAATTGAAGCAAACACAGTCTTAATGCTTGAAGTAAGCTAGTGATTGTCTGTGCACTGCATTTCAACTTCGAAGCAAACACCTTCTTAGGCTTCTTCCCTAACCACTTCCTTCTGTCACAATTCACTAAGCAGTTTCCTTCATTTATACAATTCAGAAACTCTATTGCTTAGTTGTATACAGGCAATAAGGAAAGAAAGCTTAATGCCCACTCTACAGAAAATTATTCTAGAAGCGTTTGTTAATTTGTCTCTTGTAATAAGAAAATAATTGTGAACACAAAGATTCTTAAATATTTTTCAGATCACAATAAACTTTAAGTACAGAATCAACTTTAAGTATCTTTACTCTCTACTTATGTTCAGGCAGGCAGTATTGGTCATGAGACACGGATATGTGGTTTATCTGTATTTTCAGAAACCTTGTATAACATAATTTGATCACAAGGTCATTTTTAGAAATCCCTTACAAATATAAGCATTTTAATTAAGAATCTAGGACCCAAGAGGGAGGATATTTGCCAAAATACCCAACTAACGGGAGATAGAACTTCTAGAGACCATATCCAGTGGATAGACCCGGCACCTGGTTAAGAGATGGGACACCCACCCACTTCAAAAATATTAATCCAGAATTCCTCCAGTGAAATATAGATACATTATTTGAATCTAAGATTAAAGTAGTTAAAATGTTCTCCTTATTTTCCAGTCCAAATAAAATCAAGTCATACTGCCTTTTATAAATTAAACAAAACACCTATATTGTTAAAACATTTAATTCCAAACAAAACATTTAAAATCAACAGAAGACTTACTTACCAACTGAATTTAAAATAAGTTTTATTTAGAGCAATTGTCAAAAAATCCTCCCCTTTGTAAAAGTTGTATTTCATTGAGTGCTCTAAAAACAGATTGTTGGTTATTTTAGGAAATCAAAAACACATTTTCATAATCTTAATTATTTTCCTTTTGCATAAAGAAGCAAACATATTGCTTATATATTGTTAAACAAAACAAGTTTCTCCTTGATATTTTGCATTGACACTTACAAAAATAGTCTGGAAGAAAATAGCCAAAAATAACCACTCAGTGGAAAGCTTGGAGAACTACAAATATTATCTATATGTCCTACTTACGAGGACAATCTTATTGGAAATGACCTTGCAGTAGATGATCTGGACACACTTGAAATCTTGCTTCCACTGCAGATTCAATAGTTGTGGTTTTATTTATGTTTTGCCAAACCTGAGCAATTGGACACAAGAGTATTTTCTGCAGTAGTGAAAATCAATACCTCTTTGCCACAGGGCTACATCTAACTACAATATCCTGGACAGTACATATAAGCATCACTCAGAGATAATACTGCATTGCAGGTGGGAACTGATTGAGAACAAAACATAATACCAATTCCAATTCCTCAAAGTTGCAGGTTATATTTAATTAACATAGAGTGCATAAAAATGTAATATATGGTTGTCCTTGAGGTGTTGGAATCGAATATGGCTTGTTGATGCTGCAATTTCAGATCACTTTGAGTATATTGAAGAAAAAAGGCAAACATTTAGTTTTCAGACCTTGAGTGTATATCATCAAAAGAAGAATGGTTCACTATAGTTAAAACAATAAAGCTATATCATTTTATTTTTTTTATATTTTCAAAAGAAATCATTTCCTTTCTTACCTACTAGGTATTGCAGGGCATTTTAGATAATATTGAGAAAATAAGCACTAGTCTTCAGCAGATGGAAATGGTGATGTCTTCTCAATTACTAAATTTTGGATTTCAAAGGATTGGAGAAATACTTAAAGCAGAATATTTCAAAGAAATAACTTTTTTGAAATTATAACAGATAAATTCAAAAAACTCTAAAACTAAAATTATTCTAAGAAATATTTTTTACATATTTACTGCTTTCATATTTAAATATAACCCATATCTCAATGTGTATTTGGCAGCAGACTTTATTTTGAAAAACTTACTTCAGGATTTATTAATGTTTTTATACAGTGCCATGAAAACAGAATTCATTTATCTTCATCCTTGTCTTACGTTAATTACTCTACTCTCCCAGGGAAATAGAATTATAATTTAAAAGAAAATTATACACATAAAGAGGTTATAAGCTACAGATGGAAGGCATCTATTCTCTTCACATCTAGGGCTCTCATACATTGACATTGTTGCTGGATAGCTGTGCTATAAATGGACTGACTTAGAGACATTAGCTTCCAGGTTCACCAGTGACTTTTCCTCAGTAATTTGGACTGTGATTCAGGCTGTTCTGTGTATAAAACTACTTAGAAATTATGTGACAGATTTAGGCCAGAATCCCATCCAAATGAAAAAACTTTAAATCTGTAGGCTTCTGTTCTAACTCAATCTGTGACTCAGAGCAGGTGGCTATGCATAATTACAAAAACCCAACTTAAGCTCTGAAAAATGTTTATCAAACTAAGAAATTAACCTGCATGAACTAATAAAACACTTCAGTAATGCAATCATGAAGGTATTCTGCCATGAAATTTGTGTTGCCATTTAAAGTTTTCTATTAATACAGACATATCACAAAATCCACAGAGAATTTTTAGTATTGTGTGAATGAGAGTTGTAATCAGGTATTTTGGGAAGACTTAAAAATAGTAAATATTCATAATGTATGGATTTCAGCATTATGTTGCACAAATCATACAATTCCATTCAAACTTTAGAAATGAACTGTGCTTTATAGACAGGGTTGGGAGTATTACAGTAAGTACTATAATGTTGAAAATCCATAGAACAACATTGACACATCATAGGACTTATATAAGTGTCCATACTTTATGACATGTTCAAACTTGGTGATGTGCCACACTGCAGATATAATGATAATATATGTTTGTATATGCAGTATATATAATGCATATGAGTACGTATTAGTACACAATATATATGTAAATAACAGCATTAAATATGTGTATATATTAAAATACAAATTATGTGCATATATACATATATGTATATGTTACAACTAATCCTGGTAATTGTATTACCAGTAAAATTCTCTTTCCCTATTGATTCTGTTTTCTCACTATCAACTATGTCATCTATTAATCGTTTTGCTCTCTACACTGTTTCATTCATTCTAAAATGTTATATATTTAGAATTCTATAATATGTGAATTTTTAAATTGATTTATTTTATTTAATGATATACATTCATTTCCTTCACAATGTCTTGTGGTTAGAAGGGCAATTTATTTTAATGTCAAATAATACTCACTGTGTGTATGTTTGTGTGTGAATGTGTGTACCAAGGACTGTCATTTTATTTACTAAAAGATGTTATAGTTATTTCTAATTTTAGATAATTATTAAAATGTACTATGAATATTCAAATACCATGTTTTATGCTGAATTAAACTATCAATCATTAAGATAAATACCAAAGAGCTGCACGTGTGAATAGATGGCAAGCATGCATGTAATTTTGTAAGATACACAGATGTAGTACTATGACTGTAATATTTTTCATTCCTAAGAACAATGTGTATTTTTTTCTGAAATTTCACATAATTCAATCTTCTGGGAGTTTATTAGTTATTGATTTGTACTATTATGTCATTAATAATCATGTGGTTTCCTATTAATATATGATGCATATATTTTTATGCATTTATTTTCATCTACATATTTTCTTAGAAAAATACATATTTGGAACTTTAACCCATTTTCATGTTGTATTTCTTTTACTCAACTTTTAGAGTTCTTTTTGTAATGATTTATTTTCATCATTAACTTGATTTGATTAAAACAGACCAAGAGCATTGGTGTATCAGATCTTTGTGTTATTTGTGAAGCATTTTCATAATGGACTAACAGAAGTAGGAAGATTCATTAATGTGATACCACCCAAAGGCCAGGAGTCCTGGGTGGAATGAATGAAATTGCTAAAATGAAAAAAAAAATACACATAGCATGGGATTCTTCTTTCTCTGCATTTGGATTTGCCCAGTTCTGAGCAAGACACACACTTTTCTGTAGCCTTAATGTCTGCCAAACATGCTTGCTACCATGTACTTTCTAATGTAAGAGATGTCTTCTGAAAATAAGGGTAAAAAGAAATACTTCGCCCCTTAAGTAGTTTTTTTCTCATCTATTTGATTTTAGCACTAAGAAATCAATTAATTCAATATTTGAAATAATGAGATTTTGGCAATTATTGTTAAAAACCTGGCTCTGTTTTTCTTACAGATTAAGTACTCTCCTTCTACTATGTTAGACTTGGGAAACAAACTCAGATCACCAGTCTCTGTGACCAGTGCCCCAAGTCACTGAGCAATCTCTTTCATACCACCATGATTATAAGGGCCGTAGGTAATTCATAGATTTATTTGTACTGTTAAAACCAAGGTTATTATAATTTAATCTATACATTAATACATAATATATATTATATGTAATATATATTAATTCAATCTATATATTATGTCAGAGTTGTATAGCTTCCATCTTGCATTTGAGTTTAAAATTATTTTTTGAGAAAAGTTAAATTTATAAAATTAAAGAGTAGAAATTCAAAGACTAGAAAAGTACATTTTCCAGTTCTCCAATTCACTTGCTGTTAAGGTAAAGTTGTTTTAATATTGTGTTAAATGTATTTTTCTGATTCTTATGGAGTATTTTTAGTTTTACATTATGGATCAAATGAATATATTTATGCAGGTTTGTTTATAGATTGCTCTATTGATTCATTTCTTTTAGATATACCATATGATCCAACCATGTCCTTGGCACATATTCAAAGTATTTAACTTCCTACCCCACAGACAATTGCTCAGCCATGCTCATCTGTTCATAATAACTAGGAAATGGAAGCAACTTAAATGTCCTGTCACTGACAGAATAGAACTGAAGACCCAGAATAAACCTACACATCTATGGTCACCCAAACTTTGACAAAGAAGCCAATACCAGATACACTGAATCTAATAGAAGAGAAAGTGGGAAAGCACCTCCAACACATCAACACAGGGGAAATTTTCCTGAACAGAACACCAACGGTTCAGGTTCTAAAACCAATGTTAGACAAATAGGATATCATAAAATTGAAAGGCTTCTGTAAGGCAAAGGACATGCTAACAGGACAAAAAGGCAACCATCAGATTGGAAAAAGATCTTTAAGAATTCTACATGCAATTGAGGGCTAATATCTAATATATATGAAGAACTCAAGAAGTTAGACTACAGAGAACCAAATAACCCTACTAAAAATGGGATACAGAGCTAAACAAAGAATTCTCAACTGAGGAATTTTGAATGTTGAGAAGCACCTAAAGAAATGTTCAACGTCCTTAGTCATCAGGGAAATGCAAATCAAAACGATCCTGAGATTCCATCTCACACAAATCAGAATGGCTAAAATCAAAAATTCACATGACAGCAGATGCTGTCAAGGATGTGGAGAAAGAGGAACACTCCTCACTCCTCCATTGTTGGTGGGATTGCATGCTGGTACAACCACTGTGGAAATCAGTTTGGTGGTTCCTCAGAAAAATGAACATAGTACTAACTGAGGACTCAGCTATACCACTCCTGGGAATATAACCAAAAGATGCTCCAATATATAACAAGGACACATGCTCCACTATGTTTTTAGCAGCCTTATTTATAATAGCCAGAAACTAGAAACAATTCAGATGTCCCTCAACAGAGGAATGTTTACAGAAAATATGATATATTTACACAGTGAAGTACTACTCAGCTATTAAAAACTAATGATTTCATGAATTTCACAGGCAAACGGATGGAACTAGAAAATATCATCCTGAGTGAGGTAACCCAGTAACAAAAGAACATACATGGTAAGTACTCACTGAAAAGTAGATATTAGACAAAAAGCTCGAAATACCTATAGTTTAACTCACAAACTTATGAGATCAAGACGAAGGAAGATCAAAGTTTGGATGTTTCAGTCCTATTTAGAAGGGAGAACAAATTAATCAGTAGAGGTAGAGAGAGGGAATGACCTGAGAGGGAGAGAGGAAGAGGGAAAATGGGGGAAAGATCAGGTGTGAGAAGAGACTGGGGAGAAGTACAGATTGTCAGGAAATTGAACAGAGGTATGTAGCTTTGGGGGATGGGGAACTGGGGATAGCCACCAGAAATCTTAGATGCCAGGAAAACAAGAGGCTACCAGGACCCAGTATGGATGACATTAGCTGAAATATTCATCTAAGGGGAGAGGCAACCTGTAGAGACTGTATCCAGAAGTTAGACATGGCCCCCGTTGGGAGATGGACCCACTCGCCCATCTCAAAAATATTAACCCAGAATTGCTCCTGTCTAAAGGAAATGCAGGGTCAAAGAGTGGAGCAGAGACTGAAGGAAAGGCCATCCAGAGACTGTCCCACTTAGGGATCCATCTCATCTGCAGACACCAACCCAGACACTATTGCTGATGCCAAGAATCAGTTGCTGACAGGAGCCTGGTAATAGCTGTTCCTGGAGAGGTTGTGCCAAAGACTGACTAATACAAAGGTGCATGCTCACAGCCAACCTTAGGACTAAGAACAGACACCACAATGGAGGAGTTACAGGAAGGAGCTGAAGGAGCTGAAGGGGTTTGCAACCCCATAGGAAGGACAACAGTATCAACTAACCAGACCCTACAAATCTCCCAGGGACTAAACCACCAACCTAAAATTACACATGGAGGGATCCATGGCTCCAGCTGCGTATGTAGCAAAGGATGGCCTTATCTGACCTCAATGGGAGGAGGCCTTTAGTCCTGTGGAGATTCAATAATCCAGCATAGGGGAATGCTAAGGTGGTGAGGAGGAAGTGGGAGGTTGGGTGGAAGAGCAGCCTCATAGAAGCAGGAGGGAGGGGAATGAGATAAGGTGTTTTTGGAGGGGAATCCAGGAAGGGGGATAACTTTTCGAATGTAAATAAATAAAATAACCAATAAAAAAAGAAAAGTTTGGTACACATGCACAATAGAAAATTATAAAGTTATATAAAATATTAAATGAAATTTTCTGGTAAATAGATGAAAATAAAAATAATATATTGAGTGAGACAATTCAAACCCAGAAGTACAAACTACAAGTTCTTTCTCAACTTTAGTTCTTACTGCAAATCTGCAGCTATGAGTATATGACTACGTGAAACCACAGAAACTAGGAAGGTAAGCATTCATTATGGGCATCGGATTATAGAGTGGCAAATAGAACAGAATATTATTGATATTAAGAAGAGAAGTGGAAAAATTGCGAGTGTTTAACTGGAAAGGGAGGTCAATTCAGAAGGAGAGAAAGAGAGGCAGTTTTGAAAAAAAATCATAAGGAAGAATATCATTTTGAATTTCTCTAAATTATCTGTAAAATGATATTACCATCCACCACAAACCATAAACTAACTTTAAAAAACAAATAAATATGAGAAATTTCCTTTAGAATTGTTTGTCAGGAGAATGTAAAAGACTCCCAAAACAACACTGTTTATTTCTCCTGCCCTTGGTTGCTTCCCAAAAGTTGGTAGTCAATTCTGTTGTTAAAGAGAACAAACATTTAGGGCAGAGGATTCAGAGGATTTCAGTTGGATCTGATTTAAAAGTCTACTCGCTGAGAACTAGGTTTCATTGTGGCAGAGGGGGCTATGCAAGCTACCAAGGGAAGTTATCAATAGTATTACCCAGCTGTGATGTCTTTGTATGTTATCTCTAAGGGTGCAATAGTGACATTCAAAACTTCATGGTAAAAAAGAGCAGTCTAATTAGACTTAAGGCTCACTCAAGTGGAAGAAAATCATACCTGGTACTGGCAACATAGCCAAAAATCTGTGGGTAGTGAAGTCATACATCGTAGAAGAAAACCTACTACTGTCTCTTTGCTAAGTCAGTGTAATCTGTTCTAACTACTTACTTCAGATAAGTGTAGCTCTCATACCCCACCAATGAAACTTCTCTTTGCAGCTGAAATAAACCAATGCAGAAAAAAAAACTAATCAGAACTCAGTGAACAACTGGAGCCCGTGTGCCCTGACTGAACAAATGCATCTACATCCCAAGCTCCACCCTATGTCTCAGGTGCAGTTTATAGTTCTATACAACAAAGGCATACAATAGCACTTATTTCCTTCCATTTGCACTGCTTACTTATATTGAAAACTTATAGATAAAATAATATTTATCAACATATATTGCCCTTCTAATACAGCTTATTCTCAGTTCTCATACAGGATTACTGAGATGAATCATTTCTAGTATTTCTATTTAGTATATATAGTTATGAATACATATTTATACTTAAATTCTAACATTTATCCACATTGATAATCCTTTAATTGCAGCCAAGATTCAAAATAGGGTCAATTCTTGTTTATAGTGTATATGAAATTCTAATATATTATTCAATAGAAGTTTGGAAATATTCAAATTCCCATCGATTTTCTGGTTTGAGGAAAACAACTCACCACAGTTCTATTTAAGAGACACAAATCGAAATTATATTTGACTTCCTTTGCTGTGTAATGTCCAGCTTCTGAGAAAACATGAATAATAATAACAGCAAAAACAACAGCTGAGGAGGAGGATGACCCTGAAGGAGGACAAGCAATCTCAACTAACCTGGACCATCGGGATCTCCCAGACACTGGGCCACCAACCAGGCAGCATACACCAGCTGATATGAGGCTCCTAATACATATACAGCAGAGGACTGCCGAGTCTGGAGTCAGTGAGAGAAGATAAGCAAAAACTTCAAGAGATGTGAGTCCCCAGGAAGGGTGGGAGGTCTGGTGGAGTCGGGCGTGGAGTGTGCGGAAATCCTTGTGGAGATGCGAGGGGTCGGGGAGGTATGGGATGTGGAACAGTCAGATGGTGGACTGGGAGGGGAATAAAATCTGGACTGTAAAAAATGATTAATTAAAAAAAAAGACATTTTTTGGTGTTAGCCACCTAAATATTAGAGTTTATTCAGAATTAAAGGATCCTATATCTGGTGTGTGTGTGTGTGTGTGTGTGTGTGTGTGTGTGTGCACTTGTTCTATATCATATGCTTTTAAAGATTATCTATATAGCATATATTTTATATTATTGTAGTTACATCAATGTTTTAATTTAATTTATCATTAAGAATATAACGATAAAAGAATATTTTATATTAGACTATATTTTAATTATAAATAATATGAAAAATTGTTATTACTATAATAAATAACAAAATACAAATTTAATCCTCATTACTATCATTTAGATTCATGAGTTAATTTCTAATGTCTTAAAATACTTGCATTCAGATATGGGACACATTCTTAAAATTATTCATAATGTTTTGCAAAGATATTGTTTCTGAAAAGGTATCAAATAATTATCCTGTAATTCTAGTCCTTCCTAGTTTGAGACATATATAGCAATGAGCAACACTGTCTCATGAAGAGCATGTTTTACTCTTCATTTTTCAACACTGTATCAGACATTTCTAAAGCTTCCTGAAGAAAGGAAGCCATACCTGTGACCCCTAAGACCTCCTGCCTATAGTTATACAAGTAAAACAAAATTTATACTATCCTGTTCTCTTTGAGTGCAAATTCTATTCAAAACAAAACACAAAAGAAGTTTTATCTCTGTGTCATCCCAACTCAATATACTGAACTAATCAACTGTAGACAAATGAGCTTAAGTAGCCTACTTTTCCTTTGAAAGTATGATAATGTATAACAGATGATTATAAAAGTCAAAATAATTCACATTTATGCTTCTCACACAGTGCTATGACTCTGAGTGTATGTTTTAAGCATTTGTTTAAGATCTTCTGGTTCACAGATGGTATTTTTGTACTACAATGTGTGAATAAACCTTAACTGATCTTATCATTGACGGTTTCTATCAAACTCTGTGACATTTAGATATGAAGAACATATCAATGAACCCTTCACAAATATCAATAAATTAGTAAAATAAAATATTGCTCTAATTTCAAAACAAATAACAAAACTGTTACATTATAAACATATTTAACAAGGAACAGTTACTAGACATCTGTGCAAATGCACCTATGAGTATAGAGGGAAGAATAATCAACTCCTGTTCAGAAGGAGGGTGTGTGTGAGCCTGCGTTTGTGAAAGATGTCTTCAATATCTGTGGAAGGTACAATGGAACCCGAAGGAACAGCATATGTAAAAACACAGATAACAAAGACATAGATGTTTCAGTTTGCCTGTCATGCTTGGGGAATTCAAGGAGCTGAATGTACCAAAAGTATTGTTTGTGGAAAATGAGTACAGAAATAAGGTAGAATATGAGAATATCTAAAACAGTGAAAGCATTAGGCATTTGACTCAATTTTCTTAATTTTAATGTATTTGATTTCTGTAATAATTGTCTTCATTTTCAGAACATCTTACAGCCATGTATGAATTAGGTCATTGGAAACATAAAGCTAAAGATTTATTATTTTCTACTACTCTAGGAAATATATGAGGAAATGCAGAGCTTCAGATATAACGTGGATCTTACACCAACACCTTCCCAAATAAATAAAATCAAAATACAGAGCAGTGTAGAAAACCAAAATAATATTTCTCTTAAGCCTTCAATATTCTAGCACCTCATCAATTACTTTTTTACTTGAATTTCAAAGGAAGTATTTGTATGATTAAAATGTTGTGCTTTACTATGAAATTATCCAAAATGGTTAGTAAATGAGTTGAAAGGCTTTTAAAAAGTAAGAATATTTATAATTGTTTTTCCTTCAAAACTAGGTCTTTTTGAAGTGTAGCAAAGTGAATTAGTTATATAGAGCTAATTAATACAAATCTAAACAGAGCAAGTGATTGGACTATAAAATAGATATAGAGATATATACAGATGTTTAAACTTTATTGGCATATTAACTTTAAGTACCAACAGGAAAAATAACAACACTAACCACTTTGTTAGGAGTAATTAAGGAGTTTGTAATAAAATTCAAATAGGTACCAAGAGACTATTGATTTTTTAAAAATAATTTACAGAAAGAAACATATACCCTAAAATTAATTACATAGTTCTAGTTTGATATTAACTTTCAATGCTTTATTTTAATTGTACTGGAATTAGACAATTGCTTGATATTTCAATAAAATTTCTTTTGTATTTTATAGTGCATATAAATATTATGATCTATATTAGTTTCTTTAAGAAAATTAAAACTATTTGTTATTTTAATAACATACTACTGTAGATATTTAATGTGTTCTGTAGAATGATGACCATTTGAATTAAATCTAGAGAAGACGCATTTCTAATCTCCTTTTTTCTTGACATATTGGAAATTCCAAATGCCAAGTCTCATTGAGTCCCTACATATTCCTAACTAGTAAGTGTATGCTGTAATACTACTGGAGGAGAAAAGAAAGTATACATTATTTTGTGTCTCAATTATCTTTTCCCATATAACTACCTCTGTACATTAGTCATTTTAGGCAATAAACAATTATTATTTCACATAGTTTCCAAAGGACAAGAATTCAAGTCCAAATTAACTGAATTCTTTTTCATCTGTCTACCTTTGGATGTATCAGTCAATAAATCAAACGAGATTGTGGTTAGCCCAATTCTTGCTATACAAGAAAATACAATTTCAAGCTGCCTCAAATGTCTATTAAAGGCCACCATCTATTCCTGTACACTTATATCTCCCTCGTGTTGGTTACAAATAGTATATGTCTCTATGATATCAATGGGAGAAGGAAGGTGGAAGCAGAGGAAAAGAACATATAATGACTTGTTTCCCATGGATTCATCAAGGTGTGAAACCAAGTGGCAGGACTCATCTTGACCATTTAAAAGCTGGATCTTCATGTGTAGTTCTGACATGAGTTATGCCGAGTTAGGTAAAATGTTACTATTCAAAAGTCCTCTGGGATTTTCTTGATTCGAGACGCTATGTAAACTCAAGGCTTCTAAGATCTCCAGTACTATGACTGACTAGCTATATAATTTTTTTTTTTGCAAATTAACTTTAATGAACTCTAGAAAGGGCTGTACTTGTGATTAGAGTTTTATTAAGAAGCAGGCAGGAATCTAAATCTTAGACTAGAAGAAAGAAGTAATTTCAAGCAGGAATCTAAATCTTAGCCTAGAACAAAGAAGTAGGCTTCAGGCATGAAAATAACATGAGTTAGGACAGGGAAGTAGGCTCAAATAGTTTGGTCTTCCTGATAATCCCTTAGAACCAGTGATCAAGGGAGTGATCATGGGACTTTGTTTACTGCTTTGCTTGTTCCTTGACTATTTGCATCTATTGTATTGCTAGCTCCTCAACCTAGAACTGACCTTGTTCGTTCATACTTGTATATAATTAAATTGGTATAAAAACAGATTGGCAAAAAATAAAAAAAAATAAAGGTGTGTAAAAAAAAACAGAAGCATGTAATTGAAACAAAGGACAATGAAAAGATAAATACAGTGAAGTCAGAGAATCTCAAACAAGAAGCCTTCAGGTTCACAGAACATGAAACCATAACTGAACATAGATGTTTGAAGAACTATCAAGAACCTTTATCATGCTCAAGTAAGCAAGATTTCTTGTGTTTCATCATATGAAAGTGCTAGGACTCAAGTCTCTAGACCTTCCTCTGTTATGAGACTAGGCAAATATTATTCAAATTTGTATATCTCCCCACATGCTTGGTGTATCTGGAGTCCTCAGCCTCCAACCCTATATTTTATGCTGGGTCTTTAGCAAAATGAGTCAAGGTACTTGTATAAATCGTATGTGGCATGTTTTCCCACTGTGAATAATAGAGATAGGTAGAAATCAAAACAAAGACCAGTCAAATTAGTTATGCAGCATCAAAAACCAACCTTCATCTGTGTCTCTTCTGCCAGTGAGTAGATATGTTTTCTCTATCCCTTTATACTCTAGCAGCATGGTTAACGTTACCACCTTTGTATTCAGGGAACTTACTTTCAGGAGTGTAAGTCTAAAATGCCATCTAGTATACAATATAATGTGGTAACATGGTCAAAATAAAAATGCAGTGATGAAAGAAGTGTGGAATAACAAGGCATTAGTATTGCCACTCTGATAACCCTTCTGTATTGAAATTTACTGTCTAAATATTAAATATAAATATCAATCTTACCTTTTCAATAGACAATCTTAGTATAGTCTACTTTTTTCAATGTTAAGGGCTGAACTCAGGAACTAGCAAATGCTAGTCAGTACTCTGTTACCAGAGCGTATACTGAGCTAGATGATGGACATTTTATAAGGTAAGATTATAGCTTTTACTACATGCCATATTACTCCTTAATAAGTAAATTATTTCACACCTTTCCTAACAAGGTCATGAGTATAACTCAAAATATCTTGCCTTGAATCTTAAAACTTATTTTATTTTGTGTAAGTAAAGTACTGAAGAATTGTATTACTCTTTTGTTTAATTGAGAATTTTATAGAATCATTGGCTTTTTGCTCCACCATATGCCCTCAACTACTTAAAAGATGCACACTCTCTTGAGAATCTAATTTTTCTCTGACTCTGATTCACACCTGCAGAATACGCTTCTGTACTGTGTGTTGATCAGTGAGAGGTGTTAGCCCTGGCTCAACATTTCCTCTGGGCCTGCTGTTATACTGGGAAACTTGCTCCTAAATCTTTGATCGTACATGCTGTTAAGAGCAGATGTCTACAGAAGAAAGATTCATCACTTCTCTTTGTTGTTCAACCTTGTAAGTATGCTTTGATAATTTCTCAAGTTGAGAGAATAGAGATTTAATATTTACCTACAAACTTTTTCCCTCAAGACGTTAAAATTCACACAGATATTCAGATAAAATCTGTATTTGATAAAAAGCCTTTATGTCATAGCAAGATAAAACTTTTCCTTTAATATTAAAAGTTAGCAACTAATTAATTCTATATTAATTCAATCATTTTTAAGGGTTTTGTTTACATCAGAATTGGTTCTTTAAAAGGACAGTCTGTGGTTAAAGAGAATATATGACTTGATTTTAGTTTTACCAGACAAACAGAGTCCTGCTGGAATCAACACTGACTACCATTCTAATCCTAACTACTAGTGCCCAGGTACATATTAGAACAGGGTTTATATGATTATGATCATCTAAGAAAAAAATCTATACAGTGTTACATTCATATTTTACATTTGGGTCATTTCATAGTTTCACTTCATCTACTTCTTCATACTCTGGAATCACAGGTTTATATGAACTCTAGTTTTAGACTAGATCTGTATCTTTCAATTATGCTGAATTGTTGACTTTTTGTGATAGCACAAGGGTTTGAATATAGTTATTATTATCTCTAAAAGTATTCAGGGTAATTTTTTCATACCATAAAGTAGACAAATATTCTTATTCAACCACAAATTAATTCATACTTTGCCTATAATTTAAATAATGTTTATTTTAAAATGGTTAAGAGATAGTAACAACAACACCATCCTGCCTCAGCAACTTTTCAAAATGTACTTTCTTGGTGATCAAGTCATGGAACAAACATGAATTTATTTATGATAAAACATTTATCTTTCTTATAAAGAAGAATAAGGAGAAAATATAATTAATGTGAACAGTAAAGAGGAGGCAGACCTGAAAACTGGTAAAAGGAAAGAAAAATTAAAATGAGACTCAAATTTAAAGCAGACACTCCACATTAGATGAACAGAAGAAGACAAAAATAGGACAATTCCTGCCACTGCATGAATTGTGACATCTTTCTCTAAGTTGCTTCATTTTGAACTGTGCTCATGAAGAATAAACTCAGGAAGACGAAAGGGAATTGGGTGTGGGAAATAGTTTTATGATGAGTTGTTTGCCCAGGTAACAGAATAGAAAAAATTGAAATATAATAAGGAGTCTGTCATTTAAACTTTTGTTGTGGTTCTAGAAAGGTAAAAATTATACAATCAGAAAAGAAGAATGAACAAAACTAGTCTCATTGAATATAGCAATGAAACATTATCTTAGTTTAGATAGAAATGAAATAGGTAATATATAAATAGTATAACTTTATGTATCACAGCTTTCAAGAACGAAAACACAAGGTCCAGTTGCTACTGAAAACATTTTCTGCTTTTTTGTTGTTTTGAGTTTTTTTTTTTTTGTTTGTTTTTTGAGACTGGTTTCTCTGTGTAGCCCTGGCTGTCTTGGAACTCACTCTGTAGACTAGACTGGCCGTGAACTCAGAAATCCGCCTGCTTCTGCCTCCCAAGTGCTGGGATTAAAGGCATGCGCCACCACTGCCTGGCCTGAAACTATTTTCTACTGACTACCCACTTCTCCCTGTCTTCTTACTGTGATTTTCATTGGCAGAATAGAGAAAGAAAACTCTCTGAGGTTTCCTATAAATATGATGATCCAATTTAACCACCATATAATGTCCTCATCTCCTAATTGTGCCATCTGAGGTAGGGTTCAGGATAGCAAATTGTGAAGGATAAAAATATTGATCTCATTTCTCTACCTACTTCAGTACTTTTAACTTTGTATTTCAGAAGAGTTCATATAATAACGTGAGTTATACTGGGCAATTACCAAACATATGATGACTGAATCTAGTACTTAAGCATTGTGTTTGAACAAATCATATTTTCATTTAAATAATAAGAGGCACAAGAACATAAATTCTATGCATTTTTGATTATTTATCAATAAATAAAGTCATGTTTAGAGTAATTATTCAACTTTTGCAATCAAGAAGGTATTGTAGTTCTCATCATTAATAAATGTGTTATTGTCATGCATATAAACAGGGCAGAGTACCCTGTCTTTACGTGAAGACATAATAGCAAAGCCTATGCCTGTTTTAAGGAATGCACTTTTTAAGCTCATGACAATAGTGACTCTCTCAATCCTTTCTCCATGCATTTTGAGATGTAGATTTTAATAATTAATAATTAGAAAATCCCTTGGATATTTAATGTTTAACTAGATCATTTTCATAAGAAACTGACACAGTAAAGAGAATCTTCTATCTTTCCCTCTTAATTTCTACTTTTTTCTTTTCTATTTCATACACATTTGCTTTTTTTTATCTTGTATGCCTGAACTACTTCTTTCCTGTATCCCCAAAGACTTAGTCAGCAGAAAACAAGCTGCATTTTTAGAAAGTACAAAACCTATTGACAGTAATAATGCTGTGCTCAGCATGGAGGTGTGAGCTACACAGTGGATTTATTACCTTTAACAGTAGTAAACTAAATGTTTATGTTTTGTGTTTGAATAACGTATGTAATAATTCTATAGCTAAAGTCTAGATTTATGTTGAAATCTATGAGGAGGTTTAGAAGGTGTTTTAATAGGATTTCATTGCATTTTTTCAGAGAGAATATAAGAAAAAAAACATAAAAGATGACAGGTGGAATTATCAACTACATATGGATATTGTCCCTTCTCCTCTCCAACCATTCCCTCTTTGTCCATCCCTCTTTCCCAAATACAATCCTCCTTCATTTCCCTTCAGAAAAGAGAAGGACAACCAGTGGTATCAACAAATATGAATGACATGTCGAGTTTCAATAAGTCTTGCATATCCCCTCATATTTAGGATAAAGAGGCAACCCAATAGGAGGAAAGGGGTCCCACAAGCAGGCCAAAGACTCAGAGACAGCCTCCACTCCCACTGTTAGAGTGCCACAAGAAGACCAAGCAATGATATTTCTAACATATATGCAGAGGGCATAGGCCCTGAAGGCTTCCCCATTGTCAGTTCAGTCTCCTTGAACCATTTGGATCCTAAAATAATTTCCCACTTCTTCCATGGGATTCCTTGAGCTCTGCCTAATGTTTGTCTGTGAACATCTGTTTCCATAAGTTGCTAGATGAAGCCTCTCTGATGACAATTTGATTAGGCATCGGTTTATGAATATAGAAGAATATTAGGAATGATTTCACAGTCTTTTTTTTTTCATTCATGTGTGGTTCTAACATGGTCTCTAGGCGATCTGGTCTCTGGCTCCTGGCCCTCTAAGCAGTGTCACGGATAGATTCCCTCTTATAGCGTCGATCTTACACTGGACCAGTCACTGGTTGGCCACTTCTACACATTTTTGTGCCACTTTTACCCAAGCATATTTTGCAGACAGGACAAGTTGTAGGTCAAGGAGTTTGTGATTGGATATCTCAGTTCCTACACTGAAAGCCATGCCTGGCTATAGGAAATACTCATTTCAGGCTCCGGTTGCCCCATTACTAGGAGTATTAGCTATGATCATCCTCATAGATACCTCACAGTTGCCATTGCCCTAGGTTTCTCTGTATTCCCGAAATCCCTCTCACCATTCAATTTGTCTCTTCCAGAATCTCTCTAGCCACTGTACTCTAGACAACTATTTTATTCCCCCTTCCTGGGGAGTTTTATATGCCCCCTTCCTACCTGCCTCCATGAGCCTTGTTATACATCTTGGATTATAGTGTGATTTGCCTTTGTTTTACAGTTAATGTCCACTTACAACTGAGTATATATCATATTTGTCTTTCTGGGTCTAGGTGACCTATATTAAGATGATTTTATTTTTCTAGTTATACCCATTTTCCTGAAAATCCCACAACATTATGTTTTAAATAGCTGAATAATACACTGTTGTGTAAATGTACCACATTCTCTTTATATATTCTTTGGTCGAAGGATTTCTAGGTTGTTTTCAGTTTCTGTCTACTATGAATAAAGTTGCTATGAAATAGTTGAACAAATGCACTTGCGGTATAATTGACCATCCTTTGTATACATGCCCAGAGTGGAAAATTGGGTTTGAGATAAGTCAATACCCAGTATTGTGGGCAACTGCCTTAGTGATTTCCAAAGTTGCTGTACACATTTGTGCTCCCGCCAACAATGAAACAGAGTTCCACTTGTTCCACATCCTTGTCAGCATGAGCTATCACTTGAAGTTTTGATCTTAACCATTTTGACAGATGTAAGAGGATATCTTGAAGTAGTTTTTATTTGCCATTCCCTAACTCACAAAAGCTACAGGGTTCTGCACTAGTTAAGCTGGTTAAATTCAGTAGGTCACAAGGTAAAATACAATCTGAAAAATGAAGAATGACCTGTAGAATGTGGCACGTGAATAAAGGTTGGGAGGAAATTAAAGAAGGTCAAAGTGAAAGTAATCAGAATGTTTTACACTCATTATTCTGCCAAACAACAAATTTAATAACAAAGATAAAATATAATTTAAATACTGCAAGCAAGAGTGTAGATGAGAATTTAGAATAAGAAAAATCTCTGTCACTGTGGAAAACTTAAATGGTATGGAAATTTTAAAATAGAATTTATCTAATTCTATAAAACATATTTTATAAACATATTTTAGTGGAAGGTGCAGTCATTATTTTTCTTGTATCCCTCTAGATGAGCTGAAATGTTATGTAGAAAACAATTCTATGTGAAGACTATTACAATAAATTTATTCATAAGTTCAGAAGCTGAAAAGAGCCAGGAGCAACTTCAATGGGTGAATGGATAAATAAATTGTGGCACATCCAGGGCATGGAATATTATTCTGAACTAAAAAGAATGAACTTTCTAGTGAATGCACCAAATAGCCTTCGGTATGTCTGAGTGAGCAAAAGGAGCAAATCTGAAAATCCCACAGATAGCATAGTTATGAGAATAGGACATTGGAAAAAGTAAATCTATGAAGACAATGAAATACCCATAGTTTTCAGGTTTGGGGTTGAAGAAATCAAGTGTGTGTAAGACAGAGAAAATTATTCAGTATGATGCTATGACAACAGCTATGAGTTAATGTGTAAAACGCTTAATATATACAGCGTTGATAACGAACTCTAACAGAACAGGGGCAATAATGCTATGGCAATGTTAATTCATAGATTGTAAAGTGGGACAGTCTGCTGCCAATAGTGGAGTGATTAAGCAGGTGTTCTGGAGGCATTGTGTGGGGAAACTTGTAATTTCTGTTCAAATTTTCTATAAAACTAAAAGTATTCTTAAAATAAGTTTTAAATTAAATTAAATGTTTAAGAAAGCCTATGGAAATTGATGTAATACAACTTATATACTGTAATACATGGGATATACACACACATTTATGGTAATTGGTAACGTTTATAGATGAAAATTATAGTAGAAATCTAGACTAATTTATTATGACACATTCACAAATACACAAGCAGAAATTCTAAGTGTACTTCAGAGAATTATTACTATTTACTCCATGGTGTCCTGATACTAGTGCTTTAACCCTGATCCCAACTACAAATGAACCAGGAAAATATGCACCCTGGACTACATAGGTAAGATTCTTTTAGTTTGTCCAGATTTCTACTACCAGTAATTTCTAATGAGCAGAGAGCTAGCCATTCTCTTTCCTTCTCTTCACTATTAAGCTCCTCTAGTTTCTCACTTGTCTTTGAGTCTGTCAGGATCCAAATGATGATGTTGATAGTTGCTTTTTTTCAAGTCAACTGGTCTGATATTTCTATGGATTGTTGACAATGTTAAGAAATACAGCTTTCAATATCAAAAAATTCTAGATGAACAAGAATTGTTATTACTCCGAATGAGACAAAAATAGATATTGCATATCAATACACCAATACAGGTATAGAAAAATATAACAAAGACTAGTTTTACTAGTAATACAAAGTTATGTTGAGCAAAAATTAATACTCCGACCATCTCTCATATGAAATTATTTTTGCACAAAGCAAATTTCTTCTGAGCCTCACTTTAAACTAAAGTAATAAGATGCAAAATTCCCATTCTATTTTTTTCTATAGAAAATACATTGCTTATAAAAGTCATTCCTGTACAACTGTGAACAATAATAACTGAAAATGCCTCAAAATTGAAGCTTTTCTCATTAAACCTAGCTCCGACATTCTTCACTGTAGCCCCCAGTTACAAAGCTATTTTGTCATAAACTATAAGTAGCCTTACCTTATCTCTCTTTTGTAAGGTTCATTTGAAAATTCTCTAGGAAGTGGTCTAAAACTATACATATGCTTCTATAACTTCTTCCTTTTACCATATAAGACTTGAGTTTTGGTGTCCATGTTGTAGTAAATTCAATCAAATTAGCCTTGCTAGATCAGAAGGTTTTCCTGATAAGTTACAGATAGGTTTTCCTTGCAATGCTTTGGATATCCTTGGAAAATCCAACTAATAAATACTCACTGAACCTGTGCAATGAACTCTCTATTTTCATAGAGCTCTTGACATGCCTGTTTACATTTATGAGTTTGCTTGCCATAAACATATGTCCAGGGAATTATCTATTTTGAAGATTCTTGCAATGAATCCCTAATATTGTTTATTTTGTTGAATATTTTGTTTGCTTGATTAAAGGTAATAATAAATTAAATGAATATTAAAGTGGTAATTAATTTAACCTCTCAGACATAATTCAATGATTGTAAATAAGATTCACGTAAGAAAAATTTCATTATCCATTCTCTTTTTAAGAAAAATTTTGTAATCTCGCCAAATACATATTAACTTACTAAAATAATAAATATATTTACCAATGGTATTGATTTTTTTTTTAAAAAAATTCTTGTTACATATTAACACAAAATATTTCTTTTCCTTCTGATGTTTTCATCTTAATAGTCACACAATGTAAGAACTTTAAGATAAACTGAATATCATAATTCAAAACTTAACTTCTTATCATTTCTATACTATTATACTCTCAAACAAAAAGTATTTTTTAAAAACACAAGATTACAAAAACTTAAGCATGTTTCAATTAATAAAAATAATACAAAACATTCTTCAAAAGTATTAAAAGTAAATTAATTCAATGTGGAAATCAGTATAGTTAGACTAAATTATACTTCTCAGATATTAAGTAAACTTTCATTCTGACTTGTAGTAATACACATAGTGGGCATTTTTAATAAATATTTGAATATATAATCAAATTGTACTCAAAGTAAAGTCAGAATACCTTTGTTTTTCATAGGTAGCTGTACACTTCGTTTTTTCCACTTTGTTTTACTAATAAAATCTAACAGAAGTACAATCTTGTTTATCGAAATGTTTTATATTTTGACTTTACAATATAGAAGTGAAACATAAACTGGTATAAATTTGAGTTCATGTAAAAAGTAAACAAACTTAAAAGTTAATTTACTTTGCTTTGCTTAATTAAGGGTGATAATAAATTTAATGAATACTAAAGTGTTAATTAATTTAACTTCTCAAACATAATTCAATGATTGTAAATAAGCTTCATGTAAGAAAAGTGACCCACATTGTTCATCCTGTTTTTAAGAAAATTATTGTAAGCTCCCAGAATGCTAAAGTTGATCAATTCATGCTCTCTTCCATACCCTCATGGCTTCACAGTCAAAGTCAGCAGGAAGCTCCCTGGTCACCTTTGTGGTGACATCTCCAATGTGACAAATGGTCTCACTTGGAACCATTTTCAGTTTATTTACTATGCAATAGACATTGTTTTGTACTCAGCTAGCTTTGGTTTAATGTACCACTGTTTGTCTTTCTGTTACACATTTGGTGGTTTTGATTTATTTACAATATATGCTATGCCGTTTTGATTTTTATGTTGGTTGGTTGGTTGGTTGGTTGGTTGGTTAAATAAATATGTGACACTCAGAACACATGAGGTGATAGTTTAAAAAAAAAAAAAAAAAACACAGTACCAGTTTTTGGTCCATCTCAGCTGTGTTGTGCCTAGACATTTTAGATGTTTATCAAAGGTCTTTTATGGATAAGAAAGCAATTGTGTAAAACAACAGAAGTCCGAGGTTTATGACTAATGCTGGATCTGAACAAACTTTTGAAAACATAGTTGACAGTGTTTTAAATCAACTGAAAAAAAGCATGACCTTTGGAATCTCTGAATGTTTTGGGTTCTCAGTATTATCACTCTTATTGATTTTTTTCTTATTAACATATGTGCTTTTCAGACTTTTTCCTGACAGTATTATGTAAGTTTTTAGTGTGGGTAGATGGGAGTGTCATTGTATGTTACCATACAGCTGACATGTATTTTTTTGTCTATTCTTTATTATCTTAGTAGTTCATGCTGTCTATGTACCACAACTAACTGGTTGCCTATGAGAAACATGTAAGATTATGTTCTAAGCCATTGTTACAAGTTTATAATGTATTTTTCTATCATGTTTTATATGTACATTGTGTAACATTCAAAAGATTTTTTTTGATTGAGAAAAGGACACAAAATTCAAAATACACTATTTTGATAGCTGAAAATTGTCAATTGTTTCTCAGTACTTTATAATATTGGGTGTCTTCTCTTTCTCAGACTTTTAGTTAGCTGATGACTGAATCCATTAGACACTTCTGGGTTTTAGTTGGGATTGTACATAGCTTACATTTTAATTCTTTGGTTCGTTTGCTGTTTCTATTAACCCATAACATTGTTTTAATAAATGCTTTAATACAAGCCTAAAAAAAGGAGCAGCTTGTCTCACTCAGTTTTTGAGCACAGTGATTGCTGGTATTGATGCCCCATGGGCATCAGATCAGTGGCTGTGACCCACCACTGGATGCAAGCTACTACCAGAGGAACTCAACTAAGCATCCAGTCCTCTTTGTTCAGGACTACAACATTAATCTCTCTTCTTCTAAGGATTGAGATGAAAAGTAACTGGTTTCTCTTTTTCCTCGGTGTGAAGATCATTAGACAACTCTTTAGAATCTAAACATGTAGTCCATATAATATATCTGCTTTAATAATTGCAGATATATTCTATTGGTTCCATACATTATATATATATGTATATATATATGTATATAATACATATATTATATGCAAATATATTATATCTTCACATTATTAAGCATTCTATTTAACATCTCAATTAAATGGATTTTGTATATTTTTACCCATAAAACATGTATGCACATCTATTTTAAGAATATACATTAATTTGGATAATTATAATTAATAAAAATTTAAAGGCCTTATACCCATAAAATATATGAAGAAACTGAAATATTGAGAGTTATAGGTTATGACTTAGCAATTCAGTAATACTCCTTCCAGTTGTTAAAAAGAAAATGGGTTAATATTATAAACTGTCAATTCATATACAAAGGACTTATGAAATTCTAACATAATTTTCAAATTTGCCTATACCATTATTATAGATATTAAGATACATTTCTATTTCTAACTTTGTACTTTTGCCATACTTTCAAGTCAATGCATAACTAAATTTATTTTCATCTATCTATCTATCTATCTATCTATCTATCTATCTCTCTATCTCCTATCTTCTATTTATGTATTATCTATCTCACTACATCATCTATATATCTGTCTTTTTGTCTATCTACTTCTATTTACCCATTATCTATCTCTCTATCATTTACCTATCTATCATCTATCTATCTATAATCTATCTATCTTCTGTACTCATTGATTTTAAAGAATATGAATAGTTAATAATTCATCTCCTATGCAAACCTTACCTTTTTATTTTTTCTATTAAACTAAAAATGCAACATAAAATCTTATTTAAATCAAGCAATTTTCCTGTATAGATTTACAGTACACTTGTTTTGTATTACACTTCAGAGGTAAAATATGCTTATGAAGCATAAGAACTTATGGATTTCAGTGCCCAGTACAAATAACAGTTATATAAAAGTCTGGGGCAGAGTGATCCAAGGAGATGGAAAAGCTTTTGAAAAATGTACATATAGTCTAATTAATTTAGTTTCTGTTAAATGTATAGGTAAGTAGATAGAGATACTATAATTTATAAATCTAATACTTTTGTTTTTAAGGTTAATATTAATAAATATTTTAGTGAAAATTTGAATGTTTGTTTCTCTGAAGACATGTAAGTTTCTTACAGAAAAATATAACAAAATTGGAAATGCTTTCCAAATATGTGCTTCATTGTGATGTGATATTCATTTTTAAAATTGAGGAGAGATGTCTGATGTGTTCATCATGGGATTCACTGGTACTGAAGTTATTCTCTCTAGTAAACAACAGGAGTCTAAAACAAACCAACTGCTATGGTCATCATTTCTCTACAGGGACAGCAAATCATAGAATGAGAGCATAAAATCAACCAAAGTACTTTCTAATTATGCCTCAAACTGCCTAGCAAAAGTTCCTAAGATGTAAACATAATAAATGGTAAGGAAAGAAAGCAAGCAGTTTGTAATATCCTTGCTAAATGGAGTGCAGTGTACCTGGAGTGTGGAGATGCTTGATAAGATGGAAGTTATGGATTAGAGGGCTACAGGAAAAGCCCCGATGAGGACTATTAATTGAAGATGTATATATAGGACTACATAGCAATTCATATGACTAACCAAGCTCCTCATTCACAGCATGAAACTGTGAGTGAAAAGAATGGACTGATTGAGAAAGAAGAATGGCTAACACATTGAAAGTAAAATAATTCAGAGTCACATTCATACAATAGTAATTCTTTTCTATCTTGATGGACTAGATTAAAATTAAATCATGTAATAATCAGAAAGTCAGTGTTTCAGAGAGATAGGAAACTTGGCTAGAATATGACAAATTCAGGAAGATAATTTTCAAAAAACAAGATAATGAAAAAGCAAGGGAATTAAGGAAGAAAGAGAGAACATCAGAAAAGAATAAGAACATTAAATGAATAAATATCTAGAAATTTCAATCTAACACAGAATAAATAATAAACTATAGTAAATCCAAATAAGCTAATATTGAGTAAGAAGGTTAAAATAATAATTAAAATATTCCAAACAATGAAGAACCAAGAATTATATTAGTACATTTGGGTTGTTGCTAAATGATGTTTGCTAGACATTAAAGGAAGAATACACCCTTGAAATTTCAAGAATATAGTTGCTTGAACAAGACCAATATGTTGACAACATCAGTTGGCATGTCAATGTGAACATGTGAAAAATCCACATGGTCCTACTTCTCATATATATATATATTTATATGTATATATATATATATATACATATAAATATGTAATAGTATATTTAAATATACTATTTAATTTAAATATACTAATTATATAGTAATTTAAATATAAATATATAATAGTATATATATATATATATATACTATTATAAAAAACATATATAATATGTATATAAGTGTATATGGTTCTACATACATTTATATGTATATATACAATATATTATATATATATGTGTGTATATATGTATATTGTTGTACACAGATTTAAGTCTATATACATATAATTCTGTATGTGTAGACCAATATGTAAAGAAAGGATTTTGACTTCTAGATCTATGGGAAGAGAGCAGGAGAATTGTATAATATTTAATAGTCTTTAATTTCTTTATTTCTTCCCTGATCAAATTATCATTGAGTAGAGCATTCTTCAGTTTCCATATGTATGTAGGCTTTCCATTGATTTTATCATTATTGAAGATCAGCCTTAGTCCGTGGTGATCTGATAGGATGCATGGGATTATTTCAATCTTCTTGTATCTTTTGAGGCCTGTTTTGTGCCCATTCCATCTAAAGAAGATACGGTATGAAAATAGAGATGTACTGGCTATAATACAATTTACTGTATAGTTAGCAAGCAAAGTGTTAAATGGAGAAGATGCTTCTTTTTATTAAACATTTGGAGATTTAGATAATTTACATTTTAACTGAATGTCTAAAGTGATTATCTTCCACTCCCTCCCCTCAAGTTAGTCTTATACCATTTTGAGGTGGGGTTTCAATGAAGGCTTTGCATAAGAAATTATTAAAAACCAAGGGGGGCAATAAATGTATATAACATTAATAATGTCATGTAGGTGTAGGTTCCTGGATGCATTTGGATGTACAGATTGACTGGAGGTCTTTTTTGGGATGATGATTGGTGTAGAAATGTATGAGTTTGGGTGGTCTTTTACATCTTGCCTACGATTGCATGAAACATTGGGGTTTCATACTTCGTTTGGGAGGGGGTTGTTTTTTTCTTTTATGAAACTCCTACTGGAGCTAAATTTGTAATTTAGAAACATTTAAATTTGTTAATACTGTCTGGGACATTTAAGTAACATCTAAAGCATTATTGCTTTAGAATGTTCAAATAAAATTTCCTGACCAAATATATTTAATAGTCATTGGTCATATATGGAATTCTCAACTTCTTTTAAACAGAAAATTTCATTGAACAGACAGTTTTAAAAATACATGTCCAAAATATGTTTATAACATTTAATACTAAATTCAAATATATAGATTTTCTGAAAATACATGTAATTTCAAATATAAAGGAATTATTTAAATAATTAATATTCATCTCTCACACACTATTCTAAAAATTTAAATAAAACAAGGCCAGCCCCAAATCATTATATGAGGATGAAATTATCTCAGTACTATAGCTTGGTAAAAAACTTCAAAATAAGAAAACTACAGTCATAACTGTTAAACATATAACAACACCAGTACTGAAATGCTGTCAAACTAGTTTAAGTACATTAATTGGATCTTGTTCCATAGTGAAAAGTAATTTGCCCTTGGAATAAAAGCCCACTCAAAATATTCATTGATAATAATTACGATATGCCTAGGAACAGAAACGAGAGGATAGAGGTTATGGTTGATTTATTAGATGTAAAACAGGATTTGTATGAAGAAAGCTCTCAAAATACTAGATTTAAAAGAACCATGATTCTTTTAAGGGGACATTTTATTAAAATTACTCCTAATAATTTACTACTATATCTACAGAAAAAGTTATCTCTCAACCCTTATGGGAGAAGTAGCTGCTTTCAGGAGGTGGTAGTACATATAGAGATGTCAATTGGTCACTGTTCAGAGAATAAGAGACCATTAAGTCTAAATATGACTTAAATTTTCATATTTATCCCATGCTCAGGTATCACTGGGACAAAAGATTGTATGAAACTCATAGATGGTAGATGAACTGAAGGAAACAGTGTTTTTCCAACACAACAGGAGAGTTGCTCATCTGAATTTACAGGGATTGTGATGACATGCAATAGACTTCAAGCTAGACATAATCTCAGGATGTAGAAGTAGAGTAGAATTGTAATGAAGAACTAACTTAGTAACTATTGATTAGAGCAATATTGCATTTAATAATAATTATCTTAATTACAGCATTTGGTCAGTTAGTTTAGCATATTGAAGGTTAGAAAGACTATTGAAAGTGTAAGAGAGGAGAAGTAGGAAGTGTAGATATAGATGATTAGATTTTAGATATTATAAAAATATTATTTAAAATAAAAATGGATTGTATAAAATCTCATTGAAAAATAAAAAATTGTTTAAATGCAATAATTCTGCATGAACTGTACAGCATTAATTGTAATCTTGCTAATTAAGCCAAGTGTAATTGTTTTCTCTACTTTAGGCAAGTAACTGTTTACTTTGCTTATGTGCAGTCATATACACTATATTATATGAAATTTGTTCATTATCATAGGGGCTAACTCAGATCACGATGGAATAGAAAAGAATCTGGGGCTAAATAAGTGACTTAAATTTGGAAATTATGCCGATTGAATGTGGATAAAGTGATGTAAATTGTTAAATGAATTTAATTAAAAGTTTATGTTTGTGAATTTTAAAATAAAATATATTTCAGGAAAAAAAGAATAGTAAAAAAATATTAAAGATAAATTACAGTCATATAAAATTAACAAGTTAAACAATACTTTCCAGGAAATAAACTTTAGTAATTAAGATTTATTTATTAATGATTAGTTATTAGTTGTCAAAATAGTATAAACAGTACATAAGTAAGAAGTAGATGGAAGAATGCTCTCTCTCCCATGTCACTCTCTGGAAGATTCTCTTTTCTAGCACTTGTTAAAGCATGTAGATTTAAATTTAAAGCACATGTAAATTAAAGCCAGTTGTAAGTCCAGTAGTGTAATTCTGAATTACTACAGAAAAATGGGAACAAGAAGGTGCAACTTCAATAATTCACATCATGTATAATTTAGTGCTGATTTCAAGAAACTCTCCAGAAACTTTACAAGCTATACAGTACTTGATGATTATTTTCAGTTCTTAGCAGAGACTTACCAAACTCTTTGTAATATTTTGAATAGTAGGGATGGTAGAACAGTCTTTAGAAACAATATTTAAGTTCTATAAATTTTTTCTAAAAAGCTTGTAATTTTACTAGAATATGTATATATTCATATTATATATGTGTGTGTTATATACATGTATATACATGTAATATATAGTGAGTTTATTAAGATGTTTTTAATTACATATGAATTCACACTGCATAACACTATTGTCAATGTATTTTCAAGATTGTGAACTGAAGTATGAAGTAAAATCCATCAAGATCTCTGCAATGTGTAAGTAAAATTGAACTAAATATCGTGGACAATTATAGAACAATAAAACTCTATGAGCTTTGAGACTGAAGAATACATATACTTGCTGAAAGAATGACTTACCAAGACTCTTGACATATGTTCTATAATTGGAGCCCTTCCTGTCATTGAGTCTTTAGTTGGATGTTTAATCATGCCCTTCAAAACATGCAAGTATGATTTCAAGAAGCATACCAGAAAAATTATTGAAAGGCTGTTGTGGGAATCATCAATTTAAAGCCAAATCAGGGATGAATTATGTGTAGCCTAATTATCCATCTCTACTGGTTAATATCTGAAGTGAGAGGCAGTTTGGCAAACATATCATTTAAACTGTAGATTTTGATTTCTGGACAGTTATCTTTAAAATTGAATTATATTGCAAGAAACCCCATGGCTTTTAGAAATCTGATAGATATAATAAAAAATATCTGATATCTGATAAGTTATATGAGTGTGGGGAAATAGTGTTGACCCCACATTAAGTTCATATGTAGGTTCTAAAAGTCAAAGGTTCAATGGCTCCTGAGCTGCAATCAAAGTGCTATGGCTCAAACAGAGAAAAGAGATGTCAGGTAGGACAGAAAAAGACTGACAGTTGGTGATTTATTGCACAGATGCCTTATTCCTGATTTCACAATTAGCATAAAACCACACAGATTTTCTTCACATTGAAATCACATTTGACTATATCATTTTAAAGTTATTAGAATGTACAGTCTTACTATTGTAATTTGATAACATGGAAATTATATAACATACAGATATCAAGTAAGATGATACGTCATGGTGGGTGAGATAATTGAAGTAACAAAAGGTGAAAAGGAAGCTAGAGCACAAAATAAATTTACTGTTGACATAAATGCCTAACAGAATGAATAGGTGATGTTTTAAAAATCCAATGAATGCTCAAATTGTAAATTATAGTTTTAGAGTAATTTTGGCAGAAGCCATTGAGACTTTCCACAGTCAACTAAAAAGAGGCCATTAGCAATGTCCATACTTATGGCTAGGGAAAACGTGTGAGCTCTGTTTGAATTACGTATTTTCAGGACAGACATTTTACCCTTAGTAATATACATAGGTGCTCTATATAAAACCATTTGAAAAGAAGTTATTATTTTGAACACACACTGAATAATAAATGGTTATGTATGAACAGATGCATTCAGACGTTATTTGGAAATGCCTATAACCTGAACTTACTTATACAGGCACATATTCATTACAAAGGCTGGCTTGATATCCAGCAATACAAATCAGATTTGAGGAGGTTCCACATTTTTCAATTACAGTGTAAAATAGACAATATTTTAGAATAAACATTTAGGTGATTATTAAGAATTAGTTAAATTATAACTATAAGTTAATAAATGAATATAATCTGAAATTTTCAAATAAATATAGATCTTGAATTAAGACTATTCTTTGAAGAGACTCATATTGACATAAGAAAGGATTTTATCAACAATCCCATTGAAGGATATAAGGAAATAAGTTTTATTGATATAAACCAATA
Organism: Mastomys natalensis; assembly: GCA_021653895.1. NCBI lineage: Eukaryota > Metazoa > Chordata > Mammalia > Rodentia > Muridae > Mastomys > Mastomys natalensis. Next base: position 1,378,677 of record JAJTUV010000751.1, read on the forward strand.
GCCTCTTTCAAGGTGTTTGGGACTAACTGCTAGTTCAAACTGTAATAGAAGTGGTACAAAATTAACAGTCCCCTGTATATGACAAAAAAGCATTCGGATTGGCAACAAAATATTCATCCCAGTTGAAAGACTAACATGCTTTACTAGTTATAGAAATCCATAAAGTAAAAGGAAAGACATATCTAATTGCACCGACTTGTAGTGAAGGTGAAGTACACAATAAGATTTGCTTGTTTCTCTGAGTTCTGACCCATGTCCAGTAGCCAATGACTTGACCAATGATTAGACAAATGGGAAACAAGTAGCTAGATGACTTCGAGGATGCCTATAGATATGCCTCTTTAATTTACTGGAGAATTTAAGAGAAACATTAAAGAAGATTGAATCAGTCCTGTAACAATTGAAAGGAGACTCATCATAGCCAGTGAGAATCTTGATGTACTCTCTTGAGGTGCTCATCTGGAAAATCATCTTGGCTAGAGTGACAGCACTCAGTGGAATTTATAGCAGCACAAGCCTTTGAACAAATACAAGAGGAGAACATTTCTCCCTACAAATTCAGAATTAAGTAATGCCTACCGTGATTGTATGTATTTACAATCACATATACTATATAAGTAATATATAGTCTATAATAAAAGCAAATAATCTAAGAAATCATAATATATAACTTTCCAATAACTACTACTTTGTTTTGTGATAAACTTGCCAGCTGGTAACCTTCACATTGTATAAACCTAGTACTACAAGAAAGTCAATGCTTCATAAAGTCATACATATGATGATATGATTCCCAGGAGCTTGATTTAAATCTCAGAACATGATATTGATATAAAATTACTGACCTGAGGAAAAACTTAGGATACCCAGCCATCACCTAATTTTTATGTTTAGTCACTTTTTTTTTTCAGGACAATTTCAGGGTAAAAATGATTATACATTAAGACAGGCAATTAAAAAGTCAAATTAGTATGAACCATGTAAATTTATATAACAACTTTAAACTATTGCTTCAGAGTAACATCTCTAGATATCAATGCTTGTATTAATGCTTTTAAACATATACTAAATATGTAACGGTGTTCACAAAAATATGACCATGTTGCTATAGAATAATTAATGCCATGGGTTGGTTAATGGTCTGTGAAAGAAAAGATTAGTTCATGAGACTTGACTTAGTCAAATTCACTATCTTTGCCAGAGAATCCTGTCTTAATGAATAGCAATAGCAATAGCTTTGTCCTCAGAGATTAGTCCTGAGATCAAAGAAAATACTGATTTATAGTAATGTTTTAATGTTGTTTATGACAGTTCACTTAAATACTCAATGTCAAATTACAGTTTTTGTAAAATGCCTGATCCTTCTTTTTTTGAGGGGGTGGGTGAGGGACAGGGTTTCTCTGTGTAGTCCTGGCAGTCCTGGAACTCACTCTGTAGACCAGGCTGTCCTCGAACTCAGAAATCCACCTGTCTCTGCCTCCCAAGTGCTGGGATTAAAGGCGTGTGCCACCACTGCCCAGCTTGCCTGATCCAGGCTTAACTATAGTATAAATAGTTGAGTCTCGTTCAACTGAAGCCTATTGCTATGTCAAAACCATGGCCAAAGATCTGAGTCTTTAGAACCTAAAAGAACTAAAGAATGTATTTCAGCCTCTTATTAGAAGTGGAATAGAAACTTTTTGATTATGGAAAAGAGGTGAGTTAGACCAATATGAATAATTAGTCTGTATCACTGCCCAGTTCTTATAGTCAAAAGTTCTTATGAAGTAATAAACTACACACAAGCACAATTTTAAGAACTGTATTAATAGTTCAAAGTAGGTAGCTTTTAAAACGGAGAGTTCATTGTCGTGCTTTACTTAGGGTTCAGTGTGATAAAGTAGTGGTGATCCATTCATCTTAAGAAAGGTGATACAGTATATACTTTTGGTTTCCACGTCTCTCTGACACTCGTCTGACGCTGATATAAATGGTATGATTTGTGAGACTGCAGACTCACCCCAGGAGCTCACTGATATCCCAAATCATCATCATTATTATTATTTTTTTTGGTCTCATGTTTTATTTTTTTTTTAAATTCACATGGAAGTTGTTTATATCCCTCGTTGGGCTTCCCAGTTGGTAACAGTGGTGTGAAAATCTTCAAATCCCTTTTACTTATTCTTCATTTCAGGTGAAGTAGATGATATAGGCTCTTCTACAGAATATAATATTGCCCTGGCTAGTACTGTACTTCCTGAAATCTAAGTGATTTTCTTTTCCTTTTTATTGTCATCTCTTATTTGATCTGGGATAATATTTTTTGACTAAAACTTTGTTTATCCTTGGAATTCATTTGCAAAGGAGAAACCAAGTCTCTCTCTTACTAGTTTTAATATAAGAATTAAAATTTATAAAAGCTATTTTATAGTTACCATATGTTTTCTATAAGCTTCATAATTTTTATTAGCTTCTCAAAAGTACAAAGTTTCTGGTGGCAAATTATAAATGTAAGCATTCATTATTTAAATCAAAACTTATTTTTTTCATTCTGTCAGTGTTTTAAGAAAAATGATGCATGATCATTTTTGAGGCATTATTTTATATATAGTTTCTGATACTATATATAATAAATAAACTGATGATAAATTTGTTCGTTGTATTTTGTTAATTATGAACATATGACCACAACAAACTAAATGATATTATAATTTTTTTCATATTATTACCTTATTTTTTTCCTATTTGTGGACTCTAGATCTCTAATATACAAAAAAATTCTATGTTTTTCCCAATGGACTAGTTGATATTTTATTGTGCACACATAATTTAACTGATTGGTGGATTAAGAAAAAAGCTTGGATAATTTTTTGCCAGAGGCCTGGCCCGGATTGGTGGGAGGAGAAGGTGATCTTTCATCTCCTCAGGTGGGTTCTTCTTGAGGCAGCCCGGGGGGATGGGAAGAGCATGGGCAGGAGGCAAGACCTAGGGTTAGGTTATTGTAGCTGGCCTGCCCTCTAGTATCCTTGGTCCAAAAACTGCCAGAAACTGTTTTGGACACTTAACACCTCAGCCGGGGACAGCAGAGGATTAGGCAAATGACCTTTGTACTCTCTCTGCAGGCGCTGCCAGGCTCTAACTTAGGTCTGTTACTTTGAGGTCGCAGGAAGAAAAGACACTTAAAGAAGTTATTATAGTTTATTATTAAGCGTAAAAGTAAAAGCTATCTAAGAGAAAAAGTGAAAAGGTCCTAAATGGAGAGATTCTAAGCAGGGAAGAGAATAAAGAGAGAGGAGAGAGCAAGAGAGAGAGAAGAGAGAGAGAGAGAGAGAGAGAGAGAGAGAGAGAGAGAGAGAGAGAGAGAGAGAGAGAAGAGAGAGGAAAAAGCGAGCCACTAACGAAAGTGCCTTTTCCTTATACATCATTCAGAGTACATGATCACATGTTACAAAGTTCATCACAACTTCACACCAAAATTCAAATCATAAATTGAAATAGAAATTTACAACCGAAAATGTTTATATGCATATCCATTAGGAGTAATTATCTGACTAAACATCCATCACCTGTCTAGCTCCACAGGTTCATCGAAAGTTTAAAACTATAACTTAAGAAATTAGTGATTTGTATAGATAAACCCAGGCAATATTTTCTCTTCTGTCCTAGCACCTATAATAAATTGTGAGTTCCCTTTTTGTGACCCTTGGTTAATTGTTTTACAACCACATTGGAATGTGCTCTGAGCAGGAGAAGTCTGGTTACTATCTAAGAGCTGTTAACTGATGACACTTGGGAGACTGGCAGAGTTCTCATAGCAGTATTGATTGTCAGAAAGGGACTTAATACCAGTCCCACTATAAAAGAGCTAAATAATAATTTTAGGAATTCTTATAGGATCATCATTAAGAATTAAGAAGTTGTCTATTTTCTATATAGCATCACTATGAGACAGTCTATTTTCGTGGGTCTGCAGAGATCTGCTCCAAAGGAGTGTGCTATTGCTTAGTGATTGTTACATATGCTTAATATAATAATAATAATAGGAAAAGCATATTAATAGCAGGGATTTTTCCTAAAATATGTCCAGCCATAGCCTTGCTGATGGGACACACTGGTCGCAGATTATAATCCGAGGCAAGCATTTCAGGATGATCACCTGCTAATTATTAGCTTGTCCCATTATGGCTCCTGACAATTTTTCCTATAAAAGAGAATTATGAGTATCTCAAACAGGTATCTCAAAATAAATGTTTATGAATTGGAATAGTGCAAGAATGAACTTGTGTAGATTGATCAAATCCCATGAGAACAATATGTTAAACAACTATCAGTAATAACTGCATGAGAAATTTTTTTAGTGATATAAAGTAACTTAACTGAGTAGTTCAAACTTAACCAATAAGAATAAAGTGATACTTGTAAACAAATATATAAACTATTCTTTGTATAAATATTCTTCTGTTATTGTTGATGCTGAAGATTGAATCTAGGATCTCCTACATGTTATTCAAATTTTGTACCCCTGAGGTACAGTCTTAGACTCCACACGGACAATGTCAAACAGTTCTCAGCTACATGAATGTTGTTGAAATGTCATTCCTAAAAAAATATTTTAATATCATCAGAATGTAATATTTATTGATTATATTATCATTATGATTACAATCTCTAGGCTATTTCTATATCCTACTAATATATATGTTTACTTAATTGAGGTAAATATGTGTCATTTATCCTGTTAAAATGACTTTGAAATCTAGCCAAGGCAAGGAATATTTATATACTAAAATAAATGGGAAAATGATTTAAATAGATTAATGATTTTTTCTAAACACAACCTTCAATAATTTTTAATATGATAGAATTCTTCTATTCATTATCACAGTAGATTAATTTTCATGTCAAAGACAACTCTATTATGAAAAGGCAGTGATAAAAAATTATAGGTCATAAGTAGAGAAGAAAATGCACTCTTCTATGTTTGAATGAGCTAGACTACTAAAGAAGGTTCCATATTCCCAATTTTGTACCAAGCAAACCATTGGGAAACCACTACATTAATTGGCTAAATACAGACCTGTCTTTATTTGCAGCAGTATAGCCAGAAATGAGTTAAAATTCTTCTAATTATACAAGAAGATTTTTTTAAATTTAAAAATAAGAAAGGTATCATGGAGAAACACTACACTGCTATACTAGTAGACACTGTCACTTTAAGCCATTAAGAGAACTCATGATGTTTTACAATTGTTTTTTGGTGATGAATCAGAGTTAAATACTTATTTTTGTCAAATAATTTTTGTACTAGCATACAATATTGATGGGTATATTTAATTGAATCATATTACACATCATTGTATATGGATAAATGGCCTTATATAGTTTCAATATTTGTCTATGAAGATGTGCTCATATCTACTTTTAATCCATCTCTAATCAAGATCCTTATTTATTCCCTATACTTTTTTCTTAGAGACAAGTTAAGTCTTGATGCACAATTAAGTGTATATTTAAGTAATTGTTCCATTCAAATTGGCTCAAGTGTATGAAGTTCTTTAAAATTACACATTTGTATAAAGTGTTTGTTGAAACAATTAGTGCTTAGAAAATACTGAATATGGAAACATCTATTCCATTAGAAGTTATTTATTGATTAGTACCAACTTAATGCTTTCTATATAGTTAGACTTTGTATTTTTTCTTCAATTTTTATATTTATATTTATTTATTTATTTACATCCATATCGTTGCCTCCTTCTCCATGCCCCCTCCCACAGTTCCTCATCCCATTCCTTCTCCCCCTTGCCTCTGAAAGTGTGCCCACCTTTCTCCAGGACTCTCCTTTACCTGGGGCCTCAAGTCTTTTGAGAATTAAGAGCATCACCTCTCACTAAGGCCAGACCAGACAGACATCTGCTATATTTGTTCTTGGGGCCTCTGGTTGGTGGCTTAGTCTCTGGGAGCTTCCTGGGGTCAGGGTTAGGTGAGACTACTAGTCTTCTGAGATTTCTCTGCCCCTTCAGCTTCTTCAGTCCTTCCCCTAATCCAACCAACAGGGTCTCATTCTTCAGTTCAATCGTTGGGTGTAGGTATCCACATCTCTCTCAGACAGCTGCTGGTAGGGCGTCTCAGGGAACAGCCATACAAGGCTCCTGTCTGTAAGCACACCATAGCATCAGTAAGTGTCAGGCCTTGGTGCCCTCCCATGTGATGGATCCCAAATCATGCCGGTCACTGGACGACCTTTCCTTCAGTCTCTTCTCCATTTTTGTTCCTGCAGTTCTTTTAGACAGGAACAGTTCTGGGTCATAAATTTTGACTGTGTTAGTAACCCTGTCCCTCTGCTTGAGGTCCTCTCTGTCTACTGCAGGTAGGTTCTTTAAGTTCACTCTCACCAATATGGGCATTTTAGCTAAGGTCATCCCTCCAATTCGGTCCTTAGAGTCTCTCACCACTTGAGTCTCTGTCAATTTCTAGAGGTTTCCCCCATCCCCTGCAACACACCCACCAATGATGCTTATGTCTACTAATTCTCTTGGCCTTCTGGATTTCTCTCCCGCCCCACCTCCCATATCTGATCCCGTTCCTCTTTTCCTATCCTCCTCCTCTCTCCCACTCAGGTCCCTCTCTCCCTCTGCCTCTCCTTCTAAGCGGAACTGAAACATCCTCAGTTCCACCTTTTGACTTGTTATATTTCTTATGACCTGTGGGTTGTTTCCTAGGTATTCTGTACTTTTGGGCTAATATCCACTAATCAGTGAGTACCTACATATACCCTTTTGAAGAGTAAAACAGTATAAATTCTGCAATCACAGATATGAATCTATTTTTAATTAGAAAGACAATGCCAAATAATAAAAAATAAGCAAACAAATTAAGTGGTTAACATACAGTTAAATATCATACTAGAGCCAAGCCAGGGCAATCCAAATGAAGTGGAATGCAGCATAGTATGGATTTTGCTATTAGATCAGGTCATTATGTCTAGCATTACTTATTTGTCTCTACTTTAAAAAATTCTACTCAGCGAATCAGTGAGAAAACAGGACAAATTAATGATCATGTGTAGAAGTACAGGAGCCAAAACTCAATATCATGGCAGCTATACAGATTCAGAGTTAATTAACCTTTCCCCATTCCTAATATTTGCTCTTCTTGTGCAATAATGACCATGAATACCTTGTTGATTAAAATAACCCTAAAAAGAGTCGTCATTGCCCAGGATATACCTGGGAGTTAAGTGAAATGCTTAGGGCCACAGTAGAAACTGATTCATGCAGGAAGGTTAAGAGTGCTGCTGAAAAATAAAGTGATCATTTAGCAAGTTGTCTGAAGCAGAGTTCGTTAATTGGTTTCTTAATTGCTTTATTTCTGTTTCTTCAATCAATAATTTTTTTTAAAAAAATTAGCTTTATTTTTCTCTCTTAAAATGCAATGAATATTTTTATATCTATATCTGTCTATGGAAATATTTTATTATTCTCTCTTCAAATTTCTCTTAAGTTCATAAACTCTTTTAAATTGTGTGTGCATATAATGTATATACAGTTTATATATATATTCACTTATATGAATTTAAACATATTAATTTATATTAATATATAATATAGTCAGTTATATATTATGTATTATAATTATATATGGTAACTGAATATATTTGTTTACACATACACACACATATACATTTATATATATTCTGTCAGTTCAGTCCATATAATTGTATAATCATAGAACCTATTCCCATGGACCAGAGTTGCCTACACATGATCTGTATGAGAATAATAAAATATATATAGTTTTTGTTTTTTTCAAATTTAAATTCTTTTGAACTCATTGTCCAAATGTCATAGTTGATATTAAGACATATTTCTTATCTTTATTTGTGTCAAAAAGAATTGTCCCAGAATTTGACAGAGTTGCATAGAGAATTAAATGATTACTCAAAATTACTTGGTCACTCAGAGTACTTGCTCAGAAGAAATGTATGCTAGTAGATATATACAAACACTCCCCTTTGAAATGTCAATACGTGGTGTGTATGTGTGTGTGTGTGTGTGTGTGTGTGTGCATGTGTGTGGTGTGTATGTGTGTGTTTATAACTGTAAGTCCCAAGAGCTGACACTTTCAGTTCTAACATGGTCAGTATATTTTACATTAATTATGAGAGATCCAAAACAAAACCAATTGTTTACCCACTTGTTTGTTTGAAAATCCTTTTAGTTACTTCATCAACTTAATGAGGTTAATTTTTATTTTCTGCTTAAATGAAACAAATGTTTTCTTAAATATTTTGTTATTCCATACCAAAGGACATCATTAGTTTTCTGTGTCAGGTGACCATTTTTTATTTTCTATTGCAGTTAATTTTATGTCTTATTTTACTGCACCAAGAGATGCCCAAGAGCCAACAAACACTCTATGTATAAGTATTCTTAACAGATAAGTGTCTCAATCAACACTCTCCCTTCAGACCCTATGTCCAATGTGCATTGATATTACTATTTAACCATTAATGTCTAAATATAATGAAAATTCAAGGGAAGACAAAGCATTCACCATCTGTCCTCCCATATCCTGGGATTCTAGCTTGATTAACTCAGAGGATGACTGCTAACCAAAGAACATTTTTATCTGGGGAATAGAGGAAGAAATTTCACACAAGATTAACATGTGACTCAATGGATCCTATCTGAAAGATTTGTTTACACTCACTTATGAGTGAGAAACTACCATCCACATCAGGGAGTGTTAATAAAATGAAAACAAAAAGAAAATTGTTCTTCTCTGGAGATAGCATACTATATTTTTGGTGACCTTGTATCTCAAATGCCATGGCTTCTGGCACTTATACTTTGCAGTTGTACCAGAAATTCCTCTAATTCACAAGCCTTCAAAACTGCAAATTACAGGATGCCTTTGTGACACCATAGGACCTTTTACTAATAAATTCTTCCTGATCTTTTTATATAACTCTGTCTTCATTTATTATGTCGTTCTAAAGAGCTGAGCTAATATACTGAATAGCTACCTAATTATGAGCATGTATTTTAAGCACTGACCTTTTGTCAACACAGAGATAAAGAACTGCCATACAGTTGCTGGAATAATTAGGAAACTAATGACCATCATTGTGTATTAAAGACTATATTAATGATATACCCTGAGGTCAAAGTATGTAATGCATTTAATGCTGAAACTGTGGCAAAAGTGTTAAATTATAAACATTGTATCACCATCAAAGGAAGTATTTTCATCACCATGAAGGTAATTTAGAAATAGTTATTGTGATATAAAAGTGTGTGTGTGTACTGATATTTCATGTAAAATATAATTACCATTTAAGGCACACAATTAAATCTGACATACACTTCAATGTAGCTGGCTTGGGTTGGTGGTCTCCATGGTTGGTGGGAGATTAGACAGAGGGTCTATAGGCTAGGGCCTGCTCCACAGTTCCCCACAGTGGATCCCGAAGAAGAGAAACAGTCCATGGTCTTAAGATGTTTTTTGTCATAGCAGAAAGTAGATGATAAACTGTACCCCTCTTTCCTCAGGACAGGCTGAGGTTAAATACCTTTTGCAAGAAGGAGGGTCTGGGAAGGATGTTTAATTGGCTATGCCCCTCTGGTCCTTAGGTACCTCATTAATATGGAGATCTGTCTTGAGACTCAGTGGCCTTCTACCTGTGGAGGGGCTAGCAGGCATTGCCCTATGTGAAGAAAGGATCCAATACTATGAAGGGCTGTGGGCCCCATGTCAGGAGCCTGGAGTCTGGGCACATTGCAAACTACATGCCATCACTTAGGGTCACCTGCATCCCATCTGGGGCCCCTCAGGATCACCTGGGTCCCCCGCAGTTTCCAGCCTATGCTCAACCAGAAATCAGGCTGCCTTTCGTAGTCCTACAATTGCTTTTAATACCTTAGAAGTACTTAATTATGTAAATGTACCATATTTTCTGTATCCATTCCTCTGTTGAAGGGTATCTGGGTTTTTCCAGCTTCTGAGTATTATACATAAGGCTACTAAGAACATAGTGGAGCATGTGTCCTTGTTATATGTTGGAGCATCATTTAGGTATATGCCCAAGAATGATATTACTGAGTCCTCAGGTAATATTATGTCCAATTCTCTAGGGAACCCCATACCACTTTCCAGGATGGTGGTACCAGCTTGCAATCCCACAAAAAATGGAGAAGTGATTCTCTTTCTCCACATCCATGCCAGCATCTGCTATCACCTGAGGTTTTGGTCTTAGCCATTCTGACTGGTGTGAGGTGGAATCTGAGGGTTGTTTTGATTCCCATTTCCATGATGACTAAGGATGTTGAAGATTTCTTTAGGTGTTTTTTGATCATTTGAGTTTTCTCAGTTGAGAATCTATTGTTTAGTTCTATACCCCATCTTTTATAGGATTATTTGATTATAGAGTCTAATTTCTTGAGTTCTTTGTATATATTGGATATTAACCTTCTATCAAATGTAGGATTGGTAAAAAATATTTTTCCAGTCTCTTGGTTGCCATTTTGTACTATTGACCATGTTCTTGGCCTTACAGAAGCTTTGCAATTTTTTAAATTATTTTTATTTTTTTATTGGATATTTTATTTACATTTCAGATGTTATCACCTTACCCAATTGCCCTCCCCTCTGCCCAGGAACCCCCAATCCCATCCCCCCTCCTCCTGCATCTATGAGTATGTGCCCCTCACATAACCCCACCCCCACTCCCACATCCCCACCCTCGAATTCCCCCACACTGGGCATTCAGCCTTCATGGGACCAAAGAACTCCTATCCCACCTATACTGACAAGGCCATCCTCCCCTACAGATACAGTCATAGGTCCCTCCCTATGTGCTCCCAGGCTGGTTGTTTAGAACCTGGGAGCTCTGGTTGGTTGTATTGTTGCTCTACTCATGGGGCCACAAACCCTTTCAGCTTCTTCAGCACCTTCTCTCTAACTCCCCATTGGAAACCCCTTGATCAGTTCAGTGGTTAGAAGTGAGCATCTGCCTCTGACTATGTCAGACTCTGATAGACCTATCAGGAGCCAGCTATATCAGGCTCCTGTCAGCTTTGCAATTTTAAGGGTTCCATTTGTCAGTTCTTGACCTTAGAGCATAAGCCATTCATATTCTGTTCAGGAACTTTTCTCCTGTGCTCATGTGTTCGAGGCTCTTCCCCATTTTCTCTTCTATTAGTTTCACTGTACCTGATTTTATGTGGAGGTCCTTTATCCACTTGGACTTGAGTTTTGTACAAAGAGAAAATAATGGGTAGATTTGCATTCTTCTACATGCTGACCACCAAGTTAACCAACACCATTTGTTGAAAATGCTGTCTTTTTTTCCACTGAAATGGTTGTAGCTCCTTTGTCAAAGATGAAGTAACCAAAGTTGTGTGCATTCATTTCTGGTTTTTCACTTCTATTCTTTATCTTCTTGCCTGTCTCAATACCAATACCATGCAGTTTTTATCACTATTGCTCTGTAGAACAGCTTACGGTCAGGGATGGTTATTGCCCCAGAAGTTCTTTTACTGTTGAGAATAGTTTCCACTATTCTGAGTTAATTTTATATCCAGCAACTTTGCTGAAGTTTTGTTTTTTTTTTGTTGTTGTTGTTGTTTTTTTTTTTTTTGTTTTTATCAAGATTAGGAGTTCTCTGGAAGAAATTTGGGGTCACCTGAGTATACTATCATATCATCTGTAAATAGTGATATTTTGACTTCTTCCTTTCCAATTTGTATCCCATTGACCACCTTTTGTTGTCTAACTTATCTGGTTAGGATTTCCCGTACTATACTGAATAGGTAGAAGTTAGTGGGAAGCCTTGTCTAGTCCCAGATTTTAGTTGGATTGCTTCAAGTTTCTCTACATTTAGATTAATTTTGGCTACTGGTTTGCTGTATATTGCTTTTACTAGGTTTAGGTATGGGCCTTGAATTCTTGATCTTTCCAAGACTTTTACCATGGAGGGGCATTGAATTTTGTCAGATGTTTTCTCAGCATCTAGTGAGATGATCATGTGTTTTATTTTCTTTGAATTTGTTTATACAGTGGATTATATGGATGGATTTCTGTATATTGAACTATCCTTGCATTCCTGGAATAAAGCCTACTTGATCATGATGGATGATTATTTTGATGTGTTTTTGGATTTAGTTTGCGAGAATTATATTGAATATTTTTGCATTTATATTCACAAGGGAGATTGGTCTGAAGTATTTTTTCATTGTTGGGTCTTTATGTGGTTTAGATATGAGTGTAATTGTGTCTTTATAAAAAGAACTGGGTAGTGTTTCTTCTGTTTCTATTTTATGGAATAATCTGAAGAGAATTGATAGAATTCTGCATTAAACCATTTGGCCCAGACTTTTTTTGAAGGGGAGAATTTTAATGACTGCTGCTATTTCTTTAGGGGTTATGGGACTGTTTAGATGGTTTATGTGCTCCTGATTTAACTTTAGTACCTGGTATCTGTCTAGAAAATTGTCCATTTCATCCAGATTTTCCAGTTTTGTAGAGCATAGGCTTTTGTAGTAGGATCTGATGATTTTTTAAATCTCCTCAATTTCTGTTGTTATGTCTCCCTTTTCAGTTCTGATTTTATTAATTTGGATCCTGTCTTTGTGCCCTTTGGTTAGTCTGGCTAAGTGTTTATCTGTCTTGTTGATTTTGTCAGAGAACCAGCCCCTGGTTTTGTTGATTCTTCTTATAGATCTTTTTGTTTCTAGTCAGTTGACTTCCTTCAGCCCTGAGTTTGATTATTTCCTGGCATCTATTCCTCTTGGGTGTATTTGCTTCTTTTTGTTCTAGAGCTTTCAGGTGTGCTGTCAAGTTGCTAGTGTATGCTTTCTCCAGTTTCTTTTTGTAGGCACTTAGAGCTATGAGTTTGCCTCTTAGCACTGCTTTTATTGTGTCGTATGATGTGCCTTCATTTTCATTAAATTGTAAAAGTCTTTTTTTCTGTCTTTTTTTTTCTTCCTTGACCAAGTTATCATTGAGTAGAATGTTGTTTAGTTTCCAAGTGTATATGGGCTTTCCATTTTTGTTGTTGTTGTTATTGAAGAACATCCTTAGCTTGTGGTGATCTGATAGAATTCATGGGATTATTTCCATCTTCCTGGATGTGTCTAGGTCTGTTTTGTTACCAGTTATATGTTCTTATTTGGAGAAGGTACCATGAGGTTCTGAGAAGAAGGTGTATTCTTTTGTTTTAGAATGAAATTTTCTATAGTTATCTGCTAAATCCATTTGATTCATAACTTCTGTTAGTTTCACCTGTCTCTATTTAGTTTCTGTTTCCATGATCTGTCCATTGCTGAGAGTAGGCTGTTAAAGTCCCCACTATTATTGGTGAGGTGTAATGTGTGCTTTGAGCTTTAGTAAAGTTTCTTTTATGAATGTGGGTGCCCTGGCATTTGGAGCATAGATATTCAGAATTGAGAGTTAATCTTGTAGATTTTTCCTTTGACAATAATGAAGTGTCCTTCCTTATCTTTTAAAATAATTTTTGATTGAAAATTGATACTAGAATGGCTATTCCAGCTTGTTTCTTGGGGTCATTTGTTTGAAAAATTGTTTTCCAGCCTTTTACTCTGAGGTAGTGTCTGTCTTTGTCACTAAGGTGTGTTTCCTGTATGCAGCAAAATGCTAGTTTCTGTTTATATATCCAGTCTGTTAGTCTATATCTTTTTATTGGGGAATTGAGTCCATTGATGTCAAGAGATATTAAGGAAAAGTGATTGTTGCTCCCTGTTATTTTTGTTATTAGAGGTGGGATTATGTTGTGTGGCTATCTTGTTTTGGGTTTATTGGAAGAAAATTTCTTTCTTGGTTTTTCTAGAAAGTAGTTTCTCTCCTTGTGTCGGAGTTTTCCATCATTATCCTTTGAAGGGATAGATTTGTGGAAAGATATTGTGTAAATTTGGTTTTGTCATGGAATATCTTCGTTTCTCCATCTATGGTAATTGAAAGTTTTGCTGGGTATCGTAGCCTGGGCTGGCATTTGTGTTCTCTTAGGGTCTGTATGACATCTGTCCAGGATCTTCTGGCTTTTATAGTCTCTGGAGAGAAGTATTATGTAATTCTTATAGATCTGCCTTTGTATGTTACTTGACCTTTTTCCCTTGCTGCTTTAATATTCTTTCTTTGTTTTGTGCATTTGGTGTTTTGATTAATATGTGATGAGAGGAATTTCTTTTCTGGTCTAGTCTACTTGGAGTTCTGTTGACTTCTTATATATTCATAGGCATCTCTTTCTTTAGGTTAGGGAAGTTTTCTTCTATAATTTTGTTGAAAATATTTACTGGCCCTTTAAATTGGAAACCTTCACTCTCTTCTATCTGTTGGCTTCTTGTATGTTCATGGGCATCTCTTACTTTAGGTTAGGGAAGTTTTCTTCTATAATTTTATTGAAGATATTTAATCGCCCTTTAAATTGGAAATCTTTGCTTTCCTCTAAACCTATTATCCACAGGTTTGATCTTAACATTGTGTCCTGAATTTCCTGGATATTTTGTGTTAGGAGCTTTTTGCATTCTGCATTTTCTTTGACTGTTGTGTCAATATTTTCTATGGTATCTTCTGCACATGAGATTCTCTCTTCTATCTCTTGTATTCTGTTGGTGATGCTTACATCTATGACTGCTGATCTCTTTCCTAGGTTTTCTATCTCCAGGGTAGTCTCCTTTTGAGATTTCTTTATTGTTTCTACCTCCATTTTTATGTCCTGGATGGGTTTGTTCAATTCTTTCATCTGTTTGTTTGTGTTGTCTTTGAATTCTTTAAGGGACTTTTGTGTTTCCTCTTTAAGGGCTACTACCTGTTTACCTGTGTTCTCCTGTATTTCTTTAAGGGAGTTATTTATGTCCTTTTAAAAGTCATCTATCATCTTCATGAGTAGTGATTTTTAAATCTGAATCTTCCTTTTCTGGGGTGATGGGGCATTCAGGACTTGCTATGGTGGGAGAACTGGGTTCTGATGATTCCAAGTAACCTTGGTATCTCTTTCATATATTTCTTGTGCTTGCCTTTTGCCATCTGGTTATATCTAGTGCTACCTGTACTCACTGTCTCTGACTGGAAAATTTATTTTCTGTTTCTTGGTTGTGCCAGAACTCCTTAGAGTCCAGCTGTCTCTGTGTTTCTATGATTCTGTGCTCCTGAGTATAAGAGCTCCTGGGAATCAGGCTGTCTCTGGGATCCTGAAATCCTGGTGTAACCAACATTCTGATATCCTATGATCCTATTACTCTATGATCATATGATCCTGGGTGTGTTAGAATTCCTGGGAGTCCACTTTCCTCTGGGTGTTGTGGGATTGGCTGTTGAGCTAGTGCCCAAGGTTTGCTCAGGTCACCTGCTCAGACCAGTAGGAACCCACACCAATGGGTCAGCATATGGTGTCTTTACAGAAGCAGACCAGCTAGTGACCCAGCAGAAAGAACCAGGCAGAAGGGGGGAAATGGAGAGAAGGGGAGTGATATTCGGGAGGGCAGTGTTTTTTTTGGGGGGGGTATTGTGTCCCGAGTGAGTGGGCTTTCAGCTGTAGCTCTGGTATTTCAAGTTGTGGAGAAGGATTCTTACCAACTGCTCTGAGTGCATTGGATCCTCTAGGTTGGGTCCAGATATGGTGTCTTCATGGGAGCAGACCAGCTAGGCGTCTGCCCCAGCAAAAAGAACCAGGTGGAAGTGGTGAAAGGGGAGTGATATTTGGGAGGGCAGGATTTCTTTTTGAGTGATGGGTCCAGGACAAGCTGGGTTCCCAGCTGCAGCTCTGGGATTTCGGGTTGTGGGGAAGGATTCTTACAACTGCTCTGAGTGCAGTGGAACATCTAGAATTGGTCCAGATATGGTGTCTTCATGGGAGCAGAGCAGCTAGGAGTATGTCCCAGGAGAAAGTCTAGGCTTTTCAATCTTATAAGGTCCTATTTATTAATTATTGGTCATAGTGACTGTGTTAAAGGTGTTCTTTTCAGAAAGATTTTTCATGAGTTGAAAGCTACTCTTCATTTAATCTATCAGTTTCAGTGTGTCTGGATATATATATATATTCTTTTGTTTGTTTGTTTGTTTTACAGTTCAGTCAATATTATTTCCCTCCTGGAATGCCCTCTGACATTTCCTCCTTCCGTTGCTCCTACCCCATATCCAAGAGGATGTCCCCACCGTCCCCCAACCCACCATGCCTCCACACTCCCTGGGCCCTCAAGTATCTCAAGGGTTAGGTGCATCTTCTCTCACTGTAGCCAGACCAGGAAGTCCTCTGCTGTATATGTGTTGGGGCCTTGGACACACTAGTGTATGCTGACTAGTTGGTGGCTTAGTGTCTGAGAGATCTCAGGGGTCCAGGTTAGTTGAAACTGCTGGTCTTTTTATGGGTCACCCTCCTCCTCAGCTTCTTCCAGTCTTTTCCTAATTAAACCACAGGATCCCCAGCTTCTGTCCATGGGTTGAGTGTAAGTATCTGAATCTTCAGCTACTTTTTGGGCCTCTTCAAGGGCAGCCATTCTAGGCACCTACTTGTAAACAAACCATAGCATCAGTAGTAATATCAGGTCTTGAATCCTCCCCTTGAGTTGGATTCCAATTTGAGCCAGTCACTCGACCTCCTTTCCCTCAGCCTCTTCTCCATTTTTGACCCTACAGTTATTTTAGACAGGAACAATTCTGAGTTAGAGATTTTGACTCTGGGATGGCAATCGCACTCCTCCACTTGATTTGGAGTTGAGTTATACGCAGGGTGATAAGTGTGGATCAATCTATTTTGATTTCTCTACACGGAGATATATAGTTTGACTAGCACCATTTGTTGAAGATGCTTTCTTTTGTTCAATGTGTCTTCTTTATCAAATATGACATGTCCATAGATTTTATATTTATTCCTGAGTCTCTAATTTTATTGCATTGGTTGAAGCATCTGTTTTCTGGCCAATACTATGTTGTTCTTATTACTGTAGGTCTGTAGAATAATTTGCGTGACGGATATGCAGAAATGGTGATTACTCTAGAAGTTGTTTTATTATTCATGTTTGTTTATCTATCATGTCTTTTTGTTGTTGTTTTGTTTAGGGTTTTTTTGTTTGCTTGTTGTGTGTGCGTGTGTGTATTGTTATAGATTTTTTTCTTTTTCATTAATTGTTTGACTTTTAATTTTTATTGTGGTTGAATGTTCAGAAACCATCTACTGTTGACATTATTTAATTTTCTTTCTGAGATTATAATATTATGACAACACTTTACCCTCCCATTCCCCTTCTTCAAACTCTCCATAGACCCTTTCCCATTCCTTTTCACAGCTTCGATGTTCAGATCTCAGGACACAGATTCGGCGGCAGTCTGAGAAGCTGTAGTCTAGTGGGGGTTTGGAGCTTGATCCATGCTACAACAAACAAAAGCCAATGTTTACTGAAACTACATGGGATTTAGTAGCTCTCTGGTTTCCTTCAGTTTGCAATTGCTGTTTCTTCCATTTCGCTACTTAACAAAAGCCCAGGAAGCAACTCTAAACTCCAGATAAGTTTTATAGATTTCTTTAATGGTTATTCTTTTTGTTTAAAGACCTCTATTATATTCGTAAGTCTAAGATCTTTGCATCCTTTCAGCTCTGTTGCAATACTCATACTCAGTGCCTTTTGTGGTAATATTCATGAACTTTAGTGGGCATATTTTGTCTATGCTGTTATCGATTGTGTTTTTACATTAGCACCCAGACATCTGGGTTTGGAAAATTATTATGCTAGATGCTGATATCTGGTCTTATCCATGTTAAGTGTAAGTTATGTTCCTTAGTTTCTGTTGTCCACATTGCTTTTTAGGCAAGTAGGTTGACTGTGTGTTGACTGGTAAGAAATTCTTCTGTAATCCTGTTATTGTGTCCATTTGAGGTTCTGGGTAAAATGTGTTCATAGGTGTTAGATGCTGACACTTAGGAAAAGAGATAATCTGTGGCAGGGGCTAAATGGATCTATAAGAGGGATAAAATCAGGGTCTTCTACAAGGTCTATTTAGTCTCTAGATAATTGGAACAGAGAATGAAGACAGGCCCAATCCAACCAGTAGTCAGCTAGAGACATGAGGATACGTCTGTGGTATTTGATATGGAAAAAAGACTAGCAAAGCTTCCCTGAATCCCCAGCCCACTGTCTTCTCTTACAGCCTTGGCTGATAGGTTCTTAGAGAAAGACCTTGTGGGTTTAGGGGCTGAGATAACAGGATGAGTGGGGAAGAAGTTGGGGTGATCAGATCTCCATGATATGATGGAGAAGGGAACATAGAAGAAGAGGGAATCACAGCAGGTGGTCTGCTATAGAGATAGGGGTGATACTAGAGGATTGGATTTGAAGGAGAGAAGGGAGAGGTGAAGATCTATAGTTAGTTAATTTCCTCAAAGGAGTGGCCTATAGTTTACTATGACATTCCATTTTAAATTTTCAAACAGCATCAAGGTCTTGTTACATTGTAATGCTAATTCATAATACTGTTAAAATTGTATTTTGCCACTTGATATTATCAAATTTATGTTTTTACATGTCTATTAAGCAAAAACTATTCATTAGCAACCTTTACATCTATGTCAATATGGTAGGGCTTATTTTACATACAAGAAGTTCAAGATTGAACAAAGCAAAAACTAACCATATTGGGTTTAATTAATTAATTAAATTAATTGCACTCAGAGATCCTGGGTAGTAGATTTACACTATGTGTTCATTAATATGAAATGAATTTAGAAGCACTTTGTGTACCTACTAATGAATTAATAAAATTATTTAAACACTTGTTTAAACTGCATACTAGGCACGTTTCTCTGACCAGTATTTGATTTTCTCTAAGGTGCATACAATGTACAAATACCGAGATAATGTAAAGAGGTATAACTTTTTACAGGAAACTTTCCTTTGCTGAGTTTGTATTGTCTTTGAGTTTTTGAAACATGAAAAATTATTTGTGTGTATATGTGCATGTGTGTCTGTGAGTGTACTTATGATGTGTTGGCATGAACATACATGTCCACGTGTCTTGATGTCAATGAACAAATTTCAGGAGTTGATTGTCCTCCAAAATTGGGATCAAGTAGCCATTAAATGTATCTTCACTTTGTACTATCATACTGGAGGTGAATTTTACTACAGAGAGGAAATTGCTAGTAAAATATTTCAATGGAAAAAAATATTTGCTGGAAGCCTCATGATCTGATTATCTGAATCCAATCGCTATCATCTCATGATTCAAAAAAAAGGACTGACTTGCAACACTTGACCTCAAACTTCCACACATGTGCTATGGCACAATACAACACATAAATTAAAGAAATAACTCTATTGAAGATGATTATTTTAAAAATTAAAACCAAGCTGAAAAGAATCAGGTGATTTCTAAACATTATAATTTGGGTGTTAAAAATGTTACCCTAAATTCCCAATTGAAATACTAACATAAATAATTAGGCATTTATAAAAAAAAAGCTAAAATTAAAACTTCCAATTTTATAATATTTCTATTTTAAATACCAGAAGAATACAATGATCTAGTTCCATTAAATATAGAGCTTAATTTACAAAATGCAAGATGAAATAATATACTATAACTTCTTTGTCATAAATTTTCTTCATTTTTATTTAAATTATTTTTCTTCCTTTTTTCCAAGGACATAAAGTTTATTTATTGTAAACAACATTGTAACAAATCAGCACATTTATAGAGGTATACAACTAACTTTATAAGACATTTTAGCTCCTTGGTTTTCCATACTGGAGATCCAATCCTAGCTTTGTGAATCCTTGGCAAGTGCTCTACCACTGCAGCTAGATTTCTAACCCTAAAACATATACTGTATATATACAGTATATCTCATGCTAAAACATAATATATAGATAGATAGAGAGGGAGAGAGAGAGAGATGATATAGAGATAGAGATAGAGACAGAGACAGAGACAGAGATAGAGATAGAGTATATTATACCTAACCTTAAAACATATACAGTATATGTACAGTACAGCTTTCTTGTCTCTTCTTAAGCAATCCCTGCCACAACTTCCAGCCCAGGAAACCATTCTCCTACTCCCAGTCTCTGGAAAGTTGCCTTTCATGGACCTTTTAATCAATGTAGCAGGCAGCATCCAGGAATCTGAGCTTTGGTTTCTCAAGAGTGATGAAGTTGACATATGTCTCTAAGCTTTCCCCTAAAGTTTGAATATAGAAGACTATCCCAAACTAAATGATTTGCCTTAACATTTCTAAAATTTGCAATGATATGAAGGTAAAAAATTTTTAAGAAAATATTATTCTCTGGGTCTTTGAAGCTTTATTTTTGAAGTTCCCTATGTCAAGCACAGCTTACATTCTATAAATTTGTTAATCTTTGCTTTGTTATAGAGGTGCTGACCTTGAACTTTACAATTCCATGGAACTCTAAGATCTCTCTCTCTCTCTCTCTCTCTCTCTCTCTCTCTCAGTTTAGAAAGTAAACAAGCAAATTAAAAGAACAAATAAGCAAAGATAGGATAAAAAACATTTGGACAGAGGGGAAAAAGAAAGAAACAGCAGAAGAAGCACTTAAACAGAGACACATGCACACTTAGTAAACCCATAAAAACACAAAAGTATAAAAGATAATATAAAAGCAAAGACACAAGTAAAGTAAAATAAAAATCAGACAATGCATTATGTAACAAAATAATGTCAAAACATACCTTTGAGTTTGTTTTGAAAGGCCTCCTATTAAGTGTCATTTATATAGTGAGTGAGAGACCTTTGTAGAAAACCATTTTTTATGATCAGGTATCAGTTGGAAATTATTTCTAGGTTAGGAGTAGGGGACTGTGTCTACTTCCCCTCTAGTATTATGACTCATAAGGTCGACCAGTACAGGTCCTCTAAATGCTGCTACAATATCTGTGGGTTCCTATGTGTATTAGTCCTCTTGGTTGTGGAAAGGCTTGTTTCCTTGGAGTCCCCCATTTCCATTGGCTCTTACAATTCTTCTGCTTCTTTCTTTCACCAAGTTCTCTGAGCTATGGAAGGAGGTATTTGATGGAGATACCTTATTTAAGGCAGGGTTCTCCAACTGTATATTTTCCTGTTATGTCTTTCTTTCCCCCAGATACTTACTGAAAGTAGAAGCTTCTTTGGTGATGGCTCAACAAGACATTGATTGATATACTGCTATAGCAGAATGTCATTTTGGACCATTATATTGATACATGTATTTAGTAGAACAATATAATATGGTTCTATCTATTCTCATTTCTTAGCTACCGGAGCAGTTTCAGGCATGGTCTAACACACAGAGGGGCTTATATACAATCAGTGGTGGGTTAATCCATAAAATTTGTGCCACTACTGCACCAGCATATCACATAGGCAGGTCACTATTGTCAGTCAAAGGATTTACAGCTGGATTGATGTTTACCTATTCCCTCTTTCAGAGTGCATTAAAATTCAAGCACCACTATTTCAAATAATGAAGGCTTTCATATGACAACATCTCTATTTCTCCTTGTTGAATGAATTACACATGTGTTTGTTGTCTTCGTCAATGGAACCTTACAGTAATTTGTAGAGAAAAAACTTTGCCATAGCCTGAATTGGAAGGTATCCATGAGCCCCATTTGGCCAGTAACTCAATTAGATGTAACCCATTGCTGACATTGGAAATTTCATTTGGTTGTAAGAGTTATCTATTTAGAGCATTGTCTCCCACTATTTGGGAACAATATTTAGAATTTCACATACACACACACACACACATACACACCCATACACACATACACACAAACACACAAGAAACATATATATATATGCATAATTAAATATTTCACATAATCAGAACTAATAGAAAAGCCACAAAACAAAACTAATGTTATTGACCAAAATGTCACTTAAGAAAAACAAATGAAATGGGAACATTCTATTGTTAATCTGTGAACATAAAAGGCCTGCACAGATGGTTCAGTTATTCAAGAAAATTCCAGAACTTGAGAAACAACTAGCCAGGACAAATTAAGATTCTGAGCTACTGAAAAACACGTAATAAAAAGAAGAAAATAGAACAGTCAGACAAGCACCCAAGACCAGAGAAACAACATCAGCATAGTCTTTCTCTTCACATCCACCCCACACACATATACACAATGAATGACAAGTAAAAAAACATCTTCCCTTTGAGCTTTTATATAGCATTGCTGTCATTATTTTGGGATATGTCAATTTGGATTGTGGCATACATGTTAACCTGAATCGTATGGTAAAGCAGATATATCTCATCCTCAAATGGTTTACAATGCTGACTGTTATTTTACAGATTTCATGAAGATTAAATGAGATTAAACATGTATGATTGTCATGTTTTATATATATATATATATAATATATAATATATATATTATATGTATATATGTACATATAATCTACAAATATTAAGAGAGTTTAAGAGTACAAGTCCACAAAAAATATTACCATTTCTCTTATGTACTGTTCAATTAAGATAAATCAATGTATATTTATTTATCCTTTTAATACATATTTTAAAATGTTAACACATTGAAAATATAAGCGTAATTGAAGTATCTATCAATTTTTCTGAAAGGTATAAAACTTCTGAATGATTTCTCATTCTTCATTGTACCTTCAATGTTTTCTTCTGAATTTTGACAGAAACTATTGTTCAAATTTGTCTTAATGTTCAGTCATTTTCTTCTGTGATCTGTGAAAATAGTTTTATTCTTAACACACAAATTAACTTTGACTAACAAGTGTAGCTGTGACAGTATGACTCTTCATCCTAGAGAGCCCTCTGCTGTGACAGCTTGGCTGGTCCATGATCTTTAACTCTAGTTTAACAAAATGAAAAGGATGACCCAGGGTTACAATCTCTCCATGATGATAATCATTAACAATTCATGGGAGAGTGGCCTCATAAGGTCAGCGGTATGCTCATCTCAGATTTCTTCACATCAGTGCACAGAATCAGGAGGTAATTGAGCAAGTTAGTGCTGTCCTTTCAGCCCTGAAGATTTGTTGATTGTTGGTTGATAAGAAAATGACATGTGGGAATACCATGTCCTTCACAGAGTCACCCTGTGCATGTGAAGACGGCACTGAATATCAGACCAAGTTCCTGAGTGAAGATGAAGACAAGTTTTACAGATCCAGTGAAATCTCTTTGCTTTTACAGGATGAATTACAGTTTTTACTACAACAGTGTAATAAGTTAATAGCTTCCAGGCAAGTAATGCATTTCAAAGGCCAAAAGAGCTACTGAGGTCTCTGATGCCTCTTTCTTACCTTTATTAAATATTTTATTACTCAGGATAATAATCTGAGCTCTCTGCTGCTGAAGAGAGCCTTAAAATTCAACAACGTACACCAAGGACAGTCACATTTTTATATAGCTACATGGAACCAACAAACTCAAAGCAGCCTTTTCTATACATAGTTTTAATATGGTTTTACAACATTTAGCAGAAAATAAGCAGAACCATTTGTATTAAATCTGTTCCATAGGTAAGTATCCCATTAAAACAGGTTTAAAAATTAGAAAACTCACTTTCAAGAGGGTTATGTGATTTTATTCCTCATTCAAGAATCTTAAGCAGGGAGACTACTATTAGTTTAAAGCCACTGAAGTACATAGTGTTTTCTGGGTTATCTTAGCTGTCAAGACATCACTATAAGACAAAATTATAAATAATGATATTGATTATTTTGCTGATATTGTTGAAATAAAAGAAACTAAATGCTTTTGAAAAATGTGCAGACGATGTATGGGATCATTATAAGTATATGAATGCAATATATAAATAGACAAATATATTAACACATGCACATACACATATAAACATATACAAAATATTTAATATGAAACATAAATGTAAAGATGAAGATTTTCAGGTTCTGTTTTATTTTTGATAGACATCTCAAAATATTTTCTATTCCTTATTCGTGGTGAATGAACCATTGTTAAACATTTGAGGAAAATGTAGGAAAGGACTGGCAGATGTTCAGGGGTCATTGTTTGTGGAGATTTCCAGCATATAGAATTATTCAAAACCACATGTTGTCTTTATTAAGCCTATGCTATTTCTATTTGTCACTAAAGGAATGATTGACCTACCCTCCTTGGACTGGAAGACCAGCAAATCACTTAAAAAATTGCATTTTGAAGGGGTTGATTTTTTTCCTTAGGTTTTTAAGATAGAAATTTTCCTGATTGTAAAACTAGCAATAGTCTGGAAATTTACATCCACTTTAAAGAGGCACAAAATTGTGAACAATTAAAGGTTTTGAGAGTCAATGTTATAAGAATAGCAAGGGAGTGAACACATGGGCTTTGTCCTTAAAAGAACATCCAGATGCTTAGGCAAGCCAGTGAGAATATTAAGAAAATTAGGTTA
Organism: Mastomys natalensis; assembly: GCA_021653895.1. Lineage (NCBI taxonomy): Eukaryota > Metazoa > Chordata > Mammalia > Rodentia > Muridae > Mastomys > Mastomys natalensis. The sequence continues at coordinate 1,403,058 of JAJTUV010000751.1, forward strand.
TGGTTGCTGTTAATTAATGCATAAAGAAATGTTAGACAAACTAAATAAAGGAAAATAAAGACATAATACTTACCATGAAAAATATCTTTCATAGTGATGTCTAAAATTAAAGTATTTACATTATTTTTAAAAACAATTATAGAATTTATATTTTTTAATTTCTTTTAATTTTTTAATCTTTTTTTTACAGTCCACACTTTCCCCCTTCTGGTCCACCCTCCGACTGTTCTACATCCCACACGTCCTCCTCCTCCCCATGTCTGCATTTAGGAGGCAGAGAGAGATGAATGCTGTTTTCTCCTTCCTATTTTAACTAATACTCGAAGAATTGTGCTTCCCACATACAAAATGAGGTTTTCTTTTCTATTTAAACAATTATGTGACCTTACTTGATGCCCCCACATGTGAGTTTCATTGTTGATTATAAAGCCACACTTGTTGACAATGAAGGATAATCGTAACAGTTGCTGCCCGAGTTTCAAAAAAAAATTCATTTCCCGAATTTCTCTTGGGAACAGAAATAATTCCAGCCAATCTAAAGGAGTCATTAGCCCTCTTCCACAATATATACTAAGTAGTTATAAGAGGTAGCATTCTCATCATCAACAAATGAAATTAAAAACAAACTACAATTATTTGAAGAGTATCTATAAACTGGAGCAGAGAATATTGAACAAGACTTGATTCTTTATGCAGAATTTTTAAAGCACAGTCATCTTGTTAATATAGATGTTTTAGTCTTTAATAAAGATATATATATATTTTTTTTTTAAATAAATCCACATTATCTGCAAATGATTTATTTGTGTATGTATAAGTACACACAACACAGATAAATCTTTTCTAGATCTACATTCTTGAAGTTATCTAGAAATTTCTCAGAGAAAAGAAGAGCAAATAGAGATATTTACAAGTCCCCTTTACTTATGCTTTACATATCACATTACTAAGAAGCACAATGCTAGAAGAGTTGAGGTGGACATATAGATTCTAAGTCTAGCACCAACACTGACTGCTAGGTGACCTTAGTCAGGTTAACCTGAATAATCGTGGTACAATCACCTCCACAGCACATATGCTAATAGCCACCCTTGCTTCCTGTGTGTAAATAAAATAAGCTAATTAAAGTGAAATTTAGTGTAGTTTCATTTTGCGAGCATCTCTTGTTGTAACAGAGCTGTCACTATCATCATGTAATTATCATTGCATATCATTTGCTTCTGGCAGACACATATCACAGAAAATAGAAATTTAAAAAGTCACTTGAAATTATGTGGAAACTCCATTCAATACATAGGTAGAAAATGACAACTTTGAACAGATAGTGAAACTCAAATATCTTTCCAATCTTCTTTGCAAAATTCATGTAACAAAATTGATATCATAAGTATAGTGTACTTGAATCAAAGGGAAGCTGAAACCAAACAAAGAGAATTGGAATTTATTTGTGGTTGAGAACCAGTGTGAAAGGAAGCAATGTTAATAATCCAAATGTACATATTTATATTCACTATAAACCTACATATAAATCAAATATGTATGATTTTTTCCACACATAAACTTATGTATATGATCCATATACTTAAGAAGAATTAAGACAGTGATTTTTCTATGGTCAGGAAAACTCTCACTTGCAGTTGGCCATCAGGTAACTTAAGATGTTGCTAAATCCCACACATAGAAAATTAGATTCTTCTCTAAAGCAATATTTTGAAGCCAAAAGTCTAATTTTGTTCCACTGAGCCCAACAACTATTCACTTTTATTTGAATTCACAATGGTTCTATGAGAAGTTTTTGGGACAGAGACTAGTGTGCATAAAGGACACAATCCAAAAGAGAAGAAAAAATATTTTGTGATAATGTTTTTAAACACAACACAGTAAAAATCAGTGGACAAAACAGTTCCAAAGAGAGATGAGAATGAATGAGTGGCCTGATTCCAAGGAGGAAATGTACATGAAAACCTTAGCAATGCATAGGCACCAGATCAAAGAGTGAATGGCAGACAGAAGGAAGGTAACAAGGCAAAGTGAAGACCCCCTATACTCACATCCTTGACTCCATATGAAGCCAAAGACTGAGGTCTATACCAAGGGTATTGCAGAGTTCCAGATGGACTTCCATGACAGATGTTAAAATAAAACAAGAAAATCAAATGAGGACAAGTAAAGGTTATTCATTCAAAACTTTCTGTATCAAATTATTTTCTATGTGTGTAGGCTCAAGTGTATCCATGCACTTGTGGCAAATGTACAACTTTATCTTCATGTCGGTTCCCTAAAAGTGAAGCAGGAACTGTTGTGATCTCTGCTCTTTCCCATTGAAGATCCTTGCTCTGACATAGATTTCTTTGGACCTCATTGGGAGACATGCCTAGTCCTGTTAGAACTAGATGTCCCAGGGTGGGTGGTGCCCATAACGGGCTCAACTTCTCTGAGGAGAAGGGAAGGGGTAAATGAGAAACAGATTTACAAAAGTGGAAATGGGAAAAGATATGGGAAGACTGGAAGATTAGAATACAAAGTAAAAATTTTATTGGAAAAAACAACAGCAAACCAAACTATCGCCTCCATCACCTACTATGAACAGAGACTCAAGAGAAAAGGACAGGAGTAGTAGGTTACATGGAAAGAGGAAAGCATTCTAGTATGTCTTGATTGGACAGTATGACAGGTCAAAATTGTAGGAGACATATAAGGCATCCCATGTGATTGTGAGGTTAGAATATTGGCTTTATCTGGATTTGGAATACTAAGATGGAGATAGGAAATATCTAAGGCACAGATGCCACTTCCCTACCACTTGGTATGAAATTGTCGTAGTTTAAATAGGCACAGTTCCCATAGACTCACGTGTTTTAATGCTTGGGCAAGGGAGTGGCCTTGTAGAAATAGGCCTGACCTTGTTGGATTGAATGTGTTACTCTGGCGATGAGGCTTGATGTCTCCAATGCTCAAGCTATACCCAGATTTGCCTGTGGATGTAGAACTATCAGCTCCTTCTCCAACACCTACCATAATGCTAATGAACTAAATCTCTGAAAAGGTGTAAGCCAGGATTCAGTTACACGGTGTTCTTGATAAGAGTTGCCCCCCCCCCCCTTTTTTTTTTCCGAGACAGGGTTCTCTCTGTGTAGTCCTGGCTGTCCTGGAACTCACTCTGTAGACCAGGCTGGCCTCGAACTCAGAAATCTGCCTGCCTCTGACTCCCAAGTGCTGGGATTAAAGGCATGTGCCACCACTGCCCGGCTGAGTTGCCCTTTTTTTTTTTTTTTTTTTTTTTTTTTAATTTTTATTTTCAGCAAATCAAAAAAATTTAAAAAGCATTCAAACAGAATAAAATGAAAAGAAACAAACAAGCAAAATACCAAGGGTCAGATATACTTATACAAGAATTCTATAGAGCCTTCAAACAAGCAATACTTTTTGAGTTATGTTTAAAAAAATACAGAACCACAATAAGCTCCTTCACAAAGCAAATAATATTGAAATAGTGAAATCAAGTGTAAACCCAACAAAAATATATAAGTTATAGTCCAGTATCCTCATGAATATACATACAAAAATTCTCAATGAAGTAGTTGCAAACTGAATACAAGAGATATAAAAAAATAATATTCCATGAATAACTGAATAACTGTTTTTTTTTTTTTTTAGAAGACCATACTCCATATACAGGCTGCATGTTTTGGGATAGTCCCCACTCCAGATGTTTGAGACCTGCATGAAAACCAAGCTGCACATTTACAACATATGTGCAGGGAGGCCTAGGTCCAGCCCATGGAGGTAGATCTGTGTAGACTAGGTATGCTCCACGGTTGGTGATTCAGTCTCTGAGAGCTCCAAGGGTTCAGTTTCGTTTACTCTGTTGATCTTTCTGTGCAGTTCCTATCTCCTTGGGGCCCACAATCCTTCCACCTATTCTTCTTTAAGAGACCTCAAGCTCCATCCACTGTTTGGCTCTGGATGTCTGTATCTGTCTGAGTCAGCTGCTGGTTAGAGCCTCTCAGAGGACAGCTTGCCCCTGTCTGTTCTCAGGCTGGAGGTTTAGATCCTGGGAGCTCTGGTTGAATCTTTTGATACTCGTTCTAAAAAGGACAAAGCACCCTCACTTTGGTCTTCCTCCTTCTTCTTGAGTTTCATGAGGTTTATGCGTTGCATCTTAGGTATTGTGTGTTTTGGGGCTAATATCCACTTATCAGTGAGTGCATACATGTGTGTTCTTTTGTGATTGGGTCATCTCACTCAGGATGATATTTTCTAGCTCCATCCATTTGTCTAAGAATTTCATGAGCTCATTATTTTTAATGGCTGAGTAGTACTCCATTGTGTAAATGTACCACATTTTCTGTATCCATTCTTCTGTTGAAGGACATCTGGGTTCTTTCCAGCTTCTGGCTATTATAAATAAGGCCGCTATAAACATAGTGGAGCATGTGGCCCTGTTGCATGTTGAAATATCTTCTGGGTATATACCCAGGAGGGTATAGCTGGGTCCTCAGGTAACACCATGTTCAATTTTCTGAGGTATCGCCAGACTGCTTTCCATAGTGGTTGTACCAGCTTGCAATCCCACCAACAATGGGAGATGTTCCTCTTTCTCCACATCCTCGCCAACATCTGCTGTCACCTGTGTTTTGGATCTTAGCCAATCTGACTGGTGTGAGGTGGAATCTCAGTGTTGTTTTCATTTGCATTTCCCTGATGACTAGGGATGCTGAGCACTTCTTTAGATGTTTCTCAATCATTCGAGTTTCCTCAGTTGAGAGTTCTTTGTTCAACTCTCTACCCCATTTTTTAATAGGGTTATTTGATGGTCTGGAATCTAGTTTCTTCAGTTCTTTGTATACCTTGGATATTAGCCCTCTATCAGATGTAAGGTTGGTGAAGATCTTTTCCCAGTCTGTTGGTTCCCGCTTTGTCCTGTTGACCGTATCCTTTGCTTTACAGAAGCTTTGCAGTTTTATGAGATCCCATTTGTCAATTCTTGATCTTAGAGCATACGCCATTGGTGTTCTGTTCAGGAACTTTTCCCCTGTGCCCATATGATCAAGGCTTTTCCCTATTTTCTCTTCTATTAGTTTCAGTGTAGCTGGTTTTATGTGGAGGTCCTTGATCCACTTGGAATTGAGCTTTGTACAAGGAGATAAGTATGGATCAATTTGCAGTCTTCTACAAGTTGACCTCCAGTTGGACCAGCACCATTTGTTGAAAATGCTGTCTTTTTTCCACTGGATAGTTGAGCTCCTTTGTGAAGATCAAGTGACCATAGGTATGGGGGTTCATTTCTGGGTCTTCTATTCTATTCCATTGATCCTCCTGACTGTCTCTGTTCCAATACCATGCCGTTTTTATCACTATTGCTTTGTAGTACAGCTTGAAATCGGGGATGGAGATTCCCCAGAAGTTCTTTTATTGTTGAGTGTAGTTTTCGCTATCCTGGGTTTTTTGTTATTCCAAATGAATTTTAAGATTGCTCTTTCTATCTCTGTAAAGAATTGATGGGAATTTGATAGGGATTGCATTAAATCTGTAGATTGCTTTCGGCAAGATAGCCATTTTTACTATATTAATCCTTCCAATCCATGAGCATGGGAGATCTTTCCATCTTCTGAGATCTCCTTCGATTTCTTTCTTCAGGGTGTTGAAGTTCTTGTCATACAGGTCTTTCACTTGCTTGGTTAGATTCACACCAAGATATTTTATACTATTTGTGACTATTGTGAATGGTGTCGTTTCCATAATTTCTTTCTCAGCCAGTTTATCCTTTGTGTAGAGGAATGCTACTGATTTGTTGAGTTAGATTTTATAACCCTGCCACTTTGCTAAAGTTGTTTATCAGGTTTAGGAGCTCTCTGGTGGAAGTTTTGGGGTCACTTAAGTATACTAACATGTCATCTGCAAATAGTGAAACTTTGACTTCTTCCTTTCCAATTTGTATCCCTTTGATCTCCTTCTGTTGCCTAATTGCTCTGGCTAGGACTTCCAGAACTATATTGAACAGGTAGGGGGAGAGTGGGCAGCCTTGTCTAGTCCCTGATTTTAATGGGATTGCTTCAAGTTTCTCTCCATTTAGTTTGATGTTGGCTACTGGCTTGCTGTATATTGCTTTTAAATATGTTTAGGTATGGACCTTGAATTCCTGATCTTTCCAAGACTTTTATCATGAAGGGGTGTTGAATTTTGTCAAATGCTTTCTCAGCGTCAAGAGATATGATCATGTGGTTTTTTTCTTTGAGTTTATTTATGTAATGGATTACGTTGATGGATTTCCGTATATTGAACCAACCCTGCATTCCTGGGATAAAGCCTACTTGATCATGGTGGATAAGTGTTTTGATGTGTTCTTGGATTCGGTTCGAGAGAATTTTATTCAGTATTTTTGCATCGATATTCATAAGGGAGATTGGTCTGAAGTTCTCTTTTCTTGTTGGATCTCTGTGTGGTTTAGGTATGAGCGTAATTGTGGCTTCATAGAATGAATTAGGTAGTGTTCCTTCCGTTTCTATTTTGTGGAATAGTTTGAAGAGAATTGTATTAATCTTCTTGAGGTTTGATAGAATTCTGCACTAAAACCATCTGGACCTGGACTTTTTTTGGTGGGAGACTTTTAATGACTGCTTCTATTTCTTTCGCAGTTATGGGACTGTTAAGATGGTTTATCTGATCCTGATTTAACATTGGTAACTGATACTTGTCTAGAAAATTGTCCATTTCATCCAGATTTTCAATTTTGTTGAGTATAGGCTTTTGTAGTAGGATCTGATGATTTGTTGAATTTCTCGGTTTCTGTTTTATGTCCCCTTTTCATTTGGATTTTATTGATTTGGATACTGTCTCTCTGCCCTCTGATTAGTCTGGCCAAGGTTTATCTATTTGTTGATTTTCTCAAAGAACCAGCTCCTGGTTTTATTGATTCTTTGTATATTCTCTTTGTTTCTATTTGGTTGATTTCAGCCCTGAGTTTAATTATTTCCTGCCGTCTACTCCTCTTGGTGTTTTTGCTTCTTTTTGTTCTAGAGCTTTCAGGTGTGTTGTCAAGCTGCTATGTGTTCTCTCTCCAGTTTCTTTTTGTATGCACTTAGAGCTATGAGCTTTCCTCTTACACTGCCTTCAGTGTGTCCCATAGGTTTTGGTATGATGTGTCTTCATTTTCATTAAATTCTAAAAAGTCTTTAATTCTTTCTTTATTCTTCCCTGACCCCATACAACGAGTAAGTATGTTCAGTTTCCATGTGAGTGTGGGCTTTCCATTGTCTTTGTTGTTATTGAAGACCACTTTAGACATGGTGATCTGATAGGATGCATGGGATTATTTCGATTTTTTTATATCTGTTGAGGCCTGTCTTGTGACCAATAATATGGTCTATTTTGGAGAAGGTACCATGAGGTGCAGAGAAAAAGGTATATTCTTTTGTTTTTGGGTGAAATGTTCTATAGATATCTGTTAAGTCCATTTGGTTTAAAACTTCTGTTAGTTTCACTGTACTTCTGTCTAGTTTCCGTTTCCCTGATCTGTCCAGTGCTGAGAGTGGGGTATTGAAGTCTCCCACAATTATTGTGTGAGGTGCGATATGTGCTTTGAGCTTTAGTAAGGCTTCTTTTATGAAAGTGGGTGCTCTTGCATTTGGTGCATAGATGTTCAGAATTGAGAGTTCATGTTGGTTGACTTTTCCTTTGACAAATATGAAATGACCTTCCTTATCCTTTTTTATATCTTTAAGTTGAAAGTCAATTTTATTCGATATTAGAATGGCTACTCCAGCTTGTTTCCTAGGACCATTTGCTTGAAAAATTGTTTTCCAGCCTTTTACTCTATGGTAGTGTCTGTCCTTGTCACTGAGGTGGGTTTCCTGTATGCAGCAAAAAGTCGGATCCTGTTTGCGTATCCAGTCTGTTAGTCTATGTCTTTTTATTGGGGAATTGAGTCCATTGACATTAAGAGATATTAAGGAGAGGAGACTGTTGCTTCCTGTTATTTTTGCTAAAAGGGGAGGCATTGTTTGTGTGGCTATCTTCTTTTGGGTTTGTTGGAGGTGGATTACTTTCTTGCTCTTTCTAGGGTATGATTGCTTCCTTGTAATGGGTCTTTCCTGCTATTATTCTTTGTAGTGCTGGGTTTGTGGAAAGATATTGTGTAAATTTGGCTTTGTCATGGAATATCTTGGTTTCTCCATCTATGGTAATAGAGAGTTTTGCTGGGTATAGTAGCCTGGGCTGGCATTTGTGTTCTCTTAGGGTCTGCATGACATCTGACCAGGATCTTCTGGCTTTCATAGTCTCTGGTGAGAAGTCTGGTGTAATTCTGATAGGTCTGCCTTTATATGTTACTTGGCCTTTTTCTCTTACTGCTTTTAAAATTCTTTCTTTGTTTTGTGCATTTTGTGTTTTGATTATTATGTGACGGGAGGTATTTTTTTCTGGTCTAGTCTATTTGGTGTTCTGTAGGCTTCTTGAATGATTATGGGCATCTCGTTCCTTAGGTTAGGGAAGTTTTCTTCTATGATTTTGTTGAAGATATTAACTGGCCCTTTAAGTTGTGAATCTTCACTCTCTTCTATACCTATTATCCTTAGGTTTGGTCTTCTCATTGTGTCCTGGATTTCCTGGATGTTTTGTGTTAAGAGTTTTTTGTATTTTTCGTTTCCTTGACAGTTGTGTCAATATTTTCTATGGTATCTTCTGCACCTGAGATTCTCTCTTCTATCTCTTGTATTCTGTTGGTAATGCTTGCGTCTGTGACTCCTGATTTCTTTCTTAGGTTTTCTATCTCCAGAGTAGTCTCCCTTTGTGATTTCTTTATTGTTTCTATTTCCATTTTTATGTCCTGGATGGTTTTGTATAAATCCTTCACTGTTTGGTTGTGTTCTCTTGTGATTCTTTAAGGGCTTTACCTGTTTACCTGTGTTCTCCTCGGATTCTTTGAGAATGTTATTTATGTCCTTCTTAAAGTCCTCCATCATCATCATTAAAAGTGATTTTAGGTCTGACTCTTGCTTTCCTGGTGATATGGGGAGTTCAGGACTTAATGTGGGAGAACTAGGTTCTGATGATGACATGTGTTCTGGGTTGCTGGCCCTTGTATCCTTGCGCTTGCCTTTTGCCATCTGGTTCTCCTTGGTGCTACCTGTGCTGTCTCTGGCTGGAACCTGTCTTTCCTGTTCTCTTGGTTGTGTCAGAACTGTTTAGGTTGGGTGTCGCTGCTGAGGTTCGAGCTAGGGCCCAGGATCTGCTCAGTGCTTGGTCCGGACCGGAAGGAATCAGTTCTCTGGGCCAGGAGTGAGTTCCTTGATCCCTGTGGGACCTGGTTACTCCTGTTTGGGGCAGGTGTTGCTGCCTCCTTGCTTAAATACACACGTGTGTGTGTATTTTTAGAGCTGACTTTTGGTATTTAATAACCAGTTACAACAATCTTCCTAAGAGAAGATTATTTCCCCACAGTAAATTTTCCTCAGTTACCTGTTGTTCTTTGTGCAGGACTGAGGTTCACACAGCTATCTCTTCCTTACATTAATTTGCCTATTGTAACTGCACTTATAGAGCTCATGTTTAGGGAGAGTCTCTGGGTGTAGCTTCTGACATTCCTAGGAGACTACTTCACAGTAAATTTTCTGATTTTGCTTTTATAATCTCTCTGCTTCCTCTTTCGTGATGTTCCTTGATCCTAGATGCAAGACAGTTTTGTATCCACTGAAACTGGATTCCAGAGATTTGCATTTTGATTGGTTTTCTGTAAGGGGCTGAAATGTTTCTGTAAGGTTCCCTTGATGAGTACTGAATCTGAAGAGTTTTTTCTTTCTCTTTTTACTTATCTATTTATTTCTTCTCTCTCTCTCTCTCTCTCTCTCTCTCTCTCTCTCTCTCTCTTTCTTTCTTTCTTTTTCTTTCTTTCTTTCTTTCTTCAGTGTTGGAACCCAGGAATTTATGTGTGTTATTCAACTTCTCTATCACTGAGGTACATCCTCATGACAAGCTTTGTGTGTAACATATACACACCCACTCTTGGGGGCTGTGGAGAAAGAGAGAAAGGGGGAGGTAATAAAATCTCTAGAGATCCTTAGGTTGATAACAGCTTCATGATGCCAGATCCCAATTCTGTATGGCAAGAAAACAAACAAAATGCAGGAAAAAAGTAATTGAAATTCCTAGTTACCAAGGCCAATGTTATTGTCAGAAAGAAAACTATCTAAGGTTTCCTCAAACAAAGAGGAGTTTTATACTCATCTCAGTCACTGCCTTGAGTTGCCTCTCAGAGAAAGGAAACTAATGCTTCTTTATATAATGCTGGAATTTAATTTCCATGCTTCAGGAAAGAAAACACTTCTTCCTTGTGTTGTTTTGGAAACAACATATTGTTGGAAGCCACTCTTCCTCATGTAGAGTAGATGCCAACTCATGTGTTAGCCTCTAGAAAAAAAGTTTCTTCCCTATTTTTAATTTTTCTTTCCTGAAATAATGTTCTAAAAAAATGTACCTTTGTATACATTTAAATGGAATTAACTACTCAGTTTCCCAAATGCATTATCCTTTCCACTTTCATATCTCATTTTATTATCAGATCTTTCAAGTCTTCTGTCCTCAAACCAGATAAACAAAATCTTTTCTTGGACCTTTTATGATAGCTATCCAAAAACTTAGGCGTAAGGCTAAGCCTAGTTTATGCATTTGAATCTTGTTCATCAATAGCAGAGCAGGAAATTTTGATTCAGTACATTAACAAGACAATGAAATTTATAAACTGATTACACCTTTGCTGTGATCTTAGCATAATTCAGTGAGGTCTGAAAGATGATATTGTGTGTTCAAATTTTTTCTGTTTCTCTTTTTCGACAGATAAATAATAAGGAAGGCATCTCCAGTAGGAAGAAAGACATGTTTTTGATATAGATCAGAGAGTTCAGGATTTGTGCTTACCATTGAACCAATGATGAGTAATGGGATTTAACTGATACATCTGTTTGTCTTTATGCTTGTGGGTCATTGTCTCTTCTCTGTGTTTTGATTATTTGACTTCATACATACACACAGAGACACACAGACAGACAAACATACACACACACACACAAACTCACACACATTCCTTTCTAGAGATAACAAGGAAACTGATCCTTAGCAAAACTAGCATAAAAGGAGTCTTTATAAAACCAAGGTGAGAATGTTTTATAATCTTATATTCATTTTTTAACAAATAAGACAACTTTAATATTTTGTGTTTCATCCAAGAGAAAAAAATATGTTCTCTAATATGTCAGTATTAAGTGTAGCATATGTATTAATATTTATTTTCTAAACTCAATATAGTTGTAGGTCAGATACTTTATCATTAGTTTTACCTAATGTTTAAAGTACAGGAAATGCAATTTTAAACTAACTTGAATACTTACCATGACAAAATATTTCAGAAATTTTGTATATTTTGTGGTAGGTCTATGGTTGTTGGTATTTGAGGCAGGAAATATTCACAGACTTCTAGATAATAATGAGAAGAACATTGTGGCACTGTCTAAAAGTTGCTAAACTTTACATGTTTGCATTTTATTTTGTATTCCACTAATAGAACATGTCTGTTAGTTTGTAATAAACACTTACTTGTACCAGTTAAAGAGCAGAATAAATTATGTATATGGTTGCAGGACATATGTGTATTTATGAGCTCTGCAAATTTGTAAAACAAACCAAGTTAGCTACGCAATGAAAAGCAATGGGTATCTGTACTAATTCTCCCCAGTAATTATATGAAATGTAAATTTGTTACTCTGGTTTCAGTTATTAATAGTGCTTTAAGTTAGACTTGAAAAAATAAAAAAAAATTCATGGAGAAATAAGTGGGCTATTATTTCTAATGTTTGTGAAATGAGTAATTCTTTTGACTTAGTGTTTTTTTTTTCTTTTCTATAATCTTTGGAACCCACTGAGCATTTCAGCCTTTCTAGAACATCAACGTAGATGGAATCTATTCATGTTTCTATTATTTAATATAACACAATTATTTCTAAATATTAGTCGTTGGTTATATTTAATTATTGCAATAACAAACATAGTGCATACACCATTTTACTAATATTGCTAGTTAGATGAGGCTTTATGTCCCCCAGGATTTGAAGAAAGCTAAGGGTTTCTATTCCAGAATGACTCAAAATATTGAACACCGTGGTTTGAAAATGAAATATATTTGTCCATGGTTTTAAAATGAAATATATTTTGTTTTGCTTTGCTTTTTAAATCAGATCTAGAAATTCTATAACATAGTTGAAATACAGTCAGCTGATTCCCATGCTTTTGTTTCCTCAACTTATGGTTTGTTTTCTCACATACAGTATGGAACCGAGACATATGAAATCAGAAGAAATACTTGGATCCTCTAGGTTACATCTGTATAGAAGCTTGTTTTTAATATGATCCGTTGAAAAACTATGCAGTACGTGACTGTAAGTCTTGCATGAGAGAGTTGTCCACTTGGTAAGTTGTGTGCTAGACATCGGCATCCGGATTTCAGTTATTTCCTGGAATTTAAGTAAGTTCCAATTTTACTCTCTTAGCTTAAGGTTACTACTTACCAGGTTTGTGGTTTAAAATGAGCATTCATGTCACTTTCTGATAGGGTTCTTCTAATGTAGAGGCATTTGTGTATTCCAGCACAACTGATACTTTTACCTTTATATATTCCAATTACGTGCTTATGCCAAATATGTCACATCGTGAACTTTATATAGTATTTCTGGTATATTTTTTAAAAGGTACTATATGTATCACTTTCCTGTTAATATATGCAACTTACAGATGATAAGATTCTACATTTGTAACAGCAACAAAAGATTTACAATAATATGCTATTCTCTTGCCAAACATTGGCAGGTTTGGAAACTCTTACTGGGGATAATTATATCATTATGGCAATATAATTGCTTTTTTAAATTAAATAAGAATTTTTCATTTTTACAATGATGATTACATACTTTAGTACATGTACTAACAGAATAGATTAAAATTAATCATAAAAATCAGTAAAACACAAGCTTAAAAAATAAGAAAATAGGAAATTGTGTAAAAGAAATTTTTATTCAAATGAAAAATCAGAGTAATGTAGTAGACTTTGACTTTGAATATTGTTTCATAAACAGATCTATTATAAACTTTATAAACAAAAAGAGGAATGTATTTGATAAGTTTATTAAAATGTAAAAGTTGTTTATATCCTGGCGACCACAAATAAGTATCAGATAAAAGACCAGGTATATATTAGAAATCGAAAGGTTAAAGATAAAAATACCTCAAAGTGTTATGTTTAAAGTCTACTTTAAAATGTACAAACAATGCTATGTGTATAATACATTAAAACAAAAATGATAAAAAATGTAAAACTTTTAAGGAAAGATAAGAGATAAATATTATTCTTTGGGTTAAGCAGTATAATACTAGATTGGACACTAAGAGAAAATGAAATGAAACTGTGAGCTGATGGTTTTGTTCAGTAAAATTAGATAAGAAAGATAACATTTATATTGGAAGAAGTAGAAACAAAAGAAAGAAAGTAAACCTGTTAATATGATCATATTCCTTAGAAAACAGAATCTTCCTCAGAATTGAAAGCCATAGAATAAAATCGAGCTGTAACTTGATTCATCTGATAGCAATATGTTATATAATAAAATAGTGATAAAAATTGAAGCAGCAAAAATATGTTTGTGAGCATATGTACAAAAATTATTTAATTCTTAAAGAGGTGTAAGAATGTACAAGTTTATGAGGACACAGTACATTCATGGGTCAAAAGACTGTATGGCAGTTTGACTTAAATTTGTTTATAGATTTAATGTGGACTTAATGAATGTTGCTATGGGGAAAAAGGAACACACATAAGGTCAGAGCAGCACAGGGAAGTGTTTATGATTAATCCTGCCTGATTTAAATAATGCTTTATAAAGTTACCTAATTTACCGTTTTTAATTAATCTACACATTTGTGTGCAATGTTAATGTTAATATACTGATCAATACAAGTCAGTGGGGAAAAGGCACCTTTAAAATACTCAGGCTGTCTTTGCTATTGTAGTTAGGGTTTCTACTCTGTGATAAACACGATCACCAAGAGTAACTTAGGGAGGACAGGGGATATTTCTTTTACATCTCTCATGTCATGCACCATCACTGAAGGAAGTTAGGACAATCTGGAGGCAGGAACTAACGCAATAGCTATGGAGGAAAACTTATGTAGTATTGCTCTTTTTGACTAGTTCTGTTTGCTTTGGAATGGCACAAACTGCTGTGGTCTGATCCCTACCACACTAATCAAGGAAATCAATCGCTAATCAAGGAAATGCCCTTTGGTTTTGCCTAAAGTCAATCTGGATCCACTTTCTCAATTAAGATATTTCTTCATGGATATGACTAGATTTGTGTCAAGTTGACAAAAAACAAAACAGGACAAAGACATCTGTTGACTTGACATATAAATACATTACTATTGAACTATAACTCTTGTTTTCTTGTTTATGTCAAAGAGAAATTATTATTAATACCTTGATATAAAATTCAGTCCAAGTTTTAGAAGTTCCAGTTTTTAAAATGTAAACACTATAAAATATCAGTTTCTTTAAACCATCCAAACCCTATTTTGAACTTCAAAGTCACTGAAAAATATCAATAAGTTATGTAATCTTATTTCCAAAAGGAACAGCCAGGACACAGTTATGATCAGATCAAAGCAAACTAACATCTTACAGTGTAAAGCTCAGTGGCAAACTTCTAAGACTCGGGATCTTCTGGGCTGTAAAGAGCCTTCGCAGTCCTATTCCTCTGCTCTATATCTATAGCTTACACAACTTGTATAGTAGTATCAAGCCAGCATCATTCCATAACTGCTACTCTTTGTTTTCAACCCATGACACAGACATCTCCAAAACGGCAGAGACATTGCAACTGGATTACACTCTCACGGATATCCTCTTGTAAACTCTTGTCAAGGACTTTGACCCTACAACATAGTCCTTCTCTCCAATCTTGTTTAGTTTTTACTGTAAATAAGTTAACACATTCACCAAAGGCCTCTTCTTGTCTTTCAAAGTGCTCAGCTTCAGGTGTTCTTTATGACTCCTTCATGAATTCAAAACCAGGGCCTCCTAGGAAACTTTTACACACTACTAAGTTTTGTTGTCAGCAGGTGGTAAAACCTTGTATACCCCTGTATTAGTGCTAATCCTAAAGAAACGCTTCACAGAAGATGTCTGCCTCAATGATGTTGGTATCTTCTTTTAGTCTTATTTTTAAAAATACTTTTCAGTAAAATAATTACATCAACTTTTCTGTTGCTTATATATTTAGGGGTCCATGTTCTGTGTGAATTTTTTTAAATTTTATTTGCTTATTTGTTTGAGAGATAGAGAGTGAAGCATATACTGGATAAGTGAGGAGGCAGAAGTATCTGGGAGAAATGGGGAAGATCAAATTAAGATCAAAACATTATATGAAAGATTTTTTCATACAAATAAGTAAATACATATTTTTAAATAAGTAGAATTATATCATCTTGCCCCTCACTCTTGTCTTTAAAGTTTCTTCCAGGAACCCTTGCTTCAACCTCTCCCATGTGGTCCCCAGATTTCAAGTCCATAGCATCATTTTTTAAATTTTTATTATATATATCAGAGGACTGCCTGGTATGGCATTGGGAGAAGATGTGCCTAATCCTCAAGGGACTTGAGGCTTCAGGAAGTGGGGAAGCCTGGTGCTGGGGTGGAGGGACATCCTTTTGGAGAAGTAGGAAGGGGAATGGAATAAGGAACTGTCAGAGGGGAACTGGGAAGGAGGGAAAGACTAGATTGTAAAAAAAAAAATTAAAGGCAATTAAAAAAAATTTAAAAGAGACATAACATGCCAAAGTGAAAACTTTGTTTTGCCTCTGGGAAAATTGCTACTCATTAGCTGAAGCTGAACAATCATCTCTGATTAAGAAGACACCATAGTGACTATCACAGAGCACCACAACTAGAAACAACACACAGATGAAGACATAATGAGAAGCCCAGCAGCAGTGGATAATATTAATCAAATCTGTGGCAACTATGATCCAGAACCATTATGGAAGAGGTAATAGAAGGATGGTAAATACCAGGAAGACTGTTGTGAAACAGACGTCACAAGAAATGGGTGCATAAACAAGAGATGAACAATAGCAATATCAAAAGATTTGGGAACACAGAAGGATGGGTCCTACCCCAGACAAAGCATCTAATAACTTCTGGGAGACAGAGATAGCTTTTCCCAGGTATGATCAACATTATTGGTTACCTAGTATGAAGTTTTCAGCCCTGAAAACATAAACACACAAAATCAAAACTGACTCGGTGCATTATATTTATATTTACATATGTGTGCATACATGCATACATATACATACATATAGTGTGTGTATGTGTACATGTGCATGTACATGTATGTGTATTTTGGGGACCCAGACCAGCTCATGTATGCTCCCTGGTTGAAGGCTCAGTGTCTGAGAGATCTCAGGGATCCTGAATATTTGAGACTGCTGGTCTTTCTATGAGGTCACTCTCCACCTCAGCTTCTTTGAGGCTTTCCCTAATTCAAGCACAGGGGTCCCTGACTTGAGACCAATGGTTAAGTATAAATATCTGCATCAGTCTGAATCAGCTGCTTGTTGGGCCTCTCAAAGGAGAGCCATGCTAGTCTCCTGTCTGTAAGCAAATCATACCATCAGTAATACTGTCAGGTTTTATATCATACCCTTGAGATGGATCCCAATTTAGGCCTGTCACTGGACCACCTTTCCCTCAGTCTCTTCTCTACTTTTGTCCTTGAAGTTCTTTTAGACAAGAACAATTCTGGGTCAGAGTTTTGACTGAAAGATGGCAACTTCATCCCTCCACTTGGTGCCTTGTCTTTCTACTGGAGGTGAATTCTAAGAGTTCCCTCTTCCCACTGTTGGGTCTTCATATAAGGTCCCTCCCTTTAGGTCCTGAGAACCTCTCATCTCTCAGGTCTCTGGTACTTTCTAGATAGACCCCCACCTGCCATCCTCCAAGGTTGCATAATTTACATTCATTCTGCTGGCCATCAGAGCTTAACCAGGTGTTCAGTCCTAGCTGATGAGAACCACAGAATCTTTACTCAAATTATACAATGTCCTCGATATACTCTAAAGGTTCATTCAAAATTCATTCTGCAACTTCACAGTCAGTGTCTCCATTATCTGTATTGTTTTTGGCATGACCTGAGCTCCCACAGTACTTTATTAAGCTATGAACATTCAGTGATTTTTCTACCCAAAGTACTAAAGTCCTTTCACAATCATCCCCAAAACATGGTGATGTCTTTCACAGAAAAGTTCACAAACCATTTCTACCATTGTTAGGATTTCTATTGTGATAAAGACCATGACTAAAGACAACTAGGGAGAAAAGTGTTTATTTCTTTATTTACAACTCTCAGGAAAGGTACCATGAACTAAGAAATTCATGACAGGAATTTGGTTCACAAACTTGGAGACAAGACTTGAAGGTAAAGGCCATGGAGGAGTACTGCTCATTGTATGACTCCCGGATAGTTGAGTTTGCTTTACTAAGCATCCCAGAACCACCTTCCAGAAATGGAACCACATGCAATGAGCTGAGCAATCCAACATCAATAATAATCAAGAAAATGACATATAGATCATTATAATGAAAGTATTATATAAATTAAGTTGATCTCTTTCTAGTTATGCCTAATTTGTGTCATATTGACAAAAACGAGCCTGGAAATTTGCATTGGGATGATTACTAGTTAGTCAATATAATATATTTTTATTACTCTCTTAAATACCTAACTTCTAAATTTCAGTTATATTTATAATATTATTGTTTGAAAGTCTGTCATTATTTTAACTATACAGTAGATATAGACTTCTGTTATGTTTCAATATGCATAGAAACAATCTCTTGTGAAGGCATCAATTCCACAGTTACTTGTTAGTATTTTTTAAATATTTGAAAATGATTAATTTTGTAAGTACACACACACACACACACACACACACACACACACACATATATATATATATACCATACTCATAAAAACACAACACAGTGTGAAGACATTCTTAAATTTATAATATATTCTATAATATATATATAATATAGATGTTACCTATCTATGTAATATATCCTTATGTATAATATACCATATATTTACTTATTATATATCTATAGATAGATAAATATAGATATAGATAGATGGAGAGACACACATATAGATTACAGAAGAAGAAATTCAAGTAAATGGTCATATCACTTCACATAGTCTCCTTTTCTGTAATGAAAATAATTACATTTTTTTAATTGGTTTTGAAATATATTGTCGCGTCTTCTTGGCCAGCAAGTAAGACACGACATCCTGGATTCTTCTTTGACAGCTCTTTATTCCAGGCACAATCTTCATCCATCGAAGGGGACCCAAGCAGCTGAAATGCACTACTTATATACCCTTCCAAGGGGCGGGGCAGGCAGCCTGTTCTCTCAGGATTGGTTAGGGCCAATACCTCATGAGCATAAGCCCATGATTGGTTAGGGCTCATGCCTCATTAGCATAAACCTGTGAGCTCATGTCTCATTAGCATAAGCCCCGTGATTGGTTAGGGCTCATGCCTCATTAGCATAAGCCCTCTCGGAGGGGCTTGAGGCTGACACATGCACAGTAGGCTTATACAGGACGCTGCGCCAGCCATGTGGAAACCGCGCCGTCTCTTCGGCCGCCTACAATATATAACATTAATAATATTAATATTAATATTAATTATATATTTATATTAATATTTATATGTAAATATGTAAAATTACATTAATTATATAATGATAATTAATATAATTAAATATAGCTCTGAGACTATACTAACTAAGAACTACTCTTGTTTAAACTCTGGTTCATTTATATTAATGAACTATTTCTCATTTATGAGCTTTGCAAACATTATTTTTCAACACTTTTTCATGTTCTTTTTGAAGGTAAATATAATGTTTGCTCTTATCTATGAGATTTATGTCTTCTATAAATTTACATTATACAAGTATGTCACATAAAATGGGATTATACAGACTTTTATTTATATTCTTATCTAAATTCTATATTTAATAACTTTATCTGGTTTATTTACATGATATACAGTATCTCTTTTTCATAATTTATTAAAACATTATTCATTGTTATATTGAACATGGGTGTGATAACTCATGTACATGTATATAAATTACTGTTTCCTGATTTTTATTCTTCATAATTTTTTATTTTCTTTTGGTTTATTTTTGAAACAGGCTTGTATTATGTATCTTGAGCTAGACTTGAACTCACCATGTAGCCCAAACTGACCTTAGACTTACAGAGAGCAGTCTGTCTTCTGCTCCTGAGTTAGAGCACTGGATATGTGAGGAAGTGTATCCAGTATTTTCTTTATTTTTTATGTCTATTCATTTGAACATTTGAATCAAATAATGGGCAATATTGCATTGTGCACATTCACTAGAGTTCAGGTGATTATAATGCGTTTATCCTTAATCTGAAAAGCTGGTCTCTCTGTGTTACACCATTTCTCCAATACTACTTGTGTCATATTCTGACTCAATATAAATGCTTGATTAACTAGCCGATGAGTTGGATGGCATTGTGATTAAATTTACATTAATGAGACTATTTCCTGTCTAACTGTTACACATAAAAAGCAAGCCATTATACAATCTGTCATACAATGAAGACTCTAGAGTACTTTTACTTAACAACAAGAAGATAGGACATCAACAGCAATATTGACATTTTTGTGTGTGTGTGTGTGAATTTATGCAATTGCCTTTGAGAAGTTTGACAATCTGCATATGTTTAACATCCTTATCTCCTACAAGTACCTTCACATCCAGAATAAAGAAGATCATCATGTTGGAAGTATATAACACTGAAAAAGTTGTTTTGTGGAACAGTGTAACTTTTTTCCACTGTTCTTATTAAATATATAATTTAATTAAAATACAAATATATTATTTTTCTCTTTATCTTTCTTCTCTTTTGCTCCTGCATTGTGTCCTTCAACTCTTTCCAGATCCTGCCTACTCTCAACTTGATAATCTATTATTATTATTATTATTATTATTGACACACATACAAATAAATAAATACAACCTGTTTAGTCCCTTTTCCTTGTTTGTGTGTGTACATGATTTAATGATTTCCAACTTTGTATTTGATCACCAATAAAGAAGACATATTCTAGAGATGAGACCCTATGACACTATTTCTGTCTCTTGTTGACATTTCTACTGGTACTTTCATTGTTATTTCTTTTTGCAGCCATTTCTAAGAGAAAAATTTCACCAGACACTTCCTATTATTTTGGATCCTACAGACTTTCAAACCCGTCTTTTTAAATGTTCTGTGAGTCACAAAACTAAGAGTTGTGTTATTGATGTATGTATCGAAGCCTGCTCCCCAGGATTCTATCTGTTCAGTTTGTTGTGATTTTCTGTGATTGGCTCAATTTGTTATAAAGAGATACTACACTGATCAGTGATTGTAGATATACTTATTTATGGGTATAAAGATAAGATTTAGAATATATTAAGTCATTATGTTGGCTTAGCAAAGTTCTAATAGTAGATTGTTTTTTAGGTCTTTCATCTAAGGAGTTGAATACGTTTCTTGTACCAGGCACAATCTCCTTGCTATTCAATGGAATTCATATCCATTGGGCAGCTGCTACTTACTCCCAATGTGAATATTACTTATTACACCTTTACAGATACCATGACATAATATTCATTGGGTTAGTTCACAGATGTTACCACTAAGTAAGACTATTAATTGCTTCCATCTGTGATCAGCTGATATAGTAATTTAGATCTAGATCAAATCCTGTGTCCTAATTTCATATATATATCTAATGTATCTTGATCTTATCCATATCTACTCTCCCTGTCAGCTCCCCTATGGTTGAATGAAATATTTTCTCTCATATCTCTATCCCAATTTTATTTCCTCCTTTACTTATGGCCTGGGGGGAGGGGTTGATATGAGACACAGAGTAGGACTCTGGTGGTGTATCTTTAAAGACTGAAGGTGTCTGGATATTCTAACTTTCTCACTATACTGAATGCCGATGATAACTTCTAAAAAGTCCTAAAAACTGACTTGCTCTTTCTGAGGGTTAAAAGCCTTTAGTTTAGGAGATTAACACCTGTAGCCTAACACAGGGGATTAAGTAACGTATCCTTTGTTCTATCTGCAAACATTGTAGGGGCTATAACTTTTTAAGCCTAATTAACAGGAGGAAAAGGGGACACTTTGAAAAAGTGAATTTAGCATTTATTTCTAAGATGTAAAATATTTCCTATGAAAGCTCTGTAAGGAAATCCAAAAAAGCAGAATGATCACCTCTTTGTATAAAATGTGTTCTGTTCAAAAAGTTCTCCTCAGCTCAGTTCTGCCTCTTCTCTTTGTCCTCAGCCCTTATGCATCTTTCAGAATACATCATCACATGGTAAAAAATTCACTACAAGTTTACATATAAATTCAAATTGCAAGGCCAATAAGTTTGCAACAGAAAATGTTTACATGCATATCCATTAGGAATAAGTATCTGGCTAAACATTCATCATCTGTCACAGCTCCACAGGTTCATGGAGATATAAAAGACAGAACTAAGTTATTAGTAAAGTTTTATATAGATAAACCCAGTCAATATTTTATCTTTTGTTCTAGAACCTATAATAAATTGTACCTCCCTTTTTATGAACTTTGGTTAATGGTTTTACAATCTTTAAGAATGTGCTATGAATAGTAGAAGGAATTAACTCTTGATAGAGACTGACAAAATTCTCATTGCAGTTTTGACTATCAGGAAGGACCTAATATCAGTTCCACTATAAAAGAGCTTAATAAATATTGATAGAATTTTCAGAATTTTTATAGGATCATCATTAAGAATTAAAAAGGTTTTTTTGTTTTGCTTTGTTTTGTTTTATGTTTTTACATAAACAAAGGCATTACCCCTCTCCTGGGCTGCCCTCCCACAGTTCCTCATCCCATTTCTCCTCCCTACTTTTCACTGTATCCAAGAGGATGTCAACACCCTCATACCAACACCCTGCTAGACCTCCAGACCTCCCTACTCCTAGGGTCCTCAGGTCTCTTGAGGGTAACAAAAATAATTAAGAAATCATCTGTTTGTATATATAGCATCACTAAGAGACAGTACATCTTAATAGTTCTGTAGAAATATATACTCAAAAGGTTGGGTGAACTAACACATGGTGATTATTACATATGTTTAATAATAACAGGAAAAGAATATTAATATCAAGAATCTTTCATAAATTAATTTTTTCCTGGGCCTTGACCTGCAGGTCCATTGTAAGTTTTTCATTTAAGGCAACATCATCTCAGGAAGATTACCTGCTAGTTATTAGCTTGTTGGCTCCTGTCAAATTTTATAGCTTACTGAATCCAACTAGTGCTGCCCTTGTAAACAGAAGAATGGTCATTCCCTAAATTTAAATGACTATACATCATCAACTGTCTTTAGTTTCTCAGATAGAAGTGGATTTTGGATATCTTTTCTGTATTCGATGGAGTGTTAATTATATTGCTCTTGTGGAGGCTCTATAGTAACTACAGTTGCTGTGAGTTCATTGTGTGTAATGGCCATGTCATTTCACAACACATCTCATGGCTTTGTAGTATTGATAGTCCACCTGTTCACTCTTCTACTATTTTCCCAGAACCTTGGTGGGTATAGGCATTGATAATAATGTCCATCTACAACCAGAGATCATAATCACTTAGTTTCTGCATTTTATATACTTGCTAGTCTCTGTATTAACCACTACCTTCTGAAATAAGAAGTTCCTCGGACCAAGGTAATATATATATTCTTTCCTAGAGCTACAGCTTTCTTAGCTTTGGTTTTGACAATGTTTATAGTCACAGACAGAAATTTCCTCCTCCTGTGCTTCAGGGGACTCTTATTCCCACAATTTGCTTCCAGGAAGAAAAGTTTTCCTCCACCATTATTTTTCAAACTATCCTTCCTCAGATAATATTATCCTTACACAGTTGCTCTGCGTTGATGCCCCTGTTTTCACTGTGAGGAGCTACTTTATATACAGCACCCACGTTACCTCCTACCCCGTTATGTCTCCAATGTCTTATCTATTGACATGATGTTCACCTGGTTTTACATGCTACACGATCACATTGTCTGGGTAACTTATGAATGCTTCTCATTTAATATATCATTTATACAACAAAGTTAGTAGTTTATGTTTCATGAGGTGCTGGGAAATATTCCACATGAAGTGTGAAAAACTGACATTAAGAAAGTTCTTTTATATGAAGAGCATAATTAAGTAAAATGAGACATACTGCTGAGTTTGTCAAGGGAGCATTGTAAGCCTACAGTGCACAAACACTGTAAGACATGACTGATGTGGTAGTGACTGAAAATTGAATTAGAAGAGAAGCCAGGAGATTAGTGAAGCAGTTATCAAACATCTTAATGCAGGAAACATTTTATCACAACAATCAGTTACACATTCTTGTAGGTTTATGAGTAGATTCTTGGACATAATCTGATTATGTGCATTATTAGCAAAATTATTTGTTTTATTTTATTTTCAAATTTCCATAGTCTTTAAAATTTGTGTCTCTTTCTTGTAATTATCATGGGAAGCAGATGCATTAGACTTCTGTTCTTTCTATTCATTCCTTCATCTGTTTGTGAATTTAGTTGGCACATTTGTTTTTTTATTAATCATTTTATTTCTTTATATTTTAAATGGTATTCCCCTTCCAAGTTACCCCTTCACAAATTCCCAATCCCATCCCCCTTCTCCCCATCACCTTTGCCTCTATGAGGGTTCTCCTCCACCCATTTATCCACTCGGGCCTCAACAACTTTAGCATTCCCCAAGCTGGGGGATCAAGCCTCCAAAGGACCTAGGGCTTCCCCTCCCATTGATGTCAGATGACGCTCATTTTATGCTGGTATCACAGTGTCTTTGATCAGAACTAGAAATGCCTTTTATTTCCTAATTTTTAATTTGGAACTAATGAAAAAAGTTGCCATTGGAGATGATTGGGAAATAGATGTGTGGAATATCTCCTGTCATATAAAATCTACTCAGATAGTGAAATAAAGCAATTAGCTAAGTATAAAGTAGAAGAAAATTTTCAATTATATTATAATTTAAGCCCTTTCAGTCAAGAAAAAAGGGTATAATGGAAAAAGCTGAAATCTGTAAATTAATTGCTTGAGATAAGGAATTTATTCCTCAATTTACTCTGTGTATATTATGTTGTATGTGTGCACACCATTTGTGTCTGTAGGAAAATGTAAAACTCTGAATGATGCAAGATTGCTCTGAGTCTATAATAATAGCAGGGGACTTTTTCCAAAAGGGGTTTCACTTGTTAAGCATACTCTATAAAGGTTCTCGATATCAAGGTCAACAAATCTCCCTTGTGTGCACATTTCTAATATACATCTTATTTCTAATTTTGTTATTTGACACAGAATTAAACTTTGTACTTGAATTATCCAATATGCTGACATAAAATAAAAATAAAAGTTTTAACTATTTGACATTTCAGGTCATCTAGGTTTTCTATATGTCAGAAGACACTTTACTACAGGTGCCTGGAAGTATTTAACTTCATAGTGTTGCATTTTTGTCATGGTGGTGTTGTCCTGAATTCTTATTCCTTTTCTCTACATTATGTAATTTTTTTCTCCTTGTCCATAGGATTATAGTAGAGATTCTATCTTTTGCTATGTACTGTAATGTTAAGTGCAGGTCTTCAAAATCTGGTTGTCTCAGAGACTAGAGAGTTAGCAGGCAAACCTCAAATGATAATATGTGATCTTGTCTCCAAGTTATTTCTGAATGGTAAATAAAGATGTAAATAGCCAATAGCTATGCAGAAGAGACATAGACAAGTTTTAGGTCCTGGGGATCAGAGGAGAACTATGAGGGAGAGAAGAAGGTGAGGAGGAAGGAAAAGTCACCTTGAGTTAGGAGTCAAGAAAACATGACCCTGAGGGCTGGCCAATTGGAGCTAAGAGAAGACTAGATAAAACATAATATGTAATAACTCAGGGTTATGGATAGGAAAGTAGATTTTCATAGCAAGAGGGTAGACATCTGCCCAGTTCTTGTGCTGTTTAGGGCTTATTCTACATATAAAGGTTGTGTGTGACTTTTATCTGGGAACTGAATGTTCAAGGATAGGTAGAAACTGTGAATTGAGATTTAAAATTTCTACAACACACCATGATAATATTACATGATAATGTAATGGTTACCATTTAATCTCAAAATTCTGAAAAAGTACCCATTTCTTGCTGTGCTCTCATCATTCCTTTTAAATCTTTGACATAAAAAATTTAACTTTCATATTGCTTGTGTCCAAAATCATGTCATTGATTATTTTTACATGTTTTTACAATATTTTAAAAACATTTTTAATTATTGCCAATATATTTTATCTTGCTTCAATCATTATTTCTTTACATATTGATCTAGTGTACCATCACTTCAATATGAAACTTCACCTATCATTTATTTTGTACAAAAAAGAAAATTTATTAATATTTTAAAGAAATATAAAAGTAATTTTGACCCACCTGGTCAAAAAAATTACATTATGACTTCATAGTAAAACAAAATATACTAAATTTATTAAATGATATTATAAATAAAATAATATATGATAGATTATCAGCAAGTACATATTACAATTTAGAGCATGAGGTTCATTTTTCTCCTGTCTCAAATGAGTTTTATTTATTAGTTTACACTCTAGTGGTTTTTCTTGTATTTCTAAGAGAATTGGGGATATCTGATTGAATCATGAAGTCCTAGAGGAGAAATATATCTTTATTATTTATAACTTACTTGAAAGCTGGCAATGGGTGGAAATACCTTAGAAAGAAATAGACGTGTTTCAAAAAGAAACATGTCTAGGTATCCCCTCTGAATAGCTCTAGGGCTGTCCATGTGAACGGTGCTACTGTTTGATCATTTTTATCACATTTAATGTGTTGGAGACTTACTTAATCTCTGCTACAATTGATAAATGGATTATATTATCATCAGGACTTTGGTCTCAATAATGATGTTGTCATAGCAAGGCACTAATTATTAGAAATGAGAGGTTTTATAACACTGGACTCATTCTTATTTCTGTTTCCTTATCCAATGGAATATCTTCTATGTTCTCATTTAAATAAAATGTTTCTCAAACATTCCCTGTTAGTCACCTTTCCAAACTTTCATATTCACTACACAGCCAGTTTGTGTTAACTCAGACACCCGTGAAATTTGCTTCTGGTGTGGAAAATGAAAATTGGTACATTTTAGATAAATAGCTAATATGACTAAATATACCAAATGCTACAAAAATTGAAATTTTGAAATATATTATTTATTACTATTGTGGAGAGTGTTCTTTCCCTAATTTCTTTCTCAGCCCATTTATCCTTTGTGTAGTGTAAAGCTACTGATACCAAGAATTTTTTTTTATGAGCATGGATAGAATCTTGTTATTTATACAGTTTTAATATCACTGTAGAATCTATTACTACATATACACCTATATTTTTTCTTTCATGAAGAGATATCTAAGCTTGATTTTTTCTTTTGTTGTTTTATTTCATAAAGACTTCTCTAATTCTAGAAAGTGAAAAAAGTTCTTTAGGTAGAGAAACTATACAAAACTGTCAGAAGTCCTTTAATGCTTCTTTTTTAAATTTTAATGTTTACTTGTATCCCCTGCCACATTTGCATGCTAAGACAGGTGAAAAATTTTTCAGAATGAAATTATAATTGGAAACTATTCCACAACAACAGGGCTGAGAAATCAACATCTGGGCTCCTATGTTCATTATAGCACTAGTCGAAGAAAAGAAAAGAAAAGAAAAGAAAAGAAAAAAAGAAAAGAAAAAAGAGAAAAGAAAAGAGAAGAGAAAGAAAAGAAGAAAAGAAAGAGAGAGGAAGGGGACAGGGGAGGGGAGGGGAGAACAGGGGAGGAGAGGGGAGGGGAGGGGAAAGAAACCAATAAAGAAGGAAGGAAGGAAGGGAAGGAAAGGAAGGAAGGAAGGAAGAGAAGGAAGGAAGGAAAATGGAAACAACAGAGATTCTCAATAATTTCTACTATCATTTTAACTGTTCCATGGAGGAAGAGAGTTGTAGTCATGGAAAATCCCAATAAAGATTATTATAAACATAATACATTCTCTTTTTCCTGTTCAACATCTTAAGATATGGCAATTCTTTTATGGTATATTAAAGTTACTTGTTTGTTGTTTTGTTTCCCCATTTGTTCTCTGAGTTTGGCCTTTAATATGTGTTTTAGTAGACTTGACCATATGCTGCTTCAGAACACTCTTAAACTTTCAGCAATCTTCCGTCTCAGGCTGAAGTGTTGGGATTGTATGTGTCTGCATTATAAATGGCTCAGCTTTGTAAAATGCATTGTCATTTCCTTTCTTATAGTCTTTAAGAAATCAATGTCTTCCACAAAATATAAAACTCAAAATATTTCTGTAAGAAATAAATAATGTTTCTAAACACTGTTAAAACAATCAGTTCAGTGTAACTAAAATAAAAATTTTGTCGTTGTCCATAACTACCTTATTTTGTCTCCTATCTGCCTTGTGGCATAGTATGTCATCTAAGATTAGTCTAGTCTTCTCCTGTCATGCTTTCTTTAATGGTCTGCCTTTGAGTGTATAGTTAGACAGATGAGGATGATACTGAACAAATGTACCAACCAGGGAGCATACAGGGCAGGGTTCTTGCAAATGTGCAACATTGTCTTCATGTGGAGCCCGTAACATGTGAAGCAGAGATGTTTCTGTTTCTGTTCCCTGTCATTGCATACCCTTCCCTCTACCTGAACTACTGGTTGTGCCTCAATAAGAGAGGATATACCTAGTCCTGCTGGATTAGATATCCCAAGGTGGGATGGAGACCTAGGAGATCTCACCCTAGTCTGAGGAAAAGAATAGGGGGCAATAATGGGAGAGATAAGTATGGGTGGACTGGGAAGAAAGAAGTGAGGGGGCTGTGATTAGGACATAAAGTGAATAAATTTTTGAAAAACAATCTAAAAAAGAAAAAAGTAAGTAAAGAAAAGAGAGAAGGGGAGAAGGAAGAGGGAGGATGGAGGAAGGAAGGAAAGGAAAGAAAAGAAGGAAGGAGGAAGGAAGGAAGGAAGGAAGGAAGGAAGGAAGAAGGAAGGAAGGAAGGAAGGACCAATTAGATGGAAGTCCAATCCCAGTACAGGTAGCTTCATTTGTGGCAAAAAAATGTCCACTTGAGTCTCTATTTCCTCTATATTTGGCAAATTCAGTTATATTACCTTCATATATGTATATAGTTTAGGAAGTGTCTACTATATTAGGTTTCTATACTATTCTTCAAATGTCACTTTAATCTTAGCTATATCTTCCGATATTCCCTCTCTCTCCCATGCTTTCCTACCCATCTATTTTTACTCAATTTTCCTTTTGTAGCTCCTTCTATTCATTTTTAGCTATCTATTCTTTTTCTCTTACCTAATAAGATTTATCAACCCTACTCTCTTACTCTATACTTACATTGTTATGGTTTTAGCTACTATAATTTCTTTTTGTTATACATTCTCCTCATCTGCAGTAGCATACTTGTCAACTTCGTTTGAAAGACTATTAAAATCTCATCTCCTTTTTTGTCCATTGTTGATCTTAGAGCCTGAGCCATTGGTGTTCTGTTCAGGAAATTTTCCACTATGCTAATGTATTTGAGACTATTTGCCACTTTCTCTTCTATTAGATTCAGTGTATCTGGTTTTATGTAAAGGTCCTTGATCCACTTGAACTTGAGCTTTGTACAAGAAGATGAACATGGTTCAATTTGCATTCTTCTACATATAGATCACCAGTTAGAATAGCACCATCATTTGTTGAAGATGTTTTCTTTTTTCCATTGTATGGTTCTGGCTTTGTTGTCAAAGATTAAGTGTCTATAGGTGTGAGTCGTTTATTTCTGGGTCTTCAATTTTATTTCATTGATTGACCAGTCTGTTTCTGTAAGAGTACATCGAAGTTTTTATTACCATTGTTCTGTAATCCAGATGAGGTCAGCAATGGTGATTCCCCTAGAGTTCTTTTATTTTTGAGAATTGTTTTGGATATCCTGTTTTGGTTGTTGTTGTTGTTTGTTTGTTTTTCCATATGAAGTTGAGAATTGCTCTTTCCATGTTGGTGAAGAATTGTGTTGGAACTTTGCTGTAGATTGCATTGAATCTGTAGATTGCTTTTGGTAGGATGGCCCAAAACAACAACCTACATGTTAGAAAAATATCTTCATTTACCCTACATCTAAAATATACAAAGAACTTAAAAAGTTAGACCTCAAAAATCAAATAACACAATTTTAAAAATGGGATACAGTGCTAAACACAGAATCTCAATGGCTAGAAGCATTTAAAGAAATGTTCAGCATCCATAATCACCAGAGAAATGCAAATCAAACAACGCTGAGATTCCACCTTATACCAATCAGAATGGCTAAGATAAAAAAAAAACTCAGGCAACAATACATGCTGGCAAGAATGTAAAGAAAGATCAACAGTACTCCATTGCTGGTGCATTGTATAGTGATATAACCACTCTGGAAAACAATCTGGTGTTCTTCAGAAATTGCAAATAGCTTTACCTGAAGACCCAGATATACCACTCTAGGAAATATAAACAAAAGATGCTGTACCGTACCACTGGGGCACGTGCTACACTATATTCATAGCAGCCAATTTGTAATAGTCAGAAGCTGGAAGATGTCCTCAATAAGAGAATGAATAGAGAAAATGTGGTTCATTTACACAATGGAATACTATTCAGTTATTAAAAACAAGGCATCATGAATTTTGCAGGCAAGTGGATGGAATAGAAAATATCATCCTGAGTGAGGTATGCCAGACCTTAAAGGACATCCATGGTATATACTCACTGATAAATGGATATTTGCCCAAAAGTACAGAATACCCATGATTCAACTCACAGAGTGTCAGAAGCTTAACAAGAAAGAAGGCCTAAGTGTGAATACCTGAAACCCACTTAGAAGGATGACAAAATAATCATGAAAGGCAGAAGGAGGGAGGAAACTGGGTGGCAAAGAGGAGGGTGGAAGAGAAAAGGAGAGGCAGTATCAGGAATGGAGAGAGACAGGAAGGATGCCCAGAGGGCCAGTACAATTAATCAAAATATGCAGCAGTAGGGGGTAGGGAAGAATGGTAAACCTCTAGAAAGTCCCAGAGACCTGTGATATGAGAGGCTACCAGGACTCAGTGGGGATGACATTACCCAAAATACCCATCAGTGGGGTTATGAAACTGGAATAGTTCATGTCCAGTAGATAGAAATAGCCCCCAGTTGAGGCAGGGTTCCACCCACCTATCTTCAAAGTTTTTAACCCAGAATTGTTCCTCTATAAAGGATATGCAAGCACAAAAATGGAACAGTGACAGAAACAAAAGGCCATCCAGTGACTGACCCAATTTGGTATGCATCCCATGTGCACACACCAAATCCTGACAGTATTACTGAGGCCATATCGTGTTTGCAGATAGGAGTCTGACATGGCTATCATCTGAGAGGCTCTACCAGCAACTGATTGAGACAAACTCAGATAATTACAGCCAACCACTGAATTGAGGTCAGGAACCAATATGGAAGAGTTAGACAAAGGACTGAAGGAGCTGAAGGGGACTGCAGCCCCATAAGAACAATTCTGTCAACTAACTGGAACCCCTGAAAACTCCCAGAGAATAAGCCAAAACCCAAGGAGGATACAGGGGCTAGTTTGTAACTCCTGGCACATGTGTTGCAGAGAACTGCTGCTTGTTAGCTTCAGTGGGAAAGGATGTGCTTAATCCTGTGGAAACTTGATACCTCAGGGAAGAAGAATTCTGGTAGGGGTGAGGTAGGAATGGGTAGGTGGGTCTCAGAGGTGGAGTGGGATGTTACAAAGAACTTGGAAAGGGAGATCAGACAGCAGAGCAACTTTTGGAAAATAAATAAATAAAATAATTTAATAAAATAGTCATCTCCTCTGTCAAACCTCATGAAAATGTCTTTTGGAGTGTATTCATTATGATGTTAGTTTCTTCACATGCATTTACCTTACAGTATTTATTGAGGCAATACCATTTAATATACAGATTTAAAATAAACAATAACATTAATTTCATTCTCATATCTACCAATGAATGAATCATTTTCTGTCATTCCATAGTGTATTTATTACTGTCTTTCAATTTTGTGTATTGCTTTGTCATTTTGCAATACTTTGAGAGCCATGATGTAAAATTTATTAAATATGCAATGGTAACTTATTATTTCAGTAGTATACTTAATAGAAGACATTAGGTGAGTGTATTTATTTTAGCACTCAAGGCAGAAATCTACATCATTTATCATTTTTATACTAGTATAAGGAATTTTCTGGAAAACCTAGAAGAAACAATTGGAACATAGAACAATGCCTGGAAGAAAATTATTATTAAAAAAATTCTATTTCCTTAATGGTGTTACCTATGATTATTTATTATTTCAGAAGCATTATTTGTGAAGATAATTATAAAATGAAAAAAAAATTATCCATCACTGTTTCAAAATAAGTAGCCCCTGCTTAAGAGAAGGTATCAATAGCTAGGACCTCACTTAAGTCTTCATTTCATCCATGTTCAAACTATCCATTTTATATTCCAATTTAGTAGTTCATATTTTACTTCTGTCTTCTATTTCCTTTCTTCCTTCCAAATTCCAGTGTTTTAACAAGTCTGTGATTAAGAAAAAAATTTAGTGAATACCCAGACTGTTTTGAGCAACTTCATAGACTTCAAGTGAATTCTTGCTATTTCTATGCCATGTCCCATAGCCCTCTACTAACAGAAGGTGACTTATAATATATATCATTACCATTATCAGAGCCATTGAGTGTTCCAAGATGAGACTGAATAATAATTGAGAACTGGGAATCCTTTAAACATTATTTAGTTTAATAAGGCAGAGCCTTCATTTTCATACAGATAATACTACAATAAAATAGTTCAGCAGAAGTTGAACTTCTTGTATAAGGTCACATCATTAGCCCGAGACAAGAATAGGACTCTGCCTTTGTGAAATTGCCTAGCTTTTCTTTTCATACTGTTATTGCTATTGGTCTCAGGGACTCTCTCAAAAAATGCGATACCAGCAGTATGAAAAGAATGCAATATATTAATTATTATTATCCAGGATAAAGTAAGATAGAAATAAAAGAGAAATGTAACTACAAGGTATGAAGTTTGTAAATAGTGTGACAGGAGCAGTAGAGTATAAGCTATATTAAGGGAAAATGGCATAGAGGTGGGACTTTGAGAAACTAAATTAAAGTAGAATAATGAGTGGAAAGAATCACAGACAGACTATATGGAGGCAGAGGACAGGCAATTTGGTATAATCAAATTCCTTCTGATGCACTGATGTTGAAATTCTAAATACTGCTGTAGGACTGAAGATTCCAGTGGAAGGCCAGGAGTGTAAACTACAAATGTTTGAGTTAATTTTAACTTTAAACCTACTAAGAACGATTATTTCCACATACACTTTCCTGGATCTAACATTCACTGTGGAAAACGCAATAGTACCTGGGAGCCAGAACGGGTGATATTCAGTGCTTCATGTTTGAGAGATCTCCTCTCAGGAAGACAGATAATGGTAACGTAGGTATCTACAGAAGGTCATTGCAGCCCCCACATCCTCCTGAGCTCAGAAGCCCTCTCCCTTCCTGTGAAACAACTTCTAGGTCAATTAAAAGTACAGCATTCCATTGCACTGCTGTACTTTTTCTGTCCTTTATTTTGTTTTCTTTTCCTCCACTATGACACAGACATGCAAGAATTAGACACTCAACTAAAGCATCAGCCATATCTACTAGAAAGTTGTAAGTTATGATAGAGACTTATTTAAAAAAAACAATGCTAGCCTTAGTGTTAAATCCCATGTTTCTTACCATAAAAAAGAAAAAAAATAAACAACAATGAATACTAAAGCAATAACAGAACCCTACTATTTGCCTATCATGTATATGACCCAGTATTTCTGGAGATGCCCAGAATGCTCCATTTTTTGATTGTAATATCTGACTCTCAGTAAGAAACCACAAGGCACACAAAGAAAGAAAATGAAAACTAAAACCTATGCTTTTATAGGTCATTGGAACCAAAGTTACTAAATAAATAAATATAGTGTGTGTGTATGTGTGTATGTGTGTGTATGCTATAAGGGAAAAGCCATTGAATATTCAAATTAACTTTAACATAACAGACACACACAGAGAAAACCAAAATAAAGACAAAAATACACAGTTTTTTGAGTTAGCCTTCTATTCTTTTTAAATTTTTAAAAACTTAAAATATTATAAAAATATATAAAAAATAGAAACAATTATGGGCACACAGAAAAGCGAAACCTGGCTGTGGAATTTGGTTGGCTTTGATTGTTTTAGGACAGTTTTGTGCAGTGCAGGCTAGCTTCGAACTGCCAATGTAACAAGACAATTTATTAGAAGAATTCAAGTCAAAATACAATACACCACTTCAGTCAACTTAGAATAGCAAACTTTGAAATTTTTGTTTGCTGTGTGTGTGTGTGTGTGTGTGTGTTGTCTGTGTCTGTGTGTGTCTGTGTGTGTGTGTTGGAGACAGAGACTTTCTATGCAGCCAAGTCTTGTCTAAAATGCACAATTGTTCATTACTGCAAGAGAGGTGTGAAACATCATGTTCAGCTAGAATATTTATTAAGAAAATACCCAAAAGAAAACTATAATTCTGCACACATATGCCTTTCTGCATAAATAACAGAAAGGAGTTAATGGACAAACCATAAGGTAACAGTACATTATATAGAAATTTGCTTAACTTAGTGTTTTCATTTATTTTTGAGATACTGATTTTTTTTTAAAAGTCCTTCAGTCTAGAGAAAATATCTTAGGTGGTACTTTGATATTTAGGAGAAGAGATATAATGACATAAGGTGTTATTTTCCAAAGTGTTCAATGACAACAATGAAGAATTAGAGCTGGTAATACATTTTTAGGAACAGAATATTATGATACCAATTATTTATTGAGATCTTACTTTGTTCTGGAATCTATCCATGGATCATTTTAATTAAAATTTTCAGTTAATAATGACATGCTATCCACATATTGAACATAAAATATTATTTAGAGAGACAGCCTAAGTGGTGTAATTGAACTCAATTAAGGATACATTTCAAACAACTTACCTCATTTCAGATCTAAGTTCATAGAAGCGTGCTGCTATGTAGTTGTTTTACTGTGAGTTTGCTGTTAAAATGTCCTTTAACTGCAATTAAATTCTAGAATTAGTCTTATGAACTTTCACAATAATTCTAAGATGTGATGAGATTCTTCATTTTAATTAATTTAAGAAAGCTTCTTACTTAGAAGTGGTTCACCAGGATAGCCAAGTCCAACATTTAATCTCTTAATCATTATCCATTCTGACCTCCACAATGCTTTTCTCTAACACCAAATTCCAATGACTTACTGGCAGAGCATCCTCTGTTTAGTAAATGCAATTCTAAAAGTTTTAGTATTATTTGCAAGGGATGATTAAAAACAAAGATCTTTTATGGACAACTTAATGGAAGGTCACAAAGAAACTGTTAGCTAATATTCATACATAAAGACATGATTAACTAAGTGTTTTCTACACATTCACCCTTCTAATACTCAGTATATTGAGGGATATAGGCAATTACAGTTACAATTATGATGCGAGCAAAAAATACCTGTAATTTCTCAGATTGTTTTAGAGGGCAAGATGGAAATTGTCCCTTCAATTCAGTTAAAGAATCAGGAATGGAAATATTATAAAATCTACGTGTTGTCTGGATCTTGTGATAAAAACAACCATACTCTCTATTGTCCACAGATATGATATTATAATCCCAGTTATACCTTCCACAAATTACAAACAGTGGTATATTAGCTAGTGCAGTTGAACTCGTACCGTTTTCTTCCGTAAAAGAAGTCAAGACAGAAATTCAATTAAAAGACAAACTTATTTCAGTGATTTAGACAACATAATTAGGTGTTTTAAATATTCTGTTGAATTTTCTGTTGACAGAAAAATATGGATGTACTGACCTTCACTTTATATATAAAACAAGAATAAAGAGATGCTTCATGTTCAATACAATGTAGCACAATTTTAAATGACAGATTTAGGTTTAACATACATTTGTTTTGGATTCCTTTTCATATTTTGCTATGAGAGGTATTCACTGTAGTCATATAGGACACCCAAGCGTCTCTAGGAAATGTTTTACTTTATTTTTTAAGCAGGAGATGACTAAAAACAGGAATTGCTTCCTCATTTAATGACTAAGGCAAACACCTTTGATAACTCTGTACAAATCATTGACCCCAATCTTATGTGAACTAGTCATAGACACATGTTTCCTCAAACAGAAATCCACTGTGGGCAGCTCCAGATTTGAGGATAAGCACATACTGTCCTATGAGTAAGAAAATTAAAACACCCTTCTCTGCTGTGTTACACATCAAAACACTCCAGAATGTGCCAGAGAACTGGGAGGTGAGAGACTCTAAGGACTCAAAGGGAGAGACCTTAGATAAAATGCCAAAGAATGGGAGAGGGAATTTAAAGAGCTGTTCTCCAGCAGAAATACAGGGTATCAAGTTCAGGAATGGGAATGCCATCAACAGTCAAAACACTGACCCAGAGTTGTTCCTGTCTGAAAGAACTGCAGGAACAAAATGGAGTAGAACTTGAGGAAAACGAAGTCAAGATATGGGCCCAAAGTGGGATCCAGCTCAAAAGAAGGCCCCAAGGCTTGACAATATTACTGATGCTATGGTGTGCTTACAAACAGGGGCCTATCATGACTGCCCCTGAAATACCTAACAACCTACTGAAAGAATCAGATGCAGATATTTACACCCAACCAATGGACAGAAGCTGTTGAGCCCTGTGGTTGAATTAGGGAAAACCTGGAAGAAGCTGAGGAGGAGGGCGAACCTGTAGGAGGACCAGTAGTCTCAATTAATCTGGACCCCCAAGATCTCTCAAACACTGGACCACCAACCAAGCAACATACTCTACCAGCTGATATGAGGCCCCCAACACATACACAACAGAGGACTGCTGGGTCTGGATTTAGTTAGAGAAGATGTACCTAACCCTCACGAGAATGGCGGCCACAGGGAGTGGGGAGGTCTGGTGGGTGGAAACAGGGGAATGATGTATGGAAAGTGGAACAGTCAGAGTGTAGAATGGGGGGGGGGAAGCTGAAGTGTAAAAAAAATCAAAATTAAAAAAAATAGTGAGTTGTTTTTTTTTGGTGGTCAGCTTCTTGAGTTCTTTACATATTTGAATATTAGCCCTCTATTGGATGTGGTGTTAGTGAAGAATTTTTCCAAACATGTAGGTTGTTGATTTTGTCTTATTGGCTGTGTCATTTGCCTTACAGAAGCTTTCCAGTCTCATTAGGTCTCATTTATTAATTCTTTTTATTCAAATTTATTTACAAATTATATCTTTTCTAATTTTATTTATTTTTTATTGGATATTTTATTTATTTGCAATACAGATGTTATCCCCTTTCTCCATTTCCCCTCCCTAGAACCCCCTATCCCATTCCATTCCTCCTTTATGCTATTATACCATTTTGATTACATGCATGTATTAAGGTCAGTTCTAGGTTAAAGTCTAGCCATACAATATATGTAAATAGTCAACTCAAGCACAAGCAATACAAGAAACACAAATAGTCCAAAGAAAAACAAGCTATTTAGACTTTATTAACCCAATTACGTGAACACTCCTCTGATCACTGTTTCTAAAGGCTTATCAAGATGACCAAAATATCAGAGCCTCTTCCTGTGATGTCAGTTTATTGCCAAGCAGCCTCAAAGGTTCTCTGCCTCTCCCCATTTTTTATTTTATTGATAAGACTGAGCCTGTCTTAGATAGTCTGCCAAGAATGTCTTCCTTACCCATCATGGAATTGCATTTATCAAAAGCAATGCACTATATCTTAGCTTGTAAGGCATTTCTGTCGAAGCACTTCTCCTTTCCTTAGATACTTGCCAGCATGTTAATTTAATAACTCTGTCTGGGGGTCAGATGCAGTAGATACTGCAGATAAAATTACCCATGGCCTGAGGTCAGTTAATTTCAATTTTGGTCTTCTTCATAAAATGGCATTTCATAGCTTGATCAATGCCCCAAGTGTTCCCTTTTTGTCTTGTAATACTGTTTATATTGCCTGCCCATTGTTCTTAAGGCTTTTCTTCAACAACATCAACATTTATTAATTCTTGATCCTAGACCATGTGCCACTGGAGTTCTGTTTAGAAAATTTCCCATATCCAATGAGTTTAAGGCCCTTTCCCACTTTCTCTTGTACTAGATTCAGTGTATTTGGTTTAAATAGAAATTCACAACAGAGGAATATCGAATGATTAAGAAACACTTAAAGAAATGTTCCAAGTCCTTAGAAAAATGCAAATCCAAATGATCCTGAGATTCCACCTTACGTGAATTAGAATGACTAAATCAAAACCAGGTGATAGCATATGCGTTTAGGATGTGGAGAAACAGGAACACTCCTCCATCGCTGGTGGAATTGCAACTAGTAAAACCATTATGGAAATCAATCTGGAGGTTCCTGAGAAAATTGGAAATAGATCTACCTGAAGTCCCAGCAATACAATCTTGCCAATATACCCAAAGATGCCCCACAATTCAACAAGGGCATGGTTCCACTATGTTTATAGCGACCTTGTTTGTGATAGCCAGAAGCTGAAAACAATCCAGATGTCCCATGACAGAAGAATGGACACAGAAAATGTGGTTCAACTACACCATGGAATACTACTCAGTTATTAAGAACAAGAACATCTTGAGTTTTGCAGTCAAATGAATGGAACTAGAAAATATCATCCTGAGTGAAGGTAACTCAGACCCAAAAGGACATGCATGATATGTACTCACTAATAAGTAGATATTAGCCAATAAAAAATTACATAATACCCAAGATAGAGTCCACAGAACTCAAAAATGTCAACAAGCTGAAGGCCCAGATGAGGATGCCTCAGTCCCACTTGAGAGGGAGAAGAAGCGATAACAAGTGGAGAGGCAGGGAGTGACCAGGGAGAGAAAGTGGATGAGGGTTGGGGAAGGAAGGGAACTTGATCTGGAATTGGGTAAGGGAAAAGGACTGAAGCCATGAGGGCCAGCAGAATGAATGGAAACAGGCAACCTCAGGAGGTAAGAGTTGGAAGATGCTCCAGAAATCACCAGAGATCTGGGACGTGAGAGACTCTTAGGACTTAAAGGAAGAGACCTTAGATAAAATGTCCAACAGTAGGGAGAGTGAAGTTATAGAGCCACCTCCAGGAGAAGACAGGGCATCAAGTGTGGAAGGGGGTTGCCATCCCACAATTATATTTCTGATCCATAATTGTTCCTGTCTGAAATGAACGTCAGGGATGAAATGGAGTGGAGCCTGGGGAAAAGAAAATTCAGCAACAGGCCCACAGTGGGATCCAGCTCAAAGTGGAGGTCCCAAGGCGTGACACTATTACTGAGACTATGGAACACTCACAAAAAAAGGGACCTATGATGACTGCCCTCCAAAAAACTCAACAAGCAGCTTAAAGAGTCAGATGCAGATATTTGCACCAAGCATTGGACAGAAGCTGCTGACCCCTGTGGTTGAATTAGGAAAAAGCTGGAAGAAGCTGAGGAGGAGGGCGACCCTGTATTGAGGACCAGCAGTCTTTAACCTGGACCACAGAATTCTCTCAAACACTGGCCCTCGAACCAGGCGGCATACACCAGCTTATATGAGGCCCCAACACATATACAGCAGAGGACAGCTGGGTCTGGGTTCAGTCAGAGAAGATGCACCTAACCTTCAAGAGACTGGAAGACCCCAGGCAGTTTAGAGGTCTGGTAGGGTGGGGGTGAGGGGGTGGGGACATCCTCATGGAGACTGGGGGCAGGGAGGAGGTATGGATGTTGAACAGTTGGAGGGTGGATCGGGAGAAGAATAAAATTTGGAGCATAAATTAATTAATTAATTAATTAAAAAAATAAAAAAGAATGTACAGCCTCTGTTCTCATATATATATATATATATATATATATATATTATATATTATATTATATGTATAGTATATGATGTATATGTATATATACAGTGTGTGTGTGTATGTGTGGTGTGATGTGTGTGGAAGGGAGGGAGGGAAGGGAGGGAGGGAAGGAGAAAGGGAGGGAGGAAGGAGGGGGAGGGAGGGGAAGGGAGGGAGGGAGGAGGGGGGAGGAGAGGGGGGGGGAGGGAGGGTGAGGGAGAGAGGGAGAGAAACAGAGACAGACACAGAGATATGGCAAGGCAGACAAGAGACAGAGACAGAAATACAGAAACACAGAGACACACAGAGAATATAATTTTGATGACAAAGGAGTGAGGTATTGGCAAATGAATCCAATCAATGACAAAGTGATATATCAGTGTCACAGAAAATCAGATAAACTGAAAGACATAAGAAAGACTCACACATATTATTAGTGGTGGGTAAACAAAGGCAAATCAATGATTAAAATAGTCACATCAAAACAAAACAAAAAATCACAAATTTTGAAAGTTAATTAGAAGCGTCTTCCCTTTTGTTTACCTTCTGTTTGTTAGGATTTATGTGCTTTGTGAAATAGAAATATAGTATATTGAGGAACTTACCAGGGCACTATATAGATATATAAAATACATTGTAGTAAATTGTTTTCTTCAATATTCACATTTGATGTTATGTTGACAATATAATGTTCTTTATAGAGAGTAGTGAAGACAAATAGAGAAAAAGGAAACAGAACACTTCTAAAGCATAATTATTACCTTTATCAGAAAAGGAAATTAATCAGTTTAAAATCAAAACAGAATAGTGTAAATGTGTTTTCAGTAGAACAGATACATTATCTAGTGAATATTGAAAACTGTACATCCTGTGATAAAAACATACAATAACCATTATTCTAGATACAATAAAGAAAAATCACAATAACACATATTAAAAACAAGCCAGGTTAGTGAGACAGAACATGAAGTGCAGGTATTTGTTTTCAAGCCTAAGGAAGAACTTGGATTTTTTCTTTTCTTTTTACTTGAAAATAAAGTTTTTTTTTTCATAGAATATATTCTGATCATGGTTTCTTCTCATGTCTTCCCAATCCCCCCCCACCTGCCTGCTCTTACTATTCCACACCTCCTTTTATCTCTTTAAAAAACAGACAAAAAACGAACAAACAACCACCACAACTACAAAAGTCAGCTGTCTCTTTGTTAAAATGCTCTAATATATTATGACTGGCCACTTTGTGTTGGTAGCTTCTGAGAGTAAAATTATTTAACTTTAAGTTTTATTCTGATTATCACAGTTAATTACTATTTATTATAGTTTTGCTGTTAGAACATAGAATAAACTAATTAAAAACACACTGAAATTTGATTTTTTCTTTGTGATTTCTGCATTATTACTTAAAAAAGTTATTGGTAGTCAAACATTTTAACTTAATGTCCCAACCTATGCATATTGTTACAAATGACTTCACAACAAAGATATCAGATGTAATATACAGAATTTGCTTTCTTCATCTGTTTTCCAGAAACAGCTCACTAAAATTGTTTCTAGGTTTTCTTTAAAAATCAGTCAATGAATAAGATAAAATAACTGGAAAATTTGGAAATACATTAAATTAATCTTCATATGTAAAAACCCAAATCTTGGCTAAAAACACTTAGTACACATTCTCATGAATAGAAGATACTGTATGTGAGAGATTATGTAGACACAGTAATTTAACATTAAATGATTAGGCTAAAACAATTTTTGTTCATGGTTTTATTTTTAAAAAAATTGGTAAGGATTTGATAAGATCTTTAAAAAATGTGTTAGAAGATTTAAAACTTCTGTGTTCTTTCCATGTCTGAAAGAACATAGAAGACATAGTTCATGTAACTAAATTAATGAATGTTTTAAACAAAATTATAGCATTGAATCATTTGGATTTTTTTTTGGATGATTGACTTAAACTCTCTAAATCATTAATGTTAAGTGCTCTTTTTTTTTTTTCAGTTTGTAAAACAAGATGCTCTATGCACTAGGTGAGGTAAGTTCTAATTTGGGTATGTGTGTATGGATCTCCTGTAAGATTGTTAAATGCACTAAACATTATTTTTCCTGATGTGTTTGCTTTAAGCTGATGATATTCTAGAACCATGTGATGTTGTGGAAGAGAACTGAGCGAAAATGAGGTGCTGATTCTCGGTGGGTTTGACCTGGTTGTTATTTCATTCAATATTATTGTAAAAGTCAGAATATCTACTATTTAGTCGTTACCAATGTCTTTCTAATGATTTCTTTCCCTATAGACTAAGATTTTTCTAAAATCAGTGCGGATAACTCCTAAATTGGTGTAGTAATATTAGTAGATACAAGCACCACTATCTGTTCATGACTCAAGACACGTTTAGAAGATGGGAAAGAATCATCAGGTCACATATATCACTTGTCAAGTGAAAGTGATGCATAATAAAATATACATTCAGCTTCATAACATGATACATTTAATAAAATGTTGATATCATAAAAATTATGATAATTAAATTATGAAGTAGCTTGGCAGTATTGAGAAAATAGCTCTGTGACTCACAATTTATTTGTAATATATATTTTCAACTTATAATAAAATTACCTCAGTTTTCTCTTTCTCTTTCTTCCTTCCCACCACTTCATACTTCCTGCATCCTTTACTTTTGTTTAAATTCATAGATTCTTTTTTAATTACTATTAGACATACATACTAGAGTAATAGCATGTAATATATATACATAAATAATGCATATAGAACAACATATATATGAAAATATATGTATATACATATATACACAAAATATGTTTATACATATATACATAAAACATATATATATTTCCCACCTGCTCAGTTCACATACAGCTATCTCTGTCTCTATGAGTATGTTTTCAGGGATGGTCCTTCATAATGTTGGTCCCATCCTAACTCACGAATTTCTGAGAATTTCAGAATCAAATTAATGGAAGTATTTATGCTTTGTATAAACAAAGTATTTTCTCTCCTTTTCTTTTCACAACACTGGATTCTTCTCCCAGAGCTTGAAAGAAGGAAGCAGGAAAATACAGAATTCAAGGTCATTCTTGGCTACATAATTAGTTTGACATCAAACCTAGAGTACCTGAGATCCTCGGCAAATCCCTAGCTCAAACCCTAATCTTCTTCAATGTATGTCAAGAACTTAGTACCATTGCTAATACAATTCATTTATTTTCTCTATAGTTTTAGAAAATATTCATGTCCTGATGTTGTTTCATTGTCAGTATCTTTGGGGACAATAGTTAGAACTTGCAGTAACAATATGATTATAATACTTTTATTTTTTTCAGGAAAAGCAAATCTAAGAAAAATACTCAATAAAGCTGGCTGAACATTTAGTTGGCAGGGCAACTGGAGCTCATACCACTGCCTCATGTAGTAACATTACACAAACCTGCAGCAATGCGTTACAATACCTTAGGGAATTGGTTGTAAAGTGGCAAGTGCCATGTGATGTTGGAGGTAATACAATATACTTATAGAGAGCCTATCACAAATCAATGTTTCCTCCAGGACTATTTTAGACATATTAACAGAGTTTTGTTTTTAATATCATATTCTTGCACTCATGAATGTACTTTTCAGTATTTTTAAGAAGATTAATATGTTACATTTTTAGATTTAAAGTAGTTGATTTTGTTTATCGTCATAAAAAACAAAAATGCTAATGCTTTCTTCCTATGAAATTCTAAAATGGTCAGAAATTTGTTCATTAAAGTAGTGGTATTCTTAACACTTAATTGATTTATATTTGTTATAGTCTATTTTCCTGATGTTTTTTGAAATGAATTATTGACCACAAATCTTATTTATAACTTACTATTGTAACTGTGTACTGTTCTCAGTATGTCACTAAATGCTGCACACTGTGAAGCTCAATATTTAATTTTTTTACTATCTCTTTTTTACTGGATATTTTATTTATTTATATTTCAAATGTTATCCCCTTTCCAATGGTTGACTGAGAGTATCTGCCTCTGTGTTTGCCAAGTTCTGGCAGAGCCACTCAGGAGACAGCTATATCATACTCTTGTTAAATTGGAGTAGTGGTGCTTGTGAGATGGCTCAGAGGGTACTCTCACTGGTTGTCTTCTGATATTTACAAGTGCACTACAGTAAATTCCCTCTCCAACTACACACAAAAATTTAACAAATCAAAAGAAAACATTTTGAAATATAAAAAGAATTTTATAAAATACAGTGAGAGATTTATAGCCAATAGGTTGGGAATGTGGATGACATTTGCCTACTACTTGTCAAATTTCCATCTTAGTTTCTAAGTGTTATATGTCTGTTTTCTTAGCTAGTGTTTAGCCAACCTGAAACAGGCAAGATTCATTTAGAAGAACATCAATGGAGGAAAAGTCTTCACAAGATT
Source organism: Mastomys natalensis (assembly GCA_021653895.1). Lineage (NCBI taxonomy): Eukaryota > Metazoa > Chordata > Mammalia > Rodentia > Muridae > Mastomys > Mastomys natalensis. The sequence goes on from JAJTUV010000751.1 coordinate 1,446,732, forward strand.
GCTTGCAGTCAAATTTCTACAGGATTTTGCTTTATTAATATTGATGTGTTAGGGGCCCACACAGGGTGAGTGTCTCACCCTGGACAAGTGGGTCCACGTTGCAAGAAAGGTAACTGAGGTAGCCTTATTGAGAAAGTAAGTAACAACATTCTTCTAAGGTCTATACTTTAGTTGCTACTTCCAGGTTCCTGATCTGACTTGCTTTCATATTAGGCAATAATCTGTAATCCTTTTCTCATTTTGTCATAGAGTTTCATATATTACTACTAAATTTATTGCTAATGCAATACAGTAGAAATCTTTTTTGTTTATAACTCCTGGGTGAATAAGTAAATATTACTATTTGATTTAAATAAATAGATAAATAAATAATAAAAAAAGAAATCTTTGATTTTTTCCAATTACTATTATATAGTTACATATGAAGGAGACACATCAAACAACCACAAGGGGGAAATTTTCAGAATAGAGAAACAAACAAAAATGAAAGGATACAAATTAAGACTCAAAGGGACTGGAAAAACACATAGGAAACTACTGAATGTTGGCAAACCTCCTGAGGTAGATAAGGCTAATTAAGGTTTGTAGAAACAGGTTGAATATTGAGGCATGTGAATGCATATGTATATGTATAATCAAACAACATGCAGTCCTCCATATTCCCTTACCTTTAACTGACCTAGTGTATAGGCTAGTGTGTTTGATCGATTGTTTGAGTTAAAAGGATACTTGTTTACTAATTCATTAAAAGAGCTCTGCATCTATGTTTACTCTAACTAAAGGAGTTTGGAAAACTGTACTATGTACACTATTTTGTATACCAACTTTCTAACATATACAAAAACATGTATGAGGTCATTTTAGTACTAGTCCCAAACATAAATGTAGGCACTTCATACATTAAATAATCAGCCTGAAACACGGGCATGATGATTACATGCAGTGGAGTCACTGTTATGCTTCTGAAAAGTCATCTTTAGGAAGATAACCTCTGGTATAACTTTCTATGTAACCATCATAGCATACTGTTATTCTCATTATCTCTTATTCCTGTAAAATTGGAAACTAGTAGGAACTGCCATACTCATTCTGAACATTTATTACTGTATCTCAACGATAGTCTATAATGCTGGCTTTTCTGCAAGTCCTATGGCAACATTGAAAACACATCTCATCCAGATAGTACGAAACATCTGTCTTTCAGACCACACTAAGGATATTAAGACTTCTGCTCCCCAATCATCTTGCAAGTCTAACGTGAGAGTTTTATGAAGTCACAAGGCAAAACCGCACTGCTATCATTCTTCCTCTAGAACAAATACTTTTTCTCCTAACTCTCCCCATTTTCTTTGGTTTCTCAAGTCTTCGAGGACACCTACTGCTGTGAACTCTATTTTTTGTCAATTGACAATAATAATGGTCTTTCAGCGTCAAGTTGAAATTTTCTGCTGTAAAATGCTGAGCTTCCATTTCTATAGAGTTACTTTTACTCTGAGTAATCAGACTGGAACTTACTGACTCTCAGTTTTCCATGCCGGGGTCACTACTTCCGGGTAGAGAAAGTGACAACCTGTCTAGAGAAGAATCTAACAGCTCTCACAGCATTGCTCTACTCACTTTGTCCTTTTGTGTCACCTCTGTTCAATTCTCCAAACCATTTATGTCTTTCCTGCTAATCAATGAACACTAGTTCTTCCATTCATCCATTGTGGTTTCGAATTGTAATAAATATGGATGGAACATGATGGATTTTATTCATATATATATATATATATATATATATATATATATATATATATCATAACCATCTTACTTGTGATCAAAAGTTGAGTGCATTTCCTATGTGCCATAGGATATGCTTTACCATGTATCACTTTAATATCTTTTAATATACTCTATAGAAACATAACTTTATCAATAGTCTATAAAAGACCAGTTCTGTAAAACTACAAAGAAGAGAAATGTCTTTAGATATGGAGTATTTATTTGGTTTGGTTTCATTATCTTCAGGTGTACATTTATAAAACATCATTTCTCAGTAATAGCTCATCATGAATCATCTTTAATATATTCATTATTTTATCAATTTTATTGAAGAATTTTCTGGAATCTTTTTTTTCCAGGATTGCCACATTCCTTACCAACCCACCTGTCTGCAATTCAAGTACAGCTCTGTTGACATATTTTTAGATGTGTAGTTTTTCATTGGAGCTTGTAATTTATTAAAGACCTTAAAGCAAAGATTACCCTCTTTCAGCAGTTATCAATTCCCAATTATTTGTAAATAAATCCCCATCAGGTAGAGGTGGAAATCGATGTCTGTCATTCTTAGTCATACAGAAATTTTGTGTTGCTTGAATTTGCACAGGTCTTGTGCATGCTATTACAAATGCTGTGAAATTATATGTGCAAATGCCCTACTGCAACTTCTGATTTTAAAGCCTGTCCACCTTTTCATTTAAGTGATCACTGAGTCTTGGGAAAAAAAGGGTATACTATAGATGACCCCTTAGTGCTGAGTATTATTAAGCCTCTTATTGATTGCAACTTGACCTTTGTAAATTTCTGTGTTAATCATCATCTAGGGAAAAAAAGGTTCTTCTGATGAGGCTTGAGCATAGAAAAACATAGTTATCTATGTGTTTAAAAATAAGTCATTAGGATTTTTGCTTAATATTTTGTCCATTTAGCAGAGTAATAGTTATAGGCTCTCTTCAAGGACACATGACATTTGTAGCTACAAGTTCTTGGCCTGGTAATGATGTTAAATATGAGTTTCACCTTGTGAAGAAAGCATTGAGTCCAATCAAAAAGTAGTTGGTTATTTCAATGACATCCATGGTCCTATTACATCAGTTGATCTTACCAGAGTGGTCAGTCATTAATATAGTTCTAAAAGTTCATAGCTGGATAAAATTGATATCATGTTTCTTCTCCAGTAGCATTTATAACATCAAGCATGAATCTTTCTGGAAACTATATCTCACATTTGTACATACTTTAACATATTGAAATCTAACCAAAATTTATGGAAATGAATTATTATATAGCATCATAAATGTTTTGAAACTTCATGATAACTAACCAAGCAGAATTCAGACCATATTTAATACTAGAATCTGACATGTAGAAAAATGTTGCAGTTCCAAATTTTCCACTATTATATCTTTAAGGTGTTTTAAAGATAAGCTTTATATTGTAGTTTTTTTTTCACTTACAATAAGCAATACAAAAGAAAATTTTGATTATCAAAATTGTTGATCACATGCAGTGCTTTAGCATTGTCTAATACTAATACCTTAGTTCTTTTTATGTGTGAATAACTGACAGGTCTTTGGAAGTAATAAACTATACATATGTGTGTGTAATACTTGTTTATTTTCATATAAAATCCATATTATGTATTTATACATATATAAATACAGTTTATATATTATCTTTATGGTATTTAGTAGATTGAACTAATCCCAGTGAAATATCAAACACACAAAAGTCTGTCAGCACAGTTTGTACCTGATGAATTTTAAAAAACACAAATGCAGACACAAAGAAGGGTAATTATGGAAGGTGGATGGATTTAAGAAAAAAAGAATTCCAGCACAATACTTCAATAGAATTGAGAACATAACAATTAAAATTTTATAGACTTCATGGTGAATTCCCAATGAGAAATGATGTTTGCCCAAAGGTTTTAAAATAAGGGAGAATAAATATTCCATATATAAAGATACTATTCCCTTTGTAGTTTGTATTTTATATATGTATATATATACACACACAAAGATAAGTTTTAATTACACATACATCTATTTGTATGTGTTTTTATGAAAAACTGTTCAAGTGTGTATATTTAGAGCTGTTCAATATATAGTATCAATTCACCAAATGGGAACAATATGCTGTGAAATTGTAAATCAGAGAATGCATAGCCACAAAATTAAGATATAATTAAATAATGTAACAAAATGAATTTTAAGTTGAATTTTGTTTCCTTTTAAATGGAATGAATTTTTCAAGACTATTAGAATAAGAATCTTGGAAAAATTAAAGAAATACATGAAAATGTTTGATCCTAAAGTGGAGGAATAAAATGAGCATTTAGGCATAATATAAATTATAATGACATTTGAAGAATAAGTTTTGACTTAGTTCAGTAAATACTGAACAAAAATAGGTAGTGATTCTGAATCATAAATGCATAAAAACAACATACATGAATATGATCTCAACAAGGAATAAGAGGTGTTACAGAAAGTGAGTCTTGACTCAAGTTCAGTACAAGGTGGGAAAAATATAAAAGAGATAACTATACTCTTTCAAAAATCCAAGTATTTTTAAATTTATTTAAGTCTGAGATTAAGGTAAAAACAGATAAGGTCATATTTACTATAGCTAATTTGATTGTATTGTGAAAAATTAATTAAAGATCAACCAAAAGATTATTACAATAGTTCAGGAAAGAACTAGTCAAGAACCAGTGTAGAGAAAATGGGAATGAGAACCCTTAATGGCAATAACGTTACACAAATGAGGTGAACCTGGCAGTCATTCAAAAGAGAAAGTATAAGGAAACAATTGGAATATAATGCCAGTAATATTGAAACTTGATATTTAAATAAGAGTTTAGCATCATCATTTCATCAAATAAAGATAAAGAAAATGACTTAATTGTTGATAGTTATGCCGGGTTGGAGACACATTTGGTTTGGGCGAAGGTATCTCAAATGTTGAAATCTACAATTTTCATCACAGGAGGGAATTCGCTGTAGATACGAATTTGCAGACCTCTGCAATGACAGAAATTAAACAAAAGCTTTGGAGACAGTGTTTGTGGACAAGGAAATGCAAAACCATAAATAATTTAAAATGATTAGAAAAAAATCAAGATTGTTGATGATACTAATATTTGAGAATACAAATGTATTACACCAAGTACTAATTTTAATTAGAAAAATTTGTTAGCGAATATTTTCAAATTCTGCCTCATTGTGCCATGGAAATTTGTAACAAAGACAATTAACATTTGCTAAATATATATGAATTTGCTGCATTTCTTAGTCAACTTACTGTTGAAATCCTATGAGTTAAAACAAAGACCCAACTACACAAATATGAGCATAGGTAGGTTAATGAAACCAAACTTTAAATAGCACATCCTACAAAGTTATATTAGGGAGGGTGGATGAACTTACTCTATGGTACCAGACATTTGATTTTACCATTAGTAATCTAATATTGGCCAATTGGAAAAAAAAGAGGTATTAAATGGGAAAAGCGTTGCCTGGAGAATACATGGATATTGCAGACAATACTGAACGTATGTGCCGTTGATCAGGCATGCTAATTCAATGAATACTAGACTTTGGTATAACATAAGCAGTAATAGTTTTTAAAATCATTTAAAGTACTGCAGATATATTTCCAGAAAACAGTAATCTACCAAACAATAGAATACTTGCACTTCACCTAAAGACCAATGGTTTACCTATGACTGACTTTTCATTCTTCCTGTTTTTGGTTGGCTGAAATACACAGCCAGCAGATGAATGCCACCCAGGAGCTAAACAGTGGTTGTGTTCTCCTGTGAATGTGAGTTTCAGAACAGACATAAATTTTAAAATACAAATCACTTAAGGGATAAATGGCTTGTCTTGTCCACAGTTTTCAGCTTTTGTTGTACACACAACATGACAGAGGTAATTCGGGGCACAGGGATGAAGCAGCTGGTTTCAATTTGTCTGAAGTCACAAAACATGGTACAAATTTTAGTAGTATTCAACTTCTCTCTTTTGTATTTACTCCAAGACCATAGCCTATGATATGGTACTCATTCAAGATTCAGGGTAGATCTCTTTTTAATTAAACCTCTTTATAAATACACTGAGGACGGAGGAATACTAATATTTGGGTGTAAAGTGAAGGAATAAATATTTTTTGAATAATGAATTCAGTGAATGGAAGACCCAGAATTGTGTTCAGTAAGATTCAGTTCAGTTTGGTTGATGATGAAAATAAACCATAACAAAGCTAATAATTTCCTACCATGGCCTAAAAGGTTTCAAAATTCTTCTCTAGTTAACGGTTCTTATAGATGAGTGGTATTTATGTCCACAAAGAAGTGTTTGGTTTTCTGAATACTGAAATGAGTGATCTTTGCTAATAGAGCAGACATGAATATATGTATGTAACTATAAGTAATCTGTATTTTTTACATCTATATATACTTCAGGGTTAAAGTTAAAAAATTTATGGCCAACTCTAATACATTATCATAAAATCATTTCAGCTACATGCACTTGTAGAATGACAGTTTAATAAACTGGAGTAGAGTGTACATAAACATTTGTTTTCTTTTAGTTCTACAGTCTTCTTTGTTCCAAAATAACTTAAACCAGCATTATTTCCCTAAATTCTTAGAACGAGGCATTGTTATCTTCACATGGTTAGACATTTTTATGAATGCATTCACTTCTGAGACCTTCTTATCTTTGGATAGTATTTACATATTTACCAATAGTAATGTTACCTATTAGGTATATAAAGCCTTATGTGCTGTGAAAGTGTATAATATTATATATTCACCACTATAATATCAGAGCAGTATACCATCATTCTAAAACCTTGCTATTTTTGTACCCTTTAATACATGCCTTTTTCTGATCTCTTTCAATCATATATTTTACTATCATCAATGTATATCCTCTATCAGAATATCAAATAAGTTATACAGTCTCTTCTGATAGTTTTCCATTAGTAAACAGTGCAGACTGGGCATTGATTCTTAGTTTTATGGATTGAAAATTTTATTTTTTTTTAATTTCAGTAGTGTTCTTTCATATGAAATTTAGACATCAGATTATTTATTGGCCTTTAATGAAAAATGTGCCTGCTTTCATTTATGTTGATTTTATAGAGTTGGGATTGAAACATAAAACTAACATGTGGATGCTTAGCATGGGACTCTATCACTACGTTTATTATTTATCCACGTTTAGTCCTTATATATAAAACTACTATTAGCACTCATGTTGTGTGTTTTACACGCACCTACTGTTAGAATATACTGAGAAACAGCTTCATATGTTCCATTATGATTGCTGGATCACAGGGACAGTGATAAATGACCATGTTGAATATGAAAGGATAGGTTATTGCTATTATCACCAACGTATACTTTCCACTTTGAAACAAGTTTGATCTAATAAATAAGTGATAGTATGATATTGTTTTTGGAATTTACTTTACTTCAGTGAAAATAATTCTGAGTATTATTGAAGAAATGTATACACTGTGTAAATACTTGTGAGGTTCTCTTTTTTCATTTTCAGATTAGATTTTTCACTTGTTTGAGTTTTTAATTGTCTTTCACTTTTTGCAAATATTTTTCCAGTCTATATACATGCCATCCTCCATTCTTTTAACAGTGACTTATAATAGGAGTAACTTAGTAAGCTAGATTTACAGTTTTTCCTTTTATATTTGATAAATATGATGTATTAATCTCAACTGCAGTGCAATATCAGCTACATCATTCTCTAATGTCTTCCAAGATTTAATGCTCTTAAAAAGTTCCCATATATTTGTACAATCTATTTGGAACAATGACATGTGTATACATGTGTGTGAGTGTGTATGTGTGTGTTTGTGCACTGTGAATTCCTGTGTGTCTACTTTCATTTGTTTGCAAATGGACATCCCATACTGCTGATGCTGTGTATTGTAGGAACTATCCTTTCTCCATCAATTTTGCTTCACTTCTTTCTCAAAGATCAGTTACTTTTATTTGTGGATGCCTGTTTCTGTGCTTTCCATTCTACTTCACTGATTTAATTCCCTTCTTTTCCAATTCTCTGTGTGGCTCACAGACAATCTTATAATTGGATGAGTATTTCAAATGTGCTCTTCATCTGCTTTGGATTGCTTTAACTTTTCCTTTGTATTCCCATAGGTATTCATAACAATTTGTTCAGATTCCATGAAATAATTTTCAAACTTTTCATTGATACTCAATTGAAAAATATGTAAATTTTGGAATTATTAAAATGTGAGCACTATTGGTTATTCTAATAAATGAAAATTATTAGCTTTTACATACATGTTAGAAGTGTTTATTATTATTAATGATTGTAATTTTATGTCATTGTGACTGGTATACTTTGAAATGTCAAAGGTTTTGTAACCATTCTACTGTAAAGCAATTTATGTTTTAATTTTTATAAAAATACTATTCATATAATATTTTTGAATTTACCTATGGTACATCCCAATCAATTTCCCCTAACTCCACATTTCCAGTCCTGTCCCTACTTCTCTCTCCCCCAGACTCACTCAACCAAAATTGTTCTCCCTTCCCATTCCCCCACCAAAAAAACCCCAAAGGAATCATCCCAGAGATATGATTTTCAACAGAACATGGCATCACAAATTACAATAAGATTAGGCACAAACCCTCAAATCAAGGCTGAATGAAGCAACTGAACTTAATAAAAGATAATTGGGGACTAGCCTTGAATGCATTACCAAAAGAGACAATTTCTTGAACAGATCACCAATAATTCAGACACTAAGACTGACAATCAATAAATGAAACCTCATGAAACTGAAAAACTTCTGTATTAAGGAATCCATCTGGTTAAGGAATCCATCAATAGGACAAAACAACAGCCTACAGAATGGGAAAAGATATTCACCAACTTCTAATGTGACAGAGTGGTGATATCTAAAGTATATAAAGAACACAGAAATTAAACAACAACAGAATAAACAATCCAAATAAAAATGGAGTAAATTTCTACACAGAGAATTTTCAACAGAGGAATCTCATGTGGCCAAGAAACACAAAAAAATATTCAACATCCTAAGCCATCAGGCAAATACAAATCAAAACAACTTTGAGACAACACCTGACAACTATCAGAATGGGTACGATCAATAACACAAGTGACAGCTCATAATGGGTAAGAATGTGGACAAGGGTGCACTCATCCATTGCTGGTGGGAGTGTAAACTTATACAGTCACTATGAAAATTAATATGGTGATTCCTCAGAAATTTTGGAATCATCTAGCTTAATACTTAGCGATACCATCCTTGAGCATATACGCAAAGGTAATATTAACTGTAAAATCCAGTGGCATTAAACACATTTATATGCTATGCAAATTTATACAACATCTAATTCTAAACTTTTAAAGTTCACCTGAGTAGAAACTTGACATGACCAAAGAGGGGAGCCTTCAGTCCTTCTTAGAAGGAGTAACAAAATACTCAAGGGTGCAAATATGGAGACACAGTGCAGGACAGAAACTGAAGGAGGGACCGTCTATAGACTATTCCACCTGGATATCCATCCTATGTGTAGTCACCAAAGATAGAGGTTGATGTGGATGTCAGGATGTACATGCTGACAGGAGCCTGATATAGCTGTCTCCTTAGAAGTCTGCAAGAGTCTGACATACTCAGAGGCAGATGCTCACAGCTAACCATTAAACTGAGCATGGGGTTCCCAATGGAGAAGATAGAGTGAAGGCTGAAGGAGTTGAGAGGATTCGCGACACCATGAGGAAAGCAACAATCCCAATCAACCAGAGCCCCCAGGGTCTAAACCACCAGCCTGGGAGCGCTTAGGGAGGGACCCATGGCTCCAGCTATATATGCAAGAGAGGTATATATAAGTGGGAGAAGAGATCCTTGGTCCCATGAAGGCTGGACGTCGTGGGGGGGGGGATACTCGAGGGTGGGGAGGTGAGGTACAGGGGAGGGTGGGTGTGGGTACACCAACGTGGAGGCAGGAGGAGGGGGGAAGGGATAGTGAGTTCCTGGGAGGGAGGGGGGGAAATGGGGTAAGGAGAGAATATCTGAAATGTAAAAAAAATTTTCCAATAAAAAATTTCCAATAAAAAAAAAAAAGAAACTTGACATGAACTAAACTGTTGCTCTTATTTCTCATCCCCCCAATGGTTTTGCACCTATTTGACCTGCATCATCTATCCACACATTAGTCTGTCAGAATTTTACCTTCTGGCAATGTGTATTGTTTTCTTTCTTCTTGTTATGTTTTTGTTGATGTTTATTAAATATTTAAAATTCTTACATTTTATCTCTTTCCTGATGCCAATACTAATTTCAAGGACACAGAGGGTATGAAAGAAAAAGAGTTTGGGGTATGGATGAAACAAGGCAAATGCATGTGTTGTAATAGACACAGGAAAGAAGATATGGGAGGAAGAGCCACAGTACCTACTTTGCATATATTAGGAAGGGATCTACAATAAGACAGACTGAGTTTAAAATTTGAAACAAATGATAGTATCTCAACATAAAAAAAAGTATTGGTCTTATAGTTAAAATTCTAAACTAAGCTCTTATTTCAACTGCTATCATGGTGTTGCATCTCTATTGGGAGAAATTGATAGCTCTGAACTCCCAATAGATCTTTTCTGTTGTAAAACAACTTTTTTTATCTTATCTTTTCATCATATAATGCCAGCATTAAAGTGGAGAGTTTACTCTAGATTCATTATGGGTAAGAGAAACACTTTATTTCACAGATGTATATTCTTATCTCTACGTTCCTTACTTAATTCTATGAGTAATTTTACTTGGGTTTTCTCTCACCTCAAATGTATTTGGTAAAGGATAATGTTTATAGATCACATATATCTCATCTTTTGATATTAATCATAGTCAACATTTTCCCTGAAATTTCAGTGGGTATGCCTAGTGAGTGCCTGTGTGTCTATCTGCCTGGAAGTTCATTCGTATGCTTTCTGGCATTTATTTATTTTTATTTCCTATTGACTGTGAATTTCACATTATGTACCCCAGTGTCACTCACCTCCCTGTCCATTTGTATTCTTCCTCTACTGTTGCAACCTCTCCTCCCAAAATAAATAAATACAAACAAACAAACAGAACAAAGTATAGAAGACTTCATGTCCTAGAAGCTGCAGCTTTGAATCTGTAGGACTGGCCCTTTCAAATGCTCTTGCAGTTCAGAAATGAGATAGGTGTTCTAGTGCACCAACTCAAAGCTCTAGATCAGGACCTGGGTGGTAGCATAGTTAGTCAACCGTCCAAATTCCTAAGCTTACACCAACAGAGCTCTCCAGAATTTAATCCAAATAGCTTACCCAACACTGGAGACAGTAAGGGACAACATCTACCCAACTCTCCAGCCCTCTGGGCTGCCTAATCTATACTCATGCCACCAAAGCTAGAGCTAGTGTGCTGCTCACTTGAGGTGCTAGGCCACTCTCCCAAATGATACATCAGATGAGGAGCAGAGGCAGATCTCCCACTCTCAGGATATTGTAGGTACCAGCTCTCATGACTGCCTCAGTTGATGAGGGGGTCATCTCCTACACCACCTCACAGCAGGTTAGTGTTGGGGGTCAACTCTCCTACACTCACCCTTTCAGGTCAGCTCTTTGGTACCTCTGCCACTAGGACCAGCTCTACTGTGATGCCCAGGTAAGGTAAGGGCCCAGGATTCAGAGCACAGCAGCCAGTGAGGTGTAGTGAGGGTGGTGTTTAATTCTTTTTGTTCCTTTTCATTGATGTTGGAAATTTTTATTGTTTTTATATATTCATTTCTTGATTCAGACTACTGTTATTTATTTTTGTTCTTCCCAATGTACTTGCAATATCACCCTCTATGTTTATATTATTCTTCTAGTAGTACAAGTTTTTTTCTCCTCATACAATTCTTTATATATTACTTATATTTTAATTTTTCTGTCCAATGCTTTACAACATGTACATCATAAGTAAATATCATTTTTCTCATTGCTCTATTATATGACATGTTTTGTAGTTTTTGTTTGAAAGTTGGAAATTATGGATTCAGAACATGAATAACATAAACATACCTTTTTTTATTTTATTTTATTTTATTTTATTTTATTTTACATTTCAGATGTTCTCTCCTTACCCCATTTCCCCCCTCCCTCCCAGGAACTCACTATCCCTTCCCCCCTCTTCCGGCCTCCACGTTGGTGTACCCCACCCACCCTCCCCTGTACCTCGCCTCCCCACCCTCGAGTATCCCCCCCCACGACGTCCAGCCTTCATGGGTCCAAGGATCTCTTCTCCCACTTATATATAGCTCCCTTGCCTATATAGCTGGAGCCTTGAGTCCCTCCCTAAGCACCTAAAGAAATGTTCAGCATCCTTGGTCATCAGGGAAATGCAAATCAAAACAACCTTGAGATTCCACTTCACACCAGTCAGAAAACTCAGGTGATAGCATATGCTGGCGAGGATGTGGAGAAAGAGGAACACTCCTCCATTGTTGGTGGGATTGCAAGATGGTACAACCACTATGGAAAACAGTCTGGCGGTTCCTCAGAAAATTGGACATATCACTACCTGAGGACCCAGCTATACCACTCCTGGGTATATATCCAGAAGATGCTCTAACACATAACAAGGAAATATGCTCCACTATGTTTATAGCAGCTTTATTTATAATAGCCAGAAACTGGAAAGAACCCAGATGCCCTTCAACAGAGGAATGGATACAAAAAATGTGGTACATTTATACAATGGAATATTACTCAGCTATTAAAAACAATGAATTTGATAAATTCATATATAAATGGATGGAACTAGAAAATATCATCCTGAGTGAAGTAACCCAATCACAAAAGAACATACATGGTATTCACTCACTGATTATTGGATTTTAGCCCAGAAGCCTGAAATACCCAAGATTCAACTCACAGACCACATAAAGCTCATGAAAATGATGACCAAATAGGGGAGCCTTCAATCCTTCTTAGAAGGAGTAACAAAATACTCAAGGGTGCAAATATGGAGACACAGTGCAGGACAGAAACTGAAGGAGGGACCGTCTACAGACTATTCCACCTAGATATCCATCCTATAAACATACCTTCTTATTTATAATTTATACTCATCTTAATATAAGTAGACTATGTTTAAGGATAACCTTGGACTACTATGAGTTTTAATTCTTTCTAATTCTGTTGATGTCTTTTTTGACTTTCACTCCCTCCCACAGGTTCCTTCATATTGCTTCTGAACCTTACAAGTCTTTCATTTGTAATGTTTCCTTAGTTAGAAGATATTTGATGGGCATTTTGAATGAGAATATAGTCAGTAAGTTTGAATCTGTCAATGGAGTTGTTTTAGGAGATTTAGCCTTTGCAATGCACTTTCAGCTTCCTTCTCATTCTATACCATTTTGTTCTGTTTTGCCTTTCCCCCCTCTATCTGCTACTCTTTCTCTGACCTCACTATTCATAATGCATTTCCTTCAGAACTTATCTCATTGATGATGTCTATTCATTCCTTACAAGAGTAAGATGGCAATAGGGTCCTGGAGTAGTGATACATCACTACAAGTAGTCAGAGTTTATTTTAGATTTCACATTTGCCAAGTGCCTTTAAACTATCGGCAAGCCTAAAAGTAGAACGCACACACAGAAGGTTGCTCGTTATTCTCACTCTCTACCTATATAGGCAGAATAGGATTTTCTAGCCTTGTATAATTGACAACATAGTAGATTAATACAGTGAATGTAGATGAAAGCACAGGTTACAGCCCTTTGTCCATTCCCACTCTTATTTTTGATGCAAGCTTCTGCTGCCCATCACTCATCATATAAATACTTTCATCAGTTTGTCCCTTTTGAATTTTCTGCTCTTGGTAATTATGTCTGATTTCAGCACTCTCTTCCTATATGCACTCTTTTTCTGCAATTTTGAGTTATGATGTACATTTAAATATTCACTGGTGGATTTAAGAAACTCTATTGATTCTTAGATTTTACCTTTTCATTATTTTTTTATTCCATGCCTAGGGCTGATGACTAAACAGGGCATTTGCATGTTAATATTTAAATTGAATAAATTGAGTAGTTGACTTTATTTTTCTTTTCACATTTGTATGTATGCTACATTGCAGTGTTTTGTTTGGCCACTGAAAGGAAGAATGCATAAATCATTATAAGCTATGTAAAAAATGGCCATTATCTGCAAATTAAGGACTTTGAAATGGATAACTAAAAGTTTGTCGATCAATACCATTAGGAGAGCTCTAAAAATATATCAATACCTTGCTACACCCCAAGAGGTGCTAATTAGTAGGTTTGGAATCAGCTTAGCCGTCATTACTTTTAGTTACCGACCCAAGTATTACTAGAATACCAATGATGCTTAAGGATCCTTACCCTACAGAACTTTAAAACATCATCCCTAAGTAAATGTTGAGATACAACATTGACTTTTCCTAGTGAGTGAATGGAAAAGGGGTTTCAAGATATCTTATTCAATATTTGAAAACTTTTTTATGCACATTGTCAAAACTATTTGCAACAAGAAATAAATGTTTTGTCATGATATTCCAAGGAAAGCAGTTCTAATATCATCAGGTTAAAGAGATTGTGTTTAAACTATCTTCCATGGATTACTTCTCCTAATTCATGGTTTGCTGGTTTTGCTAACAGGGAGAAGTATAGCAGTTGAGAGGTTTTCTGAGCATCTAGGTCCTCTACTAGGTATTGCTATATGTGAGTCTTTCTGTGTATTTGCATATGTGGGTATTCATGTGTTTGCATGTGTATGTGAATGCATGTCTGTACAAATGGATGTATCCATGTATACATGCATTTGTGTTTCTGCACTTGTGTACATGTGTTTATGTGTATAGTATATGTGCATGTCTATGTGCATGTGTATGTCTTGCACATGTATAAACACAGAAGTACATTGTGTGAGCTTATTCTACAATAGGAGTGAAGTCAATTATGTTATTTAGAATATGCTCCTATTGAAAATGGATAACAAAAAATGATGGTATATAAATGAAAAATGTAATATTTTAAGAGGTTTGTGAACTATAAAGAAATAATAGTACTCTTTTTGAAGCAACTACGAGATCTGTGGCTGAATACAGAAGCCGAGAACTGAGGAGTTACCAGAAAGACCCTGAAGTACTTTCAGTTAAGAGTTAATGACCCTCCCCCCACTAATTTCCACAATCATTTTCCACTTAAAATTTCCTAAAGTTGATCTCAGTTTTCTTTGGAAATGTATATTTATTCTAAAAATAACCACTTGAGGTATAGAAGTTTCTTTTTCTTGAACTCAAATGTGGCAAATTAATATTTTAAAGGTGCTGTACAGTTTGTCAGCATATTTAATGACAATAAACTAAATAAAAATATCAGTTCTACCAATATCAGGTCTTACATCTAATTAAAAAGCAGCTTCTGAGCTGCTGTGGGAGTTTTTAAAACTGGAGCCTCAGCTGGGCAGCTTCATCTTGCTGGTAATAAGGAAAGCTTTATGTAAAATAAAAATCTTCAATTACGAAAAAAAGAGCTGCCTTCAGAAATAAAATCTTAGGATTTTTGTTATTAGAGAATTACATTTTTTCTTAGGAAACCTAATGTGAAATCTGAGAATATGGGATTTGGATCATTAATAACATCCAATTGGAAGACTATAGAATGTCGTCATTTTACAAAAGTGGGAGAATTGAGTAAATCTTTTACATTTTTTAATTTTTAAGTTTTGTTGTAATTTTTGTGTATGGGTGTTAGTGAAATCCACATGTTTGCAGATGCCTGTCGAAGCCAGAAGGACATGTCTGATTACCTGGGGCTTGAGTTACCCAACTTATGAGTGGCCCAACATGGGATCTGAAGTTGGATCTTCTGCAATAGCAACAATCATCTTTAACTGCCAATCATCCTTAACTGAAAAACCTTTCCCGAGTTCAGAAGGCCTATTTTAATTAAGCACGAGAAGGTGACTTCAAGGACTTTTACATAGAAGGAAGAAAAATAATACAAAATAAAGTTTACCAAACAAACAAACAATAAACAAAGCAAGCAAGCAATCAACCAATCAACCAGCTAATCAACCCAAAATTTATTATGTCAGGTGCAGCTTTATTTATGGATGAAAGAGTATTTTACATATAACAGCATCTAATATAACAAAACCTCATTTTCTAATTGACGAACAAAAAATTGTCAGTATTCACATAGTTTATATTAAATAGTTAGAATCATTTTTCTTTTCTTTTCTTTTCTTTTTTTTTCTTTTCTTTTCTTTTCTATTCTATTCTTTTCTATTCTTTTTAGGATTTTCTGAGACAGGGTTTCTCTGTATAGCCCTGGCTGTCCTGGAACTCACTCTGTAGACCGGGCCGGCCTCAAACTCAGAAATCCACCTGCCTCTGCCTCTGCCTCCCAAGTGCTGGGATTAAAGGCGTGCGCCACCACTGCCCAGCTAGAATCATTTTTCTTGAATCAAATTTCAACACAGTGTAAACACTAACAAGAGTGATTTTAAAAAGTATAAAAAATAGTATAAAAGTATGAAAAGATGTTTTCTTGGGTCTCTAACATGAGATGAAATTTTGTATATGTACTCTAAATAAGTAAGATATCTGAAGGTTAAAAACATACCAAACGTTGGTCTCCATAATGAAACCTTTATGTTGAACGCTTGAGAGCATGCATTGGTTTTGAGTCCTATCTCTTTTTCTTTAGTTAGTTAGTTAGTTAGTTAGTTAATGAATTAATTTTAAATACCTGATTTTATACCTCCCCCAATCCCCGTCCATTCTCTGACTGTTTCACATCCCATACCTCCTCCCAGACCTCTAAATTTTGAGGGTTAGGTGTTCAAGGGGAGGCCCCAAGACCTGACACTATTACTGAGGCTATGAAGTGCTCACATAAAGGGACATATCATGACCACCCTCAGAAAGAGCCAACAAGCAGCAGAAACATTCAGAGCAAATATTTGCACCCAACTAATGGACAGAAGTTGCTGACCCCTGTGGTTGAATTAGGGGAAAGTTGGAAGAAGCTGAGGAAGAGGGCAACCCTGTAGAAGGACCAGCAATCTCATTTAACCTGGACCCCTGAGATCTCTCAAACACTGGGCCACCAACCAGACAGTACACCAGCTGATATGAGGTCCCCAACACATATACAGCAGAGGACTGCCTCGTCTGCGTTTAGTCAGAGTCCCATCTCTTAGTTAGCTCAGTCCGCACAAATCTGTGAAAGATTGCTTCAGTCTTTTGTACAGTATATTAGTTTCCTAGGGATGTGTGTGTTAAAAATGGAGTGACTTAAAATAAAAATATATGGTCTCACTTTTATGAGAGCTAAAAGTCTGTATTAAAGGCCACGATCCCTCCACAACTTTGGGTTGTACTTTTTCTACTTACTAGATTCTACGCCACACGGCCTATGGCTTTCCTAATCTCAAGGAATTATCCTCATCTCTATTGAAGATCATGTGACTTTGTCATTGAGTATTTTTGTGTTTATATGATGTTCAAGTCTCTTCCACTCTTTAGTGGCCTCATCATTACTTAGCCACACTTAAAAGTAATTGATACATTGAAATAAAGTCACATTCTCAGGGACCTTCATTGAAAGTTTCAACATATTCTTATAAGGAAAAAGGACAATCCCTAACATAGGTAAGTTTCATTAGTTAATTGTTTATTAATTATTATGGTAATTATTGAATGTATACACATTTGTGATCTTTATTTTAACTGTCATTGATAAAACTTGAATGTTATATATATATATATATAAATTTTTTCATTTTGAATTGATTTTATGTTTTGTGTGTGTAAATTGTATTTTGCAGTGACTGTTTGATTCTCACACCTCCCCTAAGGAACATTTCTGGATGTGAAAATTCATATAGAAATTCTATCTTTTTAAAAACAAAATACTTAACAGTTTTCTAAAAGTGTTAATTTTGTATTGCATAAGTGTTTCCAACTTCACGTTTTGGCAAATACTTACTTTTAATCATTGTAATTACACCTATCAAATGAATAAATATTATCTACTTGATGTTTTAATTTGTATTTCTCTACCTATAATAACCACCTTTTCATATGTTTATTAACCACTTGAAGAGAAAGTCTTTACCTTATTTTTAATTAGTTTATTTGTATCTCATGATAGTCCTCAACTTTTACATCATCTACTGGGTTAAGTAAATGTTAGTAAAAGTTTTATAATTCTAAAACACCTTGTTTCACATTGACTCTGATGTAAAGAATGAAATTACATTTAAGCCCCCCTTCTCTATGCTTTCAAATGTATTTATTTATATTATTGGAACATGTATTTTTAATACATATATTCTTATCCTGATTTCCCTCACCCAAATCCTTCCAAATCCTCTCAACTTCCTCAAAATCCATACTTCTTTTTTTCTCTCTCATTAGAAAACAATTTGGCAACTAAATTCTGCCAAAACAAACAAACAAAAAACCAAATAGGACAAAACAAGACATGAACGGGAAAAAAGAGCACAAAAAGCACACTCACACACAATCATTAAAAAAATTAAAAGCCCAGACAATCAGAAAGAAACAAGATTATAGTTATGAATATTACATTCTTCAACCACAGGGAATAACAAGAAGATTTTGTTCTACATTTTATGAAAGAGTTGACTGAATTTCTAAAACTGAAAGTTATGAATGACCAAAGTGGTTTTAATAACATGGTTGTTTCTTTGTCTTTTCTTTTATTGTTCTTTTTTTTTCTTCAACATAAGTATAAATATTCTGGATAATAAATTATGCTTATGATGGTAAAAAGTTTTATTCCTAAAATGAGATGATCACAATCTAGGCAGATTTGCTCAAAGTGTGCAACTTTAGAAAGTTTGGAATCAAATTTTAGGTCTAGAGCTATTCAATCTATGTAAATTCAGTCCTATCTCTCATTATCACAAGACCTCCCAGGTCTCTGGTGCATTCTGTAGGGTCCTCCCAACCTCCTACCTCACTAAGTTGCCTGTTTCCATTCTTTCTGCTGGCCCTCAAGGCTTCAGTCCTTTTCCCTCACCCAACACCAGATCAGGTTCCCCTCTTCTCCCAACCCACATCAGCTGATATGAGGCCCCCAACACATATATACAGCAGAGGACTGCTGGGTCTGTGTTCAATCAGAGATGTTGCACCTAACCCTCAAAGACTGGAAACCCCAGGGAGTTTAGAGGTCTGGTGGGGTGGGGGGGTCAGGGGTGGGGATATCCTTGTGGAGACAGGGTGGTGGGGAAGAGGTATGGGATGTGAGACAGTCAGGGGATGGATCAGAGAGATGGATGAATAAGATCTGGAGTGTAAAACAGTAAATAAATATTAAAAAAAAATAAAAATGTTATAAGTAGTACTATCAGGTAGACCTCTCTGTCTCTCAAATTATCAGTATTGAACTTTGCTTCAGGTTCCAAATTTGTGAATGCTTTTGCTTTTGGTACTGTTTTTTTTTTCCTTAAATTTATCTTTAGATAGTTTAATGTGGATTAATGCTCTGTCTGTTGTTCATATGTATACCACATGAATACATGGTTACAGATGGTTGTGTGACACCTTGTTGTTGCTAGGAACCAAACTCAGGTCCTCTACAAGAGCAACCAGGCTCTCAATCAATGTAACCTCTCAATTTTTCATGTTTAGAGATTTGGGGGTATAAACTAGCCTTTGGGCATTTAAAATATTAAAAGACAAATATTATTTGATATTTCAAAAATGCATATCAAAACTACAGTGAACTATCATAGTGAATAGTCAGAATGACTATTACAGAAAGAAATGGTGCTGGTTCAACTGGAGGACAGCATGCAGAAAAATGCAAATCGATCCATTCCTATCTCCTTGTACAAAGCTCAAGTCCAGGTGGATAAAAGACCTTCACATAAAACCAGACACACTGAAACTAATAGAAGAGAAAGTGGGGAAGACCCTCGAATACCTAGGCACAGGGGGAAAGTTCCTGAACAGAACCCCAATGGCCTATGCTCTAAGATCAAGAATTGACAAATGAGACCTCATAAAATTGCAAAGTTTCTGTAAGGCAAAGGACACTGCCAATAGGACAAAACGACAACCAACAGATTGGGAAAAGATCTGTACCAATCCCACATCCGATAGAGGACTAATATCCAATATATACAAAGAACTCAAGAAATTAGACTCTAGGCAACCAAATAACCCTATTAAAAAATGGAGTAAGGAGCTAAACAAAGAATTCTCAACTGAGGAAATTTGAATGGCCGAGAAGCACCTAAAGAAATGTTCAGCATCCTTGGTCATCAGGGAAATGCAAATCAAAACAACCCTGAGATTCCACTTCACACCAGTCAGAATGGCTAAAATTAAAAACTCAGGTGATAGCAGATGCTGGCGAGGATGTGGAGAAAGAGGAACACTCCTCCATTGTTGGTGGGATTGTAAGATGGTGCAACCACTATGGAAATCAGTCTGGCGGTTCCTCAGAAAATTGGACATATCACTACCTGAGGACCCAGCTATACCACTCCTGGGTATATATCCAGAAGATGCTCTAACACATAACAAGGACATATGCTCCGCTATGTTCATAGCAGCATTATTTATAATAGCCAGAAACTGGAAAGAACCCAGATGCCCTTCAACAGAGGAATGGATACAAAAATTGTGGTACATTTATACAATGGAATATTACTCAGCTATTAAAAACAATGAATTTGATAAATTCTTATATAAATGGATGGAACTAGAAAATATCATCCTGAGTGAAGTAACCCAATCACAAAAGAACATATATGGTATTCACTCACTGATTATTGGATTTTAGCCCAGAAGCCTGAAATACCCAAGATTCAACTCACAGACCACATAAAGCTCATGAAGAATGATGACCAAATAGGGGAGCCTTCAGTCCTTCTTAGAAGGAGTAACAAAATACTCAAGGGTGCAAATATGGAGACACAGTGCAGGACAGAAACTGAAGGAGGGACCGTCTATAGACTATTCCACCTGGATATCCATCCTATGTGCAGTCACCAAAGGTAGAGGTTGATGTGGATGTCAGGATGTACACGCTGACAGGAGCCTGATATAGCTGTCTCCTTAGAGGTCTGCAAGAGTCTGACATACTCAGAGGCAGATGCTCACAGCTAACCATTAAACTGAGCATGGGGTTCCCAATGGAGAAGATAGAGTGTAGGCTGAAGGAGTTGAGAGGATTCGCGACACCATGAGGAAAGCAACAATCCCAACCAACCAGAGCCCCCAGGGTCTAAACCACCAACCTGGGAGCGCTTAGGGAGGGACCCATGGCTCCAGCTATATATGCAAGGGAGCTATAATAAGTGGGAGAAGAGATCCTTGGTCCCATGAAGTGGGGACGTCGTGGGGGGGGGATACTCGGGGTGGGGAGGGGGTACAGGGGAGGGGGAAGGGGGTACACAACGTGGAGGCAGGAGAGGGGGGAAGGGATAGTGAGTTCCTGGGAGGGAGGGGGAAATGTGGATAAGGACAAACAATCTGAAATGTAAAATAAATTTTCCAATAAAATTTTCCAATAAAAAAAAAAAAAGAAATGACAAATACTGGGAAAGGACATGGGGATCAAAAGTGATCCGGTGTGGTAGTGGAGTGTGTGGGTCGGGAAGCACCTTGTGCAGGCAGGGAGGGGGGTCAGATGGGAGTTCTCAGAGAGGAAATGGAGAGAGAATCATTTGTAATGTGAATAACAAAATCACAGTAAAGTTTTATATGTGATCACTTGTGCATTTCTATTGCAAATGTAATTTGCTACAGTCATGGAGATCACATGGATATACCATAAAGCAACACAAAACAAAAAAAAATACAAAAGTACAACTGTCAATTCTAAGTTCAAAAAAGATTATGAGCATACCAAATTAAAAAATCATGTTTCCTGTGAGACTATAAAATAGCAGATACGAACCTCTTATGCTTAAACAAATATATGATTGATAATTGTGTGTGTAGTCTATTTCTGTTTTCCATGATAAAGGACAAAGAAACTTCTAGAGAAATGGTTATTGGCTCAAGTTTGAGGTATAATCTTTTCTAAGAGGAGTCACAGAAACAGAAACAAGGTCACATTGTACCTGAAGTCATAATGAAGAGACTGATTCTCAGCTCATTATTGGCAGACACTTGAATGGGTCTCCTTCTCCTTCTAATTAACCCAGTTCAGTCTCCCACTAAAATCTAAAGGTTGGCTATTAATAATTCGAATCTCTTAAGTTGATAATCTAAATAACTAAGCGACTCTTGTAACATCTATTGAATTACCAGTTTTGACTGTAACTACTACATTATTGCAAAGATTCATAGGAATCAAATACAAAAATGCATTCAGTCAATATGAAATTTTCCTATAATTTTAGTAATTCTACTCTGTTAAAGTTGAAAGTTCAGACTGGTAAGATGGATGGTTGAATTGCAACACGTTACTGCTGGACTCATGAATCTATGTGGAGCTCACATCTGTCATTAACCAGTTCGAACCTATGTTTTACAGTCATTTTGGAACAGTTGCAGCTGATAACATAAACTCATATAAGCACACACATATGATAAAATGAATAATCAAAATAAAAGTGGAAATTCCAAATATCTTCTGAGAATCCATACTGCCCCTTAACTGTGAATTCTTATGAGATAAAATCATCTTACATTATTTAAATGCTAATGACATAAACTAAGCATCCTCATTCCAGAAGCAGGGAGAAACATGACAGAAAAAATCTAGAAAGAACATAGCAAGAAATGATCAGATTATAGAAACAGCAAACTGCATCTACATTCCATCAGATCAAACTATAAGAGAGAAAGAGAGAGAAAGAGAGAGAGAGAGAGAGAAGACAAAGTATACAGTTCCGTGCAAATCACTGTAGACTCCTGATGGAAACTCTCACTTTCAAAGTCATGAACTGTCATCCCCATCAGTTCTGAAGACTAAAGTACACATAGCCCCTCTCATTGGTGAAATCCACTCCAGCTCTCCTTGGCATGCATAACATGGTCTTAGCACCTCCAACATTCTTTAGTTTACACATTGTCTTAGTAAGCATTATTTCCACAGCATAATAATGCATGGCTTACTTGGAAGAAGTCTGACTTTACCATATATTGCCATAATTTGGAACTTTGGAGCAAGCATCTTTGAACCCCTCAGTACTACTTCACTTCTAAACAATCTCCATCCCTACATGTAAACATATAATACGAAAAAAGCTAGATTTAAATTAAAAAAGGAAGGGGGAGTTTCATATTAGTAACTTAACATACAACCCAAAAGCCCTACAGTAAAAAGAATAATTAATATCCAAAAAAGAATCAATGGCAAGAATAATCAAAATCAAGCATGAGATTAATAAAATAGAAACAACAACAAAACAATATAAAGATTTAATGAAACAAAATTTAGTTTTTGAAAAAATTAATAAGGTTGGTATGTGCTTAGCCAAATTAACAGGAAGAGAGTAAAGTTCCAATTTAATAAAATTAGAGATGAAAATAAGAACATAATGAACAGCAAGAAAATCAAGAGAATCATAAGGACATACTTTAAACATTTTTTGCTCCCCAAATTGAAACGTTCAAAAGACATTGAGAATAGTTTTGATTTATTCCACTTACCATAGTTAAATAAGGATTAGATAAGCAATTGAAAAGGACATATAACCCGTAATGAAATAAAAGCAATAATTAAAACTCTCTCAACCAACAAAAGCCTAGGGCCAGATGTCTTAGCACAGAATTGTACTTGACTCTCAAAGAAGAACAAATGCCTATGCCCCACAAATTATTGCACAAGATAGAAATAGAAGGAAAACTCTGAAAACTGTTTTATGTGAACACAGTTACTCTAATACCAACATAAAGACCCAACAAAGCATAAGAATTACAGAACATTTTTCTTTATGAACATAAATGCAAAAGTTCTCAATAAAATATTTGTGAACCAAATCTAAAAACACATCAAAAACATCATCCACCTTGATAAAGTAGGCTTCATCCCAGAGATGCAGGAATGGAAGGTTCAGCATACTTAAATTCATAAATGTACTCTACCATAAAAATAGATTTTAAGATAAAAATCACATATTTATCTCATTAGATGCCAAAAGACCTATGAAAATTTTATCACTCCTTCATGATTAAAGTAATGGGGAGATTACTAATACAAGGGACATATCTCAACAAAATGAAGGCAATTTACAGCAAAGAAACTCAAAGCTTTTCCACTAGTATCAGAAAAGAAACAAAGGTTTTCTACTTTCTCCATAAATATTTAATATTTAGTACTTGGAAATCTTAGCTAGAGAAATAGAAGACTGAAGCAGATCAAGAAATACAAATTTAAAGGAAGGAATCCAAGTATCTTTATTTGCACATGATATGAAAGTACACGTAAAAAATCCTAAAGGTTCTAGCAATAAACTTCTACAGCTAGCAGTCTTGAAAGACTGAAGTAAAGTAGCAGGATACAAAATTAGCACACATACACACACACACACAGAGTAGCCCTCCTATATACAAATTACAGACACATGAGGAATGAAATCAGGGAAACAGCACATTTACAATAGCCTCAAAGTTATAAAATATCTTGGGGGAATTCTAACCAAGCATGTGAAAGACCTGTAGTGTAAAAAACATCAAGTCTTTGAAGAAAGAAATTGAAGAAGATATCAATACTTGTAAAAATCTCCCATGATTTGGCATTGGCAAAGAAACAATTTTCTGAACACAAAAACTAGAGCACAGGCACTAAAAACAGTAATTGATAATGCTGTAAGAAAGAAGAGCTTCTGTACAGTACAGTACAACATCATTCAGAAAAAGATGCAGACTGCAGAACAGGAAATTATTTTCACCTACTATATATGATAGATTGCTAACCACTATGTTCAAAGAACTCAACCCCCCCCCAAAAAAAAAAACAAAAAACAATAATAAAACTAAAAGTGGGTCCAGACCTAAACAGAGAAATCTCAAAAGAGGAAACTCAAATGGCTATGAAACACTTATAATGTTCAATAGCCCTACTCATCAGGGAAATGAAAACTGAAACTGCCTCTAGATTCCATGTTACACCAGTTAAAATGGCTGACATCAATGATACAAGTACCAACTCATGCTGGAAATGTGGTGGGGTAAGGAAACACTCATTCATTGCTGGACAGCCATCAAATTTGTACATCTTCTATGGAAGTCAGTGTGGTGGCTCCTTAGGAATCTGGACACCCATGAACCTTACGTTACAGCTCTACCACTGTTTGGCATAGACTTACAGGATGCTTCATTCTACTCGAGGCACACTTATTTAACAAACTATATTCATTGCTGCCATACATAATAGCCAGAAATTAGAAACAAACTATGTGTCCATCAAGGCGTGAATGGTTAAAGAAAATTGGATACATTTCCACAATAGAATACTTCTCAATCATAAAAACAAAGAAATCATAAGGATGGATTAGACAAAATTATCCTGATTGAGATAATACAGACATGGAAATACAAATATGCTATGTATGGATATTAGTTATTAAGTCACTGATAAACATGCAACAATCCATATAAACACAGAGGTTAAGTTGATAGTAAGGCACTAGGAGGGAGCAATCTCTCTTCCTAGGATGGGGAAGTAGAATAAATAATTATAGATAGAAAGGTAGTGACTAGAATGAGTAGCCCAAACAAGGATGGAGGGGAAGACGGTGATGAGTAAGGGACAGCATTAACTAAGGACTATTTAGGAGTCATATGGAAACCTAATATGGTAAAAGCTTGAATATATATATATATTATATATATATATATATATAATATATATATATATATATGGCAGTGGGATGTGAGAAGCAGCTGGGCACCGGGTGCCTGTTCGAGCACAGGCCTCAAACCCAGGACCCTAATGGGATGGAAGGCATTCGGAGTCTCTCCTGGCCCCTAGTTCCTTTCACTCAGTCTCAGCCCCCCACAGCCCCTCCCACAGAGAGGTCTATGGCCATGGTCACTTAATAACAGTGCCTCAGGCTCTCCCACATGTAGATGAGGCATCTCCAAGCTCTCAGAACAAGCCAATAGGGGTTATCTGCTACCAGACCCTAACCCACCCCAAAACTGTATATAAGGACCCTATTCAGGAGAAGTAAAAATATACAATAATCATCCCATTGTCTGAGAGTTTCTGTCACAAGAGCTGTAACACTTAGGAAGAGATCTGGTCTCCTGAAGTGCCTTCAGGACCCTCCCCTCCCTGCTAGCAAGGCAGTGCCTCACCGGCACAGCTGGTACCGACTCAGCATGGAGAGACAGGTACAGCACCTGGGTAGTGACAGCGGAGATGCGGGTGGAGACAGCAGTGGAGGCTGAATCAATTCCCCCTCCCTGTGTCCTCTTGGCCCAGACCCCACCCCCACCCCTCACCAGACCGGGACTGAGACGGTCGTGGGTCAACCATATGTGTAGGTGTAGGTGTAGGTGTATGTGTATATGAAAGTTACTCAAACAAATCAACAAATAAAGGGAGAGATAGAAGTCCCACCTTGCCTTTTCTCATTTCCAAATTAAGTTTAGTGCCAATCATGGGTTACATCAAATAGAAACTGTTAAACAACCCACAATATTGGTATCTTTCCCCAAAGTGATACCAAGGTCCTATTGATGAAGAAAAGTCATATACAACTCAGTGAACATGAGGTAGTCTATGTGGTGAACACTACCAGGATTCACCTCTATGGAGCTGTGTTCCTTGTTCTAGAGGGATTCTGCTCATGACCAAAGGAGGAAGGTATATACCAACTCAGCTAAAACCCTTCCCCAGCTGATACCTTGTTCTGAAAGGTATCTGTACTCTCCCTGATTACCTATGCTCCGGTGTCATTCCCTTCCCCACATCCTGCCTTTTGTGTTTATAACTCCTGTGTGAATAAGTAAATTATGATGTGATAAAGTAAATAAATAAATAAAGTAAAAAAAAAAAGATACATTGGCACAGTAGTGTCACAAAATGTGGGATTTTGTGACAAAATATGGCTTGAATTAAGTCTCATACTGTGAGATGGAACCCATACCTGAGCTAAAGTGGCCACAATCATCATAGTAGATAGGCCAGGGGTCTAGGGGATAACCAACTATTACTCTTCTACCAAACACACATAGCAAATAGTGATTTCTGCTCTATGCATAAATGCTTGCCGTACTCAGCCATATTCAGTGACGGTACCTCCTGCAGCAAATGGGAATAAATAAAGAGATGCACCACGAAACAATGCGCAGAAAGTGAGAGACCTTGGAACACTCAGTCCTAAATGGGTGTCTCTGTCAAATCCCTCTCTTCAGGCACTTAGGGAACTCTACAGGAAAGTGGGAAGAAAGAACTAAGGGCAAGAGGAGATGGAGGACACCAAGAAATCAAGGCCTTCCAGACACAACAGGGCTGCTACACATATGAATTCAAGAGAGTCTGAGGAAGCTTTTACTGGGCCTGCACAGGTATGCACCAGATGGAGAACTAGAGCAGAAAGGAGAAGTGTATATAAACCCCCACCCCTAACATAAAAGTGTCCTCCAATGGATAGCCACTTGAAAATGAAAAGTTAAGTGTTTTCCAGAGGAGTCTTGCTAGAGAAACAAACCACTTCTAAAGGTAGGCCCCATGCCAATCAGTAGATGGCCAACACACATTGAGTTGAATTTCATTTTTTCGAGGTGTTTTATGTCATAGTGTTTAGTCAGGACACGTTTTTAACTTCATAGGTCTGATTTTTAGGGAGACGGAAAATAGTAATCAGTATAAAGTGTATAAAAAAAAAAACCCTTTCAGTATAAGTAAAAATAGAGAATCAAGAAGAAAACAAATAATTTGATAAAATAAACATCTATCTCCTTTATATCTTACATTTAAATTCTTTAAAAAAATGTAATATCATGAATATTTAACTAAAATCAATATGCTACATCTTCTATTATCAAAATGGTGAAATGTGTTAAATTAAATTTGTATTAAAAATGAATTGTTGTACATGTAAGAGGATCCAAATTATTATACATAAATAAGCAATGCTGTATGAAATATTTTATAAGTATAATTATTTTAACATAGATATTTCAATTAAAACGGGCCATACACACTAACACATAATTCTAGATTTTGAACAATGATAAAGTAAAAACATAAAAAGTTGACAGAATTATAATTAACATTAAAAATG
The DNA here is from genome assembly GCA_021653895.1 of Mastomys natalensis. NCBI lineage: Eukaryota > Metazoa > Chordata > Mammalia > Rodentia > Muridae > Mastomys > Mastomys natalensis. Next base: position 1,474,782 of record JAJTUV010000751.1, read on the forward strand.
GAATAAATTGAGACTAATGATTCAAGAATATGACTTGAGAGCAGGGTACAGTGACTCATGCCAAATTCAAGCGTAGGGAAAAGGTGATATTTAGGTAACTCTGACAACATGATTGTCATTAGTTCAAGGCCATCCTGGACTAGAGTGGTACTGAGATGCTGTATCAGCAAAATCAATGAATAAAATCTATTACTATGGATTTTTAACTCCTACTGTTTATCATAACCCACTTACTTTCCAGTATTCTTAAGATATGTCTAATGTAAAATGTGTATTGGGTGTATTGGTGGAGTATACTATTTTAACCAATGAATGAAGTATTTTACTGTATATTTAATGTTTTCTAAGTAATTTTTGTGTGCTTCTTGGTATTTACCTAATTAATTTTTCTTTAAATCTGTCTTTTGTTAGAGACAATATTACTCTTTCTAAATAAAATTTATCTTTATTTTATGCTATTCAATTTTCATATTTTGTTGTTAAAATGTAAATAAAAATAAATTTCTATTCCTGACCAGATTAGTACATAAATAAGGTACATACAAATCTATGGTATTGGCATTTTTGAACTAAACATACTAGAAACCTTTAAGCACTTGTTCATTGCATTTTTATACATTTATTAGCCAGAATAGGAAATGTAATTGTCGTTTTAACAGGTACAACTATTTTTTCCTCTTATCTTACTCTATTTTCAATGGATGTCCTTTAAAAAATAAGGTTTATTTCTATTCTATTCTAGCTTCAGTATAAAATGTGAAGACATTAAACTGCATTTTTTGTATTAAACAGAATTAGAACCCATTATACCTTTCCACTCCAGTTTATTCTTTTTCTTATTGCTCCAGTGCCATGTAATGCTATTTTAAAAAAAAAAAAAAAAAACAAGTATATATTCATTTGCTTTAGCACTTTATCCCTGAAAGTTATCTAGTTTGATATGCCTGGTTTTTATTTTTTACTCATTTTATCCCAAATTACAGTAGAATGTTCACAACGGCATGGAGTTTATAATCTGGGATTCAGTGATCTGTACTCTCTTATGAAGAAGATCCAGTACCAGCTTTTCTGATGTATCTATCACTGAAAATAACATAGAGAACCAAATATAAATCCATCTTATTAGCGTTATTTTTTTCATAGTAAGAATCATGTTGCTATTTGAAACCTAACACAATACTTTCATAACACTCAGTTATTTCTTTTTTTAATGTCGAGGTCATATTATTTTGCTACAGAATTAAAATGAATCATAACAAGACTGACCTATATGAGTTTTGCAAAGGTATAGCTTTTCCTTTACACTACAGAAAGCAAAGGGTAATTAGCTTCTAAATACAATGGGGTTCTTCTTATGTTTGTTAATTTAATTTCTTTTGAAATGATGGCATATCCTATCTGGTAGTCTGTCAAGCCCACATAGTATTGATGTATATTGTTCTGAAATTTTACAAACTCCATAGTAAGTTTTCACTCAGTTACCCCATGATTATGTGTGTTTCAGCTTGAAAGAAAAATTAATATGATTTTGTATCATATTTAAAACAATTGTAGAGGTCCTTTCAGTTTAGTTAGCAAAAATATCAAATATTATAAAAATATGTTTTCTTAGAATGAACAGCTGAAAGATTTTTCTTTAGAAACAATGGTAGTTCCAAGTTGTAGGAAACAGTCTTACTCCTGCATGCTCCATTAGGAACTGCTTTCTGAAGGACTATACTACAAACACTCAGCCCAAAATCTGTTCTAAAGACACCCCTTATCAAGGTCTTCCCAGTAATCATAAAAGTCTAAATGTCAGCTCTTTTAGGTAATTTGGAATCTTAGTAAATTCTCACTCAGAGAAAAGTAAGTAATGTTCTTGAGCAATATTCTAGATTTCTCTTTTTATTTATAGGTACTCTGTAAGTGATTTAAAAATAAACTTCTATCTAATACACTGTTAAGACACACTGTGGGGAGTGGAGGAAGCCCTGAGTATATGAAGTCCAAAGAGAGCGTATGTTGCTGATATTTGCCAGCCATGTCAGAGACAAAAGCTTCAGAACCGTGGAGAATTGCCAAAGCCTTCCACAGTGAGGCTCAGAGGGACTGTAAATTCTTTCACTAGCCCAAGTGCAAATGTCTACCATTGCTTTCTCCTCCTCCTACTAGTCGTTAATGCTCTGAAGACTGCTTCTGTACAGAAACTGTAATGATATTAGCTAAACTTACCTATTTATTCAGCATTATATAATAACAGAGTCTTCTTACTTATCTGCATGTAATAACTGACTATTTGTTCAGCAGCATATATAAACACATCGAGATTATAGGGTACTGGATCTTCTTCATAATAGAGTACAGATCACTGAATCCCAGCTTTTCTGATGTATCTGTCATTGGAACCCAAGCCAGGCAATGTTATGGCAAATATAACTTTTGAGTAAGTATTCGTCAGGATAGTCTGTAGGAACATTAGATGGTAAGTGCGGGAGAAAATAACAATCCGAGATTCAGGAAGTGAAGTATTATAAAGAAATGTGTTGAGGTGACTTTTATAGTCTTGTGGAGTGCATTGCTCTTTTCTCTTTCGTAATTTTTGTCTAAGTGTTCCATGATGCTGATATTACCTCCCATAACTGAGGCTGATGTTTTGCAGTGTTATAATTACTATTATGGAAATTATGCTGAGACCGTTTCTCATTACACTTGTTAATATACATGGCTTTGAAAATAGATATTGTTTATAGGAAAATGCTAATTTAAGTTGACATTAATCAATAGAGGTTATGACTCTTAAATCAGAATGCTAAATATCTTAGAACCTGTTTTATGTGACAAGAAATAAGAACTTGTGACTGCTGAGGAACTGTAATTTCTACCCAAAGTATACATACCATAGCATTGATTATTTATTCTAGATGAATCCTGACTGTTAACATAATGAGAAAAGTATAACTTCAATTATTTTTAATATTGTAATTCAACTTTTCTATTTTTTGGATCTTTTTTTCTTTTACTATCTTTCGTGTTTTCAAATGCTTACTAATAGATTTTTTTTCCACATGAGCTACATAATTCAACATGAGGACCCACCAGAGTGTGGAATCCTTAACAAACACCAGAGTCTCTAAATGTGATTTCCCAAATTACTCATGTTTTCTTTTTTTTATGCTTTGCTTTATTTTGGTTTGTGAAAATTTATCTAATATCTATGTTTTATAGTACCTGATTCAACAGAGGTTTTTTTTTTTCATATTTAATGTCTTCAAAATGCATGTTAATGATTAAGAAGATTGGTAGAATGATATGAAACAGTTTATCAGAACTTTTTGTGCTCACAAATTGTGAAATTATTCATGTCTTTACTTTTGAAAGTTGAAGTACTTACACTTTATAAAGTATTAGTTGATAGAATACATGCTGATTTGCTAAAAGCTAATTTAGCTTCCTATGTTGATAAATTCACATTATGGGAGAATTTTATTCACAGAGAGAATCTGACTCAACAATCTCATATTTAAGATCAACAGAGTACTATGTGGGAAAAATATAAACAAAATAATTGTATAAGTTGGCAAAATCATATTGCTTGAACCTTAAGTGTTTAAAATGGGAGATAGTGACAAAAGTTCACTCAGGGTAAAGAATTGCTGATGGCGAGACAATATTTCATCATTAAAAAAATAAAAGGTTAAATAAAGATAAAGCTCAGAGCAGCAAAAAGAACTCTAGAGACTTTAGGAAAGCAAGATGTCCAGATGTTCTTCTGTCATTTATTGCTGGTATGTGCAGGAAGGTGAAGGAGGTCAAGTGGGTAGGCAGCCGATCACAGTGAAGACAATGGCATCAGCATCATTTATTCTCAGAGTCTAAGATTAGAAACACTACTTCTAGCTGGTTAGCTAATGATCCCCATACATATTAAAGACAGTAGTGAACTTTATTCTCTACACGTATGTGATCCTAATGGTATTTGTAATAATCATGTTAAACTAATATCATTCTGTCAGTTTTCAAACAATACAGTATGAAATTCAATCAGAAAAGAAGGAAAGTATACTTCCAAATATTGCTGTGTACCTGTAATTTGTTGATGTGGGCCCTATTGAAATTTATGATTATACTATTCTGTAGGTATACCAATAGTAACAGTCCTGCTTTATTTTTAATATTTTGAAACAGAATCTCAAGGACATGTTGATGAAAAATTTTGGTTTGTTTTTGTTTTCATTTGAGAATACATGGAAACAACAGTGATGTTCAAGTGTATCATTATGATCCACTTCTGGTGATTTGATATCCAGTATTGACTAGGAAAAGTCAGTTAGACATGAATAATGTGGATGTCTTTTATACAAATACACACAGTCATTTCAGTCCATATTCTTTCTTTCTTTCTTGTCATGTTTTCATTGATGATTCTCATCAAATAGTGTTAAACACCACATACTTTTCTTGCATTCAATTAATAGAATTTCTCAGATTGGTTAATGTCAATTCATAGCAATATTCTCATTTTTTTATTATAGGTATTTGTATGATTAAAATAAAATTCCTTGGTGACTGCACAAGGATGGATACCATGTGGACAGTCTCCAGATGACCTCCTTCAGTTCTGTCCATGCTTTGTCTCATATTTGCTCCTTGGGTATTTGTTACTCTTGTAAGAAGGACCAAAGCACCCACACTTTGGTTTTCCTTCTTCATGAGCTTCATGTGGTCTGTGAGTTGTATCTTGGGTATTGTGAGCTTTTGGGCTAATATTCAATTATCAGTGAGTGCATACCATGTGTGTTCTTTTGTGATTGGGTTACCTCACTCAGGATGATATTTTTTTAGTTCAATCCATTTGCCTAAGAATGTCTCGAATTCATTGTTTTTAATAGCTGAGTAATATTCCACTGTGTAAATGTATCACATTTTCTGTATCCATTCCTCTGTTGAAGGACATCTGGGTTCTTTCCAGCTTCGGGCTATTATAAATAAGGCTGCTATGAACATAGTGAAGCATATGTCCTTGTTATATTTTGGAGCATCTACTGGGTATGTGCCTAGGTGTGGTATAGCTAGGTCCTCAGGTAATGGTATGTTCAGTTTTCTGAGGAACTGCCAGACTGATTTCCAGAGTGGTTGCACCATCTTGCAATCGCACCAACAATGAAGGAGTGTTCCTTTTTCTCCACATCCTTGTCAGCATCTGCTACCACCTGAGTTTTTGATCTTAACAATTCTGACTGGTGTGAGGTGGAATTTCAGGGTTGATGTGGATGCCAGGAAGTGCTTGCTGACCTGAACCTGATATAGCTGTTTCCTTAGCGATCTGCCAGGTCTGATATAGTCAGAGACAGACGCTCACAGCTAACCACTGAACTGATCAAGGGTTTCCAATGAGAGAGAAGACTGAAGGAGCTTAAAGGGATTGTGGCCCTATGGGTAGAGCAAAAATTCCGACCAACCAGAATTCCCAGGGTCTAAACCACCAGCTTGGGAGCACATAGGGAGAGACCCATTGCTCCAGATGTATATGTAGGGGAGGATGGCCTTTTCAGGCATAAGTGGGAGAGGAAGTCCTTGGTCTAGTGAAGGCGGGATGCCCCAGTGTGGGGAAATTCGTGGGTGGGGAGGTGGGAGTGGATAGGTGGGTGGGGGAATATCCTTATAGAAGCAGGAGGGGGGATGGGATAGAGGGTTCCTGAGTGAGAGGGAAATGGAGTAAGGGGATAACATCTGAAATGTAAATAACATATCCAATAAAAAAAGAAATTAAACTAAATTAAATTAAATTAAATTCTATCTTATACACTGTTAAGATAGATTGCAGGGAGTGGAGGAAGCCATGAGTATAGGAAGTCCTAAGTGAATGTGTTTGGGTAATATTTGCCAGCCATGTTACAGACCAAAGCTTCAGAACCATGGGGAATTGTCAAAGCCTTCCCCAGGTGAGGCTCAGAGGGATTGCAAATTCTTTCACTGGTCACAGTACAAATGTATACCATAGATTTATCCTTCTCCTACTAGGTGTTAAGTCCTGAAGACTGATTTGTGCACAGGATACAGAGAAATCAAATTGACATGAGCTGAAACTTTAATAATACCAGAATGTGCTATGTCATTTATCAAAGTAAAGGAATCAACTTTCTTACACTTTTGTGATCTTTGTGACCTATAATAACAACCTGTCAGGCTTGAATCTTCAACTGGTATAATAGTGGCATGGCTATGGAGGTTTAACTAACCAGTTTCTGATGATTTAAAGACCAATTGATAGTGTGAAACCCACACCTGGAACTAAAACCTGGTCAAAAGATAGTCTCTCTGAAGGCCCAAGACCTTAGTGAGAAACATACTACTTGACTTTAATTTTATTCATGAAACCTCTTTTTCATTTATCAATGTAAGTAATACTTATGAAAATACATTTCTTTATGTTTTTTGTGTTGTTTCTTAATTTAGAATGAAATAAAGAAGAGGAAATAATATGGCATTATAAATAGCTCAAATTACAAGATCGCTGAAATTTGAGTAGTGTTTTTTGTTGCTCTTTCTTTTAAGCCTCTTAGATGATAGTATAATTATCTCCTTGTAATTGGGCAAATGCCAATAAAGTAGGAAATTGAGGAACATTCTAAATCTATACAATGCTTCTTGTTTCACAAGCACATTGAACACAGCATTGATGTGATTCCCAGGGCTCATTTGCAGACTCACCAATGTCATAAATTGTAATCTAAGAATACCTAATAGGCTTTAGAAAGCTTCCTACACAGAAAAGTGAGAATTAAATGAATCAACAAGAAAGTTCTATTTACTTTTTATAAATGAAGATACCAAGCATTTGTTAGAATGCAAAAATTTTAAAAAGTCAATCATTTGAATGTAAAATAAAAGTACTAGGCTTCACGATGACAGAAATTCTTCAACCACATTAAAGCTTGTAAAATGAGCAAACAATAGTGTCTATTCTGAATATTCAAAACTTGTCTCATTCGTTATAAAAATGGGACATTTTTCACATTAAAATTTCTATCATAAAATAATTTTCAGTTTAGGGAAGAATTCCACTTTTTTTTTTTTTTTTTTTGGTTTTTCGAGTCAGGGTTTCTCTGTGTAGCCTTGGCTGTCCTGGAACTCACTCTGTAGACCAGGCTGGCCTCTAACTCAGAAATCCGCCTGCCTCTGCCTCCCAAGTGCTGGGATTAAAGGTGTGCGCCACCACCGCCCGGCCAGAATTCCACTTTTAAAATACAGCTTTGATATAGCATTGTAAAGACCAGGATATGTTTCTAAAATACAACATTGTACTCTCAATACTGGTGGGCCCTTGAACAATCTTATGTTTGTTTCCTTTTAAAGAACCTCTAAATATAGTCATGTAGGCACACATTTACAGGTTCTCTTCTAGCGATGCTGAGTCTGGCCAGGCAGACTCACCTAATCAGAGCTCTTTAGGTCAGTAAGGAACCCTCACACAGAACAGGCTGTCTAGGACCTGAGTGAAGACCACAGAGATTGGCCTCTGGACTCTACCTGTATATAAACCCAATTACATGCACAACTATAAGTACAGGTGCAAGCAACAAACATACACATAAACACACACATAAACATGACCTCTCTTTCCTTTCAATGCACAATAATGATTAGATATTTAATAACTGGAAAGTCTTATGCTATGCTTTGAAGACAGAATATAATTATAACAGCAACTAAACCTTTAGCAATATAGCTATATAATTTAGCTGTATAATTTTAAAACTTTATTCCTACAGAAAATATACAATAAATTAAAATAATCAATATAAAAGATTAATAATATTATTTAAAATGAACAGTAGATATAAATTGATATCTTTGAAAATGTTAAAAAAAAAAAAAAAAGCAGACAATGGGTACACTGTAGCTGTCTTCAGACACACCAGAAAAGGGCATTTACAGATGATTATAAACCACCATGTGATTGCTGAGAATGAACTCAGAACCTCTGAAAAAGCAGTCAGTGCTCTTAACCAGTGAGCCATCTATCTCTCCAACTACTGTGGAAGTCAATTCAGTGGTTCCTCAGAGAATTGGGAATAGTTCTATCTGTAGACCCAGCTATACCACTCCTGGGCATATACCCAAATGATGCTCCAGCATACCACAAAGACACTTGCTCAAGTATGTTCATAGCAGCCTTATTTGTCATAGCCAGAAGCTGGAAACAATCCAAATATCCCTCAACCAAAGAATAGATACAGAAAATGTGGTCCATTTACAAAATGGAATACTAATCAGCTGTTTAAAACAAGGATGTAGGACCACGAAGGGCTGTCATGGCCTGGCTGAGATTTTTTGTGTGCTGCTGTCTGCTAAGTAACATTCTGCAGTTTTTCTAGGAACAAAACATCCTGTTGAAGGTGTGATGACCTGGGCAGGAACTTTCCACTATACAAACCATTGTCCCCCAGTTGAGTTCCTGTTTGTGTTTTTCCTTACCCGGTTTAGTGTATATATTGAAACTGCTCAGTAAAAGCTTCGATATTCTCTCATAATGAATGACTCAAGTCTGTCTTCCTTTAATCCCCCCAGGCCTATGCTCGAGATCAGTACCATGGCAGCACTAGGCTGTCAAAGCACATCATGAAGTTTGCAGGCAAATAAATGAAACTAGAAAATATCATCCTGAGTGAAGTAACCAAGACCCAAAAGGACATGCATGGTATGTACTCACTGATAAGTGGATAGTAACCAAAAACTTCAGAATACCCATGATACAACTCACAGACTGTAGGAAGCTTAAGAAAAAGGAAGCCCTAAGTGAGGATATTCAATCCCTACAGAAGGGGGAACAAAATAATCATTGGAGAAAGAGGGAGAGACCTGGGTAGGAGACTGGAGGGTGAGAGGAAGAGGGGAGCAGGATCAGGTATGGGGAAAAACAGGAGAGAAGCACAGAGGGCCAGGTAAATGAATGGAAATACGAAGAAGCAAGGGATGGACGCAGGGGGAACGTCTAGAAAGCCCCAGATATCTGGGATGTAAGAGGTTCCCGGGACTCAATAGGGATGACATTTGTCCCAACAGTGGGAAGATGGAATCTGAAGAGACCACCTCCAGTAGATAGGCATGCCCCCCTGTTGAAGCATTTCAAAATGGAGCAGAGACTGAAGGAAAGGCCATCCATGAACTGCCCAACTTGAGATCTATCCCATGTACAGGAACCAAACCTGACACTATTACTGATGCCAAGTTGTACTTATTGACAGGAGACTAGAAATGATGTCCTCTGAGAAGCTCTAGCAGCAGCTGAGTGAGACAGATGCAGATACTTACACTGGATTGAGCACAGGGACCCCTGTGGACGAGTTAGGGGAAGGACTGAAGCAGTTGAGGGGGATTGCAACCCCATAGGAAGAACAACAGTATCAACTAACCCAGACCCCTTAGAGCTCCTAGAGACTAAGATACCAACCAAAATCCATACATGGGCTGGTCAGTGTCTCCTGCCACTTACAAACAGAGGACTACCTTGTCTGGCCTCATGGGGGAAAAGATGACCTTAATCCTGCAGACACTTGATGGCTGATTGGGGTGAGGTGAGGAAGAGTAGCTGAGTGGGGCTGAGTGGGTGGGTTGGCGAGCACTCTCTCAGAAGCAAAAGGGAGGCAGGAAGGGGTGCAAGACTCAGGGCAGGGGGAACAGAAAAAGGGCAACATTTGGAATGTAAAATAAATGAAATAATTTAATTAAATAGACAGTAAGTTTGGAGGAAAAAATACATTCATGTATTTTCTAGAAAATACTAAGCATAACTATGATGAAGTATAGCCTTATGCAAGGGAAAATGTTCTCATTCAGAAATACTAAAAATACCAAGTGTTGGTGCAAGACTAAGGACTACAATGTGTCCAGAATATAGAGCAGACTATCAGATATCCTGCATATCAAATATTTACATTGTGATTCATAAAAGTGGCAGAAAAACAGTCATGAAGTGACAATGAAATATTTTTATGGTTGGATATCACCATAACTGAGGGACTGTGCTAAAGTTTTGCAGCATTAGGAAGGTTGAAAACCACTGGTATAGAGAAAGAGAACCCTTAAAGAAACATAATAAGAATATAAATTCATTTAAAATTGTGAAAGCAGAAGAGATTCCTCAGAAGTTAAAATGGGAACTACTACATAGCACAAATTCCAAAACTTCAGCATAAATCCAAATGAAATGAAGCTAATATGTCAAAGAAATATCTGTACATCTGTGTTCTTTGTAACACTACTCACAATAGCTTAGAAATATAAACAACCTAAATGTCTATCATTTGATGGATTAATAAAGAATAAATGGTGCGTATCCTCCATGGAAAATACTTCTTTAAGAAACGTTTGGAGAAGTCTATTTATATAGTGTTTTTCCAGAAATGTTGTACATTGATAACAGTCCCAATATTTACAGTTATGAAGTAGCAATGAAACTAATTTTATGTTGGGGTTCACCACAACATGAGGAATTGTAGCCAAGGGTCACAGCATTAGGATAGGTTGAGAACCACTTCTATAGAGAAACATAAGCACATATTTCAATAGTTTTATTAGTGAAATCCAGCACTAAAATTCACTGTAATCTTAAAACAATGTTATGGTCTACCACAAATCAATCTATGTAAGTTTGTATGCAACAATTTAACTTATCATTAATCCCATTTTTTTATAGTTTATTTTCCAAATATTTATGATTTACAATATCTTAGTTACTTTGAGGAGCATAAACTCCTTAGAATTCCTTTTGTGTTTTATTTGTGAAGAGTTTAAATCAATATGTCCTAATATTAGTTTTGCAGAAAATTATATTCAGTGCTGTAAAATATACTCTATGAGTTGGTAATTGTTTTGTTGCATATTTTATTTTTGAGAAAAACTCTCACTACATAGTTCAAGCTGGACTTGAACTCACAAAAAACCTATCTTTGCTTCTTGTATGCTGGGATAGAAGACATATGCACTATGTCCTCTAAGCACAGTTACTTTGTTGCCTTAGAGAGAGACAGGAAGGGACTGAGGGATGGGAGGGAGGAAGAGAGGAGGGAGTTAGGGAGGGAGAGTGAGAGGAGAGGGGAGGGGAGGGGAAGGGGGAGGGGAAGTGGGAGATAGAGAGAGAGAGAGGAGAGAGAGAGAGAGAGAGAGAGAGAGAGAGACAGAGACAGAGACAGAGATGAGAGAGAATAGAATGATTTTACAACTTGTTAGATTTCTTTGGAAAATATTTTCTCAGTAAGTAACGAAATGTATCAAGTGATTTAAATTAATCTTGAGAAATATTTGGTGTTTTAGTAAAGTTTCACCAGTGTTCTAACAAGTGAGTCTTCTAGGCAGTATTTTCAGGAGTATTCTCCTTAATTGATTTATGATGACATTAGCAGCTTCCAGAGCTCCAGAATTCAAGAAAACAATGTTCTGCGCAGATCTAATAATGTAATGAAGAAAACATCATAGAGAAAATTACACAGTAAAACTGGCATATGGTTATACATAAAGACATTTCTTCTTTTTTGTGTCTTTTTATAGAAATCATAGCATTTGTAACTGTATTTACAATACAGTTTTAGATATGTGTGCCTCATTTCAGCTACATAGCATTTTAAAAATTGTCAATGTTTTTTTTCTTTGAATGTGTGATAAGCGAGTAACTGAGTATGTCTAAGACTTGAACTTAATGTGTTGATACAGTAAAACTATCACCAGGTTCAGGCTAATCAATGTATCAACCACCATCTTGCATACTTATCATTTTCTTACCTTTTTCCTCCTTCCTCCTTCACTTTTTCCCTACTTTTGGTTTGCCTCTTCTTTTTCCTCTCTCTCTTTCTTTCCCTCTCTCTCTTCTTTTTTAAAATTTATTTGTTTGAAGGAGATGGGTAATGGAGCTACTTAGTAGCAACAGTCAGCAGGCATCCAGTGTGTAAACCAGATGGCCAGAACTCAATCATCTTACAAACTTGACATATTTTGCTCTTTCTCAATTTCGTACCATCTCTGCTTCTTACCACCATTAACCTATTGCTTGTTTACACAATTTTAATATAACTTTTATAAATAAGTCAGATGTGGTATTTGTTTTCTTCCGTTCTTATTTCTATTGCTGCATGCATATGGGTGGATTTGAGGGAGATTGCATGATTTCTAAATATAATTTCAGTCTTCACTTATGAAGATTGATGAGAAAACAAAAGACTCTATTTCTTCACTTTCAATAGCTTACTGAAGATTGCATAGAAAAAGTCTTCTAAAAGAAGCAAAATCGTTTTATAGCCATTAAAAATTATAACTATATCAATACATCAATATCTTGTCTCAAAATCTAATTGTTACAGCATGTTTTATCTTTAACAAAAATAGCAACAAAAGCTGCTGTTGAGAAAAATTCTTCTGCAATCTGTAAAAGAGCTTTTATTCCTCTAAAATGGCTGCCTCATAACTTCATTCTAGATTCATACATGATCATTGTGATTGGGTATGAATTGGATTACATCATGTGTGCTTAAAGTTTGGCTGTTCAAAGTACTTGATGAGAATTTATTTTTCAAACATTAATTGGAACAAGTTGAGTGGCTCCCAATCAGTTCAAACAGGACCTGGCAGGGAATCCCAGGCATTGGTCTTTTTTGTCTTTGTCCACTGATTCCAATGTTAACCTGTTCTAGAAAATTACTGACACAAAACCATACTAAGAGCAGCTTAACATGTGTAATTAGAGTGATATAGGGACGTTACAGATACAGTTTGGTAGATTTGGCAGATGATATAGATTAGAAAGATATAGATAAGAATATGAAGTTGGATATGGGTATAGATTTAGATATATGATATGGATTGATAAAGTGATGGTAATTCTATTCAAAATGAAGATTATTTAGTGTAGGTCCAAGCTTGGGCCTTAGGATATGCTCTGACTACTCAGCTCCCAGGTGATTTTGTTGCTTGTGTATTATCCATATATTATTAATAAAAGCATAGCAGATAGGTAAATTTTGAGAGCACAGTTTTGACTTAGACTTTATCAATGTAAAAGGATTGAACTCCAAGAAGCAAGAAGAAGCCAGACTAAAACACACAGCTGATCAGTGGCAATCTGTATCTGCAAACTTTATTTAATTAATACAGTTCCATTCAAACATTAATTACATAACTCTATTCTTTGCTATACTTCTTAAAATACGAAATAAAGTTTATGATGAATCAGAATAGTTCTAAAGTACATTCAGGCCACATCGCATGATGTCATATTTCAAAAGAGTAAAAATTAGAGGAGACACTAAGCATATAGAACTTAACATGAACAGTGAAGCACTCATTGTGCCCACACAGTTTCACATGCAGCTAGTGCTCAGTGTCACAGAAGAGCTGTCTCCAGCAGGGCAGCTGGTGAAGATTGCTTGTATAGCTCCCTCGGGAGGAAGCAGGTGAGGAGACAGAATAGCATGAGGTTAGTTGGCAAGAAGAGAATATTCTTGGCTCACATTCAGAACGTATCTGAACGTATGCACTTATTCTATCAACATGCCTGGTGGAAATGGTTGCCACCTGCCCCTATTCCCAGAGGCTAATTCTCCTGCTGCCTTGGCAACTTATAGTTCATAAGGCTGTTGAGATTGCAGTATCAGGAATCTGGAGATGTGCCCTTGCTGCCCAGAAGGTAGCTGATAGACATCAGGTATAGTATATTTAGACTGGCAGAGTTCCCTGCTTAGCATTCAGGCCTCTGTATACTAACTATTGTTGTTGCTTAGTGGCAGCTGCCCCAGATATAATGAGATCAGCATATCCCATAAACACCTAAAAACATTTGTGCTTAAAATGTCAGGTTAGATTAAATTTTAAACGGAAAGCTCATTACACTTCAGGAAAAAAAAATCAAAATTTGCTATGATAAATTGATTAAATGTGAGCAAACAAACTATCAAAATTATGATTAAAAATGGCACTATTTTCAATAGTTTTACTTTGATACATTTTCCATTATGATCTTATATATATTCAGTGTAATTGAGCATTGGATAGATAATCTTCCTTGCTTATATATAAGGCAGGTTTCTTCACAAGGATTAAAGTATTGGTATTTATAACAAGAGGAGTTAAGTCATGTACATGTGTACAAGTCTAAATGAGAGGTATTAAAAGCCTCCAGGCTCTAAAGTAAATAGACGTGATTGTTTCTGAAAAGGATAAGGATGAAAACCCATGACTCTAACAGGTGAGTCTCCACCATTAGTGTTCCATTTGCTCATTGGTTCATTGACACATCAGCTGAAAGCAATGGCTTACCATTAGTCATTCTGAATTTAGCATAAAATAAGAAACAATGATGGAAGAAATAGAATTTTACTAAATAGCAATTGTACCAACAGTCTGCATCATTTTGGGGAACATGCTGTCAGTATTGTTCCTAAATCCCCTTGTCAACAGACAAACACAAAACTGGAAGAAAGCCAAACTTCCATTGGATTATATGATATTTAACAGCAGTAACATATGTGTGTACTTATATACCTCCATTTCTTCACAGTTTTTTTTTTTTTTTTGTATAGGAAAGATAAAGCATTGAATATGAGAAAATGGTTATATTCTGTAACAGCAATCTGTTTCTTTCAAGTTCTTCAGCGAAGACTTAAGGATTTTGAAAGGAAGTATATAAACTATATAAGGTATTCTTTTTATTTTGTAAATAGGTAAAATAATTATTTTATTTTAGTAAGTAAATAAATAAAACAAAATAAAAGAATACAAATAACTAAATTTCTAATACCTCTAATAATTGTAAACTAATATGAACTTCACCCATTTTAAAATTTGAAGAGTCAGAAATCTGTCAGCAGTTGAAAATGAAATACTATCACAAATATTACTAAACCAATTGCGGTATACTTTATGGTTGGAAAAAAAGCAACTGAAGTAGTGAAACTAAGAATGCATGACAGAGCTGCATGACTTTCACAGAAATCTACGTGCCTCAGATAGGTCATCAATGACAAATGAAAGGAAAATTCCACTCACAACCAGTTTAATTAAGTACTCAGTTCACTGGGGTCACATACAGGATCATAGGTGAGTCACAACCAAACATAGTTATAAACTCAAGAAAACTGCATCTCTGTATGGCCTTATACGGAGCCTGCAGATAACTATTCTAACAAAGTATCTATTTCTAGCAATTGCTACTCTTTACACAAACAATAAAAGGAGTATTGTTAGTTTCAAGAACTTCCTTTCTTTGTTTGTTTCCTCTTTCATTGTTTTCCATTAATTTATTTATTTATTCATGTTACATGCTGATCGATCGCTAACCCCTCTCCTCCTAGTGTCCCTTTCATAGTCCATCTCCTCATGCTTCTCTCCACACTCCCTGGGTATCCCTCTTACTCTAGCACATCAAGTCTCTGCAGGACTAGTCTTATTATCTTCTACTGAAGTCAAAAAAGGCAGCCAGTTAGGAGAACGAAATCCAAAGACAGCTTTAGTGATAGCTCCTGCTCTTGTTGTGGTGGAACTCACATGAAGACAGAGCTGTACCTCTGCTATATGTGTGGGGGTTTTGAGGGGGCCAGATCTAGTAAGTGTTGCTGGTGGTTCACTCTCTGAGAGGCCCCAAGGGTCCAGGTTAATTCCAGTGGAGTTCCTATCACTTTGATCCTTCCCCTTACAACTCCTCCATAAAAGTCCCGAGCTCCCGCTAAAGTTTGGCTGTGAGTATCTGTATCTGCGTCAAGTCAGCTCCTGAGTGCAGTCTCTCAGAGGACAGTTATGCTACATTCCTGTCTGTTAGCATCTATAATAGTGCCACACATTGGTGCTTGCCGTTGGGTGGGTCTCAAGTTGGGCCAGTTATTGGTGGGCCTTTTCTACAGTCTGTCTCTTTGTCTCTGCATTTCTTGTGGACAGGACAAATTTCAGGTAGAAAGTTTTGTTGGTAGGTTGGTGTCCTTATCCCTCCATGGGGTATCCTGCTTGTCTATGGGAGGTGGCCACTTCAGGTTCTATTATCTCCACTGTTAGTTAGGAGTGACAGTTAAAGTCACCCCCATAGATACCTTGGAAACCGGGCCAAGAGAATGAATGGAAATCGATGGCTGGCAGTGGTTAGTGGTGGTAGGGGGCATCTCTACGAACTTCCTATATCTTGTGAGTTATTTCCTGAACTTTGTCAATTTTGTTAACTTCTTGAATTTTAAGGGTGAACCTATGTCCAAGGTGGAACTATTATATTTGGGAGAAATTTCTCCTCTACGGGGGTAAAAGGAAAGTAAGAAAAAGGTGGATTTATAAGAACAAACATAACTAAGGTGACTTATAAACAAAATCATTGCTTATAATTTCAGAGAGTTTGTCTCTGATCGTCATGGTGAGGAGCCACATGGTAGATGGATAGCTCAGTGGGCAGATAGGCAAGGTACTGGGGGCAGTAGCTGAGATCTTATATCCTGATTCACAGGTTGGGTTGGAGCGAGGGAAGATACTGAGGCAGGTGTATTTTACTTTGCTTTCTAGTCTCAGATGCTTGAAAAGATTTCTTCTTCTTCTTTTTTTTTTTTTTTTTTGGTTTTTTTTTGGTTTTGATGTGAGATGGAATCTCAGAGCTGTTATGATTTGGATTTCTCTGATGACTAAGGACTTTAAATATTCCTTTTTCTTTTCTTTTTTTTTTTTTTTTTTGGTTTTTCAAGACAGGGTTTCTCTGTGTAGCCCGGGCTGTCCTGAAACTCACTCTGTAGATCAGGCTGGCCTCGAACTCAGAAATCTGCCTGCCTCTGCCTCCCAAGTGCTGGGATTAAAGGCGTGCGCCACCAACGCCCGGCTAGAAAAGATTTCTATAAAAATAAATTGTATAATATAAATAACTACAAATCTGAATAAATAAATTTTATAAAAATATCTTCTTCTGTCATACAATAAATGCTGACCACAGACTTCCCTTCCTCTCTTCCTTCCAACACCTCCCTACCAACTCTCCTCTCTGTCAGATCTATTGCTCTTGTTCCAATGAGATACCATGAGACTAGACATAAACTCTCATATCAAGGCTGGAAAAGGCAATTCAGTAGAAGGGGAAGAGTCTTAAGAGTAGGCAAAAGACTCAGACAACCCCAGTTTCAGTATGAGGAGTTCAACAATAAAACTCAAGTTGGATAACCAAAGCATGTATGGAGAGGATTTAGTGCACACCTATGAAGGATGCATGGTTGTATTTCATGCTCTGTGAGCACCTATTAGCCCTGCTAAGCTGATTCTGTGTCCTTTATCTCCTACTTCCTACAATCTTTCCTCTTCTTTTTCTGCAGGGTTCCCTGAGTTCCACCTAATATTTGCTGTGTGTCTTTGTATCTCCTCCCATCAGCTGCCTCAGCAATACTATAGTATGACAATTGTGCTAGGCTCTAATCTTTGAGTATAGCAGAATATCATAAAAATTATAAAAATCAACTCATCTCCACCCCTTTTTTGTCAGTTGTGTTTAGTACAAATCTTGGTCTTCTAGTTGTCAAGCTTATGAATCCTGGTCATCCAGTCAGTGTCTGGTATGCACTCCTTCTTAAGGCATAGAATTCAAATTATACCACACACTGGTTAGCCAGTTCCACAAGGTATGGTCTACCATTGCCCCAACACATCTTTCAGACAAGATATGTTTTGACTTGTAGGTTTTATGACTGGGTTGGTATCTCAGTCCCAACATATAGGAGTATGGCCTGGTTATAGAAGATCACCTCTTCAGGCTCCATATCCTGCATTTCCAGGGGTCCTTGTTAGGTTCACACTCATCAGTCCTAGAAAGATGACAGTGCACTTACTAGGTTGCCAAATCACATCCCAAATGTCCTCCGATTCCAGTTCACTCTCCTTGTATTTTCTTACTCTATAGCTCTCATCTCCACCAGCCCACAGTCCATAAAATCTATTATCCCTTCACAGGAAGATCCATGCATCCCCCAAGACCTCTCTTCTTTATCAAACCTATAAATCGTAGTATGATTATCCTTTACTTAACAGGTAACGTCCATTTATAAGTGAGTACATATACTGTTTGTTTTTCTGCATTTTGGTTGTCTTACTCAAGCTGATTTTTTTTTTTAGTTCCACAGATTTGTCTGCAAATATCATGTCATAGTTTAACAGGGACATGTAGGTTGTTTCCAGTTTATTGCTATTATAAATTAAGCCACTATGAACACAGTAGAGCATATGTCCTCGAGGTAGGATGGAGCATCTTTGTGGTATATGCCAAAGAGTAGTGTAGTTGAATATTGACCTAAATTGATTTCCACTCTTCTGAAGAATTGCCAACTCATTTTTATAGTGACAGTAGGAATTTGCACTCCCACCAGAAATGAAGGAGGAGTGTTCCTCTTGTACCACATTCTCATCCTCAAAAGCTGTTACTTGTGTTATTGATCTTAGTCATTCTGACAGTGGTAAGATGAAGTTTCAAAGTAATTTTGATTTGCATTTCTAATACCCAAGGTTTTTGAATATTTCTTTAAGGATTTCTAAGCTAATTCCTATAATGAGAATTCTCTGTTCAGGTTTGTACTCTACTTTTTAATTGAATTGTTTGGTTTGTTGATGTCTAGTTTCTAGAAAAATTATGTTCATATATATATGCCATATATGTAATATATATAATCTATATATATATAATATATATATATATATATATTGCTATGTATACTATCATATCATTAACAAATAACAACAGCTTAAGTTCCTCCTTTATAATTTGTATCCCTTTGAATACCTTCAAATTTCTTATGCTCTATATAGAATTTTAGATGCTATAGTGAATGTATATGGATAGTCTTTTCTTCATTTTAGTGGAATTTCTTTTAATTTGATGTTGGCTATATATTTCCTGGAAATTGTCTTTATTATGTTTGGGTAGGTGCCTTGTATCCCTGATCTCTCCTAGACATTTATCAAGAAGGAGTGCTGGATTTGGGAAAGGCTTTTCTCCATCTACATGAGATGAACATGTGGGTTTTTTCTTTCAGTTTGTTTATATAGTGGATTATATTGACAGATTTTCATATGCTGAACCATATGTACATCTTTGGAATAAAGTCTACTTGATCATAGTGGATGATCTTTTTGATATGTTCTTGGAATCAGTTTGCCTGCATTTTGTGAATAATTTTTGCACAGATGTTGTACTGGCTGTTTTTGTGTGTCAACTTGACACAAGTTGGAGTTATCACAGAGAAAGGAGCCTCCCTTGAGGAAATGCCTCCCGAGATCCAGCTGTAAAACATTTTCTCAATTAGTGATCAAGGTGGGAGGGCCCATTGTGGGTGGTGCCATCCTGGGCTGTTAGTTTTAGGTTCTATAAGAAAGCAAGCTGAACAGCCAGGGAAGCCTGCCAGTCAATAACATCACTCCATGGCCTCTGCATGAGCTCCTGCTTCCTGTCCTGCTTGAGTTCCAGTCCTGACTTCCTTTGGTGATGAACAGCAAAGTCAAGTGTAAGCTTAATAAACCCTTTCCTCCCCAGCTTACTTCTTGGACACGATGTCTTGTGCAGGAATAAAAATCCTCACTAAGACAAGTTGGTACCAGCATAGTGGGGTATTCCTGTGACAACCTCAGCATGTGTGAGGGAGGACTATGGAAGGACTTTGGAACTTTAGGCTAGAAGAGCCATTGTATGTTAAGGGATATGTGGGATTTTTCTGTAGGATCTGTGAAGATAATGTTGAGAACAGTGCAAATGATGGAGGCCTGGCTTTTGAAATTTTAGAGGGAAGATTAAAGACTCTTATCAAGGCCATGGTGTTTAGATTGTGAAGTTTCTGTGGTTTTGGTTAGCTGGGGATGAATAATCAGCTGTGTTTAATAAGATACCAGAACTACTAAATTGAAATCTTTGCATTACTGTGACTATTGATGCTGGTTAGCTGGAACTAAGAAATTCGTGGTGATTAAGAAGAGACCATCATCATTGTGGTGAAATACTCTGGGAAGTGTTTTCTGGGAGCACAAAAAGGCTGTGTTGCAGAGATAAACCAAGGTTGTACCTCATGCTGTGGCTGTACTTGGTAATGTGTAAGAGTCACCCGGGTGGTACTAGTTTTGAAGGCATGAAGGGGTTATGAAGAGCAGCTGAGGCTCGGCACTATTAGAGGCCATGGAAGGCTATTGGTGAAGGTGCAGCCTGAGTTGCAATTGATAGCTCATGACTGAAGGGATCATGCAAAGAAGTTGAGGCTTGGAGCCTTAAAGAGAGCCTAGGAGAGGCTATTGGTGAAGCCTAGTTGCAGTGGAAGACAGCGGTGTTTTGGAGAAGTCAGTACCATGAGATGACCACCAAAACCAGCAGCAGCAGTAGAGTACAGGTAGCTGGGGCCTAAAAGACAAAGTGTGTGCTACAAAGGGCAGAACTGGAGAGATGATCCAAGCCCTTGGAGGAGCCCAGTAAATAGTGAGTGCATCCCAGCCATTGGAAAGTTAGAGTTTGATTTTGCTTTTGATTGTGACTGTGCCCTGATATGTTTCCCTCTTGACGGAAGAAAGTATTTTCATGGAGGCCACAGTTAAGGGACTTTGAATTGTAAGACTACTTTGAATTTTAAGAGTTTGGATATTTTAAAGGGATTGCAATTTTAAGAAGTAAGAATTTCTAAAAACTCTGGGACTTTTAAAGTTTTTTTAGATATTGGGGATGAATAAGAAAGTAAGGGTTGAGACTTAATAGTGATGTGCGTGTGTGTCAAGTTGACAAGGGGTCAATTGTATTGGCTGGTTTTGTGTCAACTTGACAAAAGCTAGAGTTATCACAGAGAAAGGAGCCTCTCTTGAGGAAACCCATGAGATCCAGCTGTAAGGCATTTTCTCAATTCGTGATCAAGGTGAGGAGTGCCCATTTTAGGTGGTGCCCTCCCCAGGCTGTTAATCTTAGGTTCTTTAAGAAAGCAATCTGAACAAGCCAAGGGAAGCAAAGCAAGCCAGTAAGTAACATCCCTCCATGGCCTTTGT
This sequence comes from Mastomys natalensis, assembly GCA_021653895.1. NCBI lineage: Eukaryota > Metazoa > Chordata > Mammalia > Rodentia > Muridae > Mastomys > Mastomys natalensis. The sequence goes on from JAJTUV010000751.1 coordinate 1,495,767, forward strand.
ATAAGCTCAGCTCCTGCTTTGTGACCTGCTTGAGTTCTAGTCCTGACTTCCTATGGTGATGAAAAGCAATGTGGAAGTATAAGGTGAATAAACCCTTTCCTCCCCAACTTGTTTCTTGGTCATGATGTTTTCTGCAGGCATAGAAACCTTGACTAAGACAGATGTTCATTAGGGATTTTTTCCTATATTTCTTTTTCTACATTGATTCTTTGTGCACTTTGGGTCTCAGGGTGACTGTTGGCTCATAAAATAAATTTGGTTATGTTTTTTTCTGTTTTTACTTTGTGAACTAATTTGAGGAGAAATGTTATTACATTTTCTTTGAAAGTCTGGTAAAGTTCTGCGCTAAAAACATCTGGCCATAGCCTTTTTGTTGTTGAAGTTGAAAGACTTAATCACTGCTACCATTTCCTTAGGGTTATAAGGTTATTTAAATTGTCTGGTCTTGATTAAATTGGTAAGTATTGGTAAAATGGTTTTAAAATATGACAATGATTCTTTGGATTTTCTAGTTCTATATTTTTATATGTCCATATTCTTTTTGATTTCTTGATTTGGATATTATCTCTCAGTTGTATAATTTTGGTAAAGGTTGGTCTATCATGTTGATTTTAAAAAAGAAACATCTCTTTGCTTCTTTGATTCTATGTGTTGTTTCCTTTGTTTTTCTTTTTTTTTTTTTTTTTTTTTTTTAGTTTTTTTGAAACAGGGTTTCTCTGTGTAGCCTTGGCTGTCCTGGCACTCACTCTGTAGACCAGGCTGGCCTCGAACTCAGAATCCGCCTGCCTCTGCCTCCCAAGTGCTGGGATTAAAGGCGTGCGCCTCATATTGATTTCAGCCCTCAGTTTGATTACTTTCTGCTATCTACTCCTCTTGAGTGTGCTTGCTTTTGTTCTATACATTTCAGGTGTGCTGTTGATTTGCTAGTATGGAATTTTTCCAATTTTTCTATGGAGACACCTAGTGCTACTGAAGATTTCTCTTAGCATTCCTTTCATTGTGTTCCATGCATTTGGGAATGTTATGCTTTCTTTTTCCCTGAATTCTAATTTCTTTATTTCTACCTTGGCTTAGTAGCTATTCAGCAGAGATTTAATCAGTTCTATGTATTTGTAGGCATTTTGATGTTTTTGTTGTTTTTCTTTCTGTTGTTGAAATGTAGCTTGATTTCATTGTGGTCTGCTAGAATACAGGGAGTTATTTCATTTTTTTAATTTTTTAAAAAAACCCTGTCTAGATTTGCTCTGTGCCAAGTATGTTCTAAGTTTTGAGAATGTTCCAGGAGATGATGAAATTAAGGTATATTCATTTGTATTTAGGTGAAATATTATATAGATATCTATTAGGTCAATTTTGTTTTAGTAACATTTTTTTACAAATGTGGATGCCCTTGATTTTGATGCAAAAACGTTAAGAACTGGTAAATTATCTTGGTGGAATTTTTGACCATAAAGCTTCCTTCTCTGTCTCTTTTGATTAATTTTGGTTTGAAGTATGTGGTTTTGTACATTATATGGCTACATCATCACCTTGTTTCTTAGCTCCATTTGCTTGGAAAATTCTTTTTCAATGTCTATCTTTAATGTTTAAGTGTATTTATGGTAGCTGGGTGGTGGTGGCACATGCCTTTAATCCCAGCACTTGGAGGCAGAGGCAGAGGAATTTCTGAGTTTGAGGCCAGCCTGGTCTACAGAGTGAGTTCCAGGACAGCCAGGGCTACACAGAGAAACCCTGTCTCGAAAAAACAAACAAACAAACAAACAAACAAAGAGTATATTTATGGTACCCAACCAATGGATGGATACTATTTTCACATGGATTCTGTTAGTCTGTCTTTTTATTATAGAATTCATTCCATTGATATTTAGTGATAGCAATGCCTATTAATCCCTGTTATTTTGTTATTATTTTGGCATCTCTCTCTCTCTCTCTCTCTCTCTCTCTCTCTCTCTCTCTCTCTCTCTGTGTGTGTGTGTGTGTGTGTGTGTGTGTGTGTGTGTGTGTGTGTGTTCTCGTGTTCTCTTCTTTTGGATTTGTTGCTATGAGGCTATTTATTTCCTTTGTTTTCATGGCTAGAGTTAACATTCTTGAGTTGAAGTTTTCTTTCTATTGTCTTCTGTAGGGCTAAAATTGTCGATATATATTCACTAAATTTAGTTTTAGCATGGAATATCTTGTTTTTTCCATATATGTTGAATGAAAGTTTTTGTTGGTTATAATAGTATGGGCTGGCATCTGTGGTCGATTAGATGCCATACATTAGATGTGGTCCACAGATGTAGAGCATCTGTCCAGATTCTTCCAGCTTTTAGTGTATCCATTGAGAAGTTGGATGTAATTCTAATAGGTTTGCCTTTATATGTTATTTAGCTCAATTCCCTTACTACTTTTAATATTCTTTCTTTCTTCTGTATGTTTAGTGCTTTGGTTACTATGTGTCCAGTGAAGTTTCTTTTCTGGTCCATTCTATTTGGTGTTTTATCTTTATATGCATCTGTCTTAGAGTCTCCATTTCTTACAAGAGACACCATGACCAAGGCAATTCTTATAAAGGACAACATTTAATTGGGGATGGCTTAAAGATTCAGATGTTCAATCTCTTATCATCAAGGTGGAACCATGGTAGTGTCCAGCTAGGCAGGGTGCTTGAAATAGAATTGAAAATTCTACATCTTGATTAGAAGGCAACCAGGAGAAGACTGCCTTCCAGGAAGCTATGGGTCTCAAAGCCCATCCAACATGACACACTTCATTTAATAAGGCTACACCTACTCCAGAAAGATCATACTTCCTTAAAGTGCCATCCCTGGGCTAAGCATATACCAACATCATCATGAACTTATTTAGGTAAAGAAAAATTTATCCTGTGACTTTGTTAAAATATTTTTCTGGGACTTTGAGCTGGAATTCTTCTATTTCTATTATTCTTTGGTTTATTCTTTTCATAGTGTCCAAAATTCCTGGATGTTTTGTGTCAAGAACATTTTAGATTTAACATTTTCTTGACCAATGTATTTATTTGTTCTGTTTTATCATTAATACATGATATTCTTTCTTCAATTTCTTGTATTCTGTTGGTGATACTTACATGTATAGTTCTTGCTTACTTATAATTTTTTCCATATCAGTATTCCCTCAGTTTGTGTTTTCTTTATTGTTTCTGTTTCTATTTTCAGGTCTTGATCATCTTTATTCATTTTCTTCAACTATTTTATTCTTGGCTTTCATTAAGAAATTTCTTCCAAATTTTGCTTGTCCTTTCCTCTTTTTCTTTAATGGATCTTATCACTTCTTTAAGGACATTTATCATCTTCATTATGTTGGATTTCAGATATTTATCTTATGCTGCAGTTATACTATAATATTCAGGGCTTGCTGTAGTAGGATAGCTGGGATCTTGTGGTGACATTTTGCCCTGGATTTTGCTGATTGTATTCTTAGTCTGCATCTAAGCATCTGGGTCTGTAGTAATCGATTATAGGTCTAGCTGTTTATTTCTAGGTTCTTTGTTAGAAGTGAATTTTGTTTATTGGTTTCTATTTCCTCTCTAGTCTTCTAGTTTGTGTGGCCTGTGGTTAAACAGATATTCTCCATTCAAGGTATGGATTAGATATCTGGTGGCCAGTGTGGTCTCTTGTAGAGCAGAGTGTATCCTTCAGAGTTTGCAGAAGGTGTTCTAATAACCTGCTTGGTCTCCAGTTCAGCAGGTAAACTATGCCTACATTGGAGTCTGGGGTATAATGAAGAAGAGAAATGGGGACAGGGTGGGGAGGCTATGTGCTCTTTTGGCAGATGTAAAATGTGGTTGGGCAAGAGGAGTCTGCCTGATGGAACAGAGAGAATAAGAGGGGTCTATAGGTAACTGGTCAACCTGGTCTTCTAGCAGGTCTAGCCTATGGTTGTGAGGTGGGTGTCTGCCCAAGTGAGTGGAAAGAGTTAGGGGATCCTCACTCCACTAGCCTACCTGGTCTTCAAGCAGACATAGCATGTGGATGGGCAGGATTGAATGCCAGAGTGAACCTAGAGAGTCTGGTGTAAGCTTTTGAAACCTCAAATATCAGCCACAGTGACACACTTCCCTTCCAATGTCATATCCTACTCCTTCTTAAACAATTTCCCTAACTGGCAACCAATCATTCAAACATAGAGCATATAGGGGAATTCTCATTCAAACATCTATACCAACAGACAAGGATAGCAGCCCCTACCTCATTAAGAAAGTCTTTTTTGAAGGAGAAGAAAACCAAAGCAGACAGCCATAACTGGTAAAATTCTAGTAAACAACTTCTCTTTGGCATGCCTACCTTCTATTAAAACATCAACAACTCATGTCCTACCACCAAGGATCAGAAAGCATCACATAAAAGAGTATGATTGAAGGAACTAGAAGATCAGGAATCATACTGAGTTGTTTTCTTCTATATAGGACAAAGAAGCTGACACATAAAATCTCAACAATATGATAAAATAAACATGACCTGAATAGTTAAAATACCAGTTGACATGTCAGTGTATATGAGAAAAATATCACAGACTCCCACTGCTAGATGAATACCTATGGACAATGAATGAGTCCTTAAGGGATGAAGACTGATTAGTCTTCCCTAGGGATGAGCAAGCTTATTGTTCATTTATATTTAAGCAAAACTGAATCTGTTTAACAGTGTATGTATATATCTAACATAATAATTAACAAAAAATAGAAAAGTAATAGCAAAGTTTTCAAACCACATTTAAACAATAGGTCACAGAATAGGAAAGGAAACGGAGATCAAATGTAATAGCTAGTTTAAAATTTTATCTGAAATCATCATAAAATATTTAATCATTTGTTTTTACACTATTCAACATGAAAGACATTATAACAGTCAGGATGGGGTTTTATTTGCTCCTAAGAACTTTCATTAATTTTATGCTTAGCTTCTAATTCACTTATCATTTCTTAATACCTCTAATACATTACCTTAAGTTTAACATAAATGTGCTCACAATTAATTCTGATTAATTTTTCTAAATATGTATCTATACTTAAATGTGCATATCTGGTTTGCCTGGAAACATTTATTTTCTGATTAAGAAAACTAATACGTATCTTGGCCCTGAAACAAGCCTGTAATTTCTATTCTTAGTGTCAACTTGACTACATCTGAAAATAACTAAAACCCAAGTGTGTGGGCACTCCTATGAGAAATTGTCTTAAATTAGTTTAAGGGGGAACAACTGCTTTCAAATTGCATCATTTGGATAGGAAGATCTAATGTCAATCTGGGCCACACTGTCTCATAGCTCTTGTATAAAGAACATGGAAAATGAAAGACTTTGCTTGTTGCTGGCATGTCCATATCGTGACTGGCAAGTTCATTTCTTCAGTGGCATTAGAGCCTACTTGTTTGGGATTCCATCCAACCTCTCTCTATACTGATCCATATCTATATTTTTGGTCATATATAGATCGACATGAATGTCTAGATCTAGATGTGTAACCACAAACTCTTAAGATATTAAGACATAAACTATTTTCACTGTATTTATTGCCCACTGTCTTGGGGAATCCTCTAAATCAGAGACATTTTGGTAAAATCATAATAAAAAAGTATCAAAGAGGTAATCTTAATAGTCACAGAGATAATTTATATTGAGTGATATATTCTATTACCAACTATATCTAATTACAATAAATGACTTAATTGACTGTAACTTCTTTTACTTTTTTCTCTACATCCTTATTAGTAATTAAAATAATCATAAAAATGGTAGAAGCTACATTTTGATAAGTTCAAATATCATTTCACTTGATATGTGATATAAGTAAATATCAAACTACAAACAAATAAATGGACCCAAATGCGTATCAATGCATCACTCATGATTGTTTTTGTAATCTGGTATGTATGCATGAAATAAGAGAACTGAAAGGAACTGCAATTTTGTTATAGAGGTATAACAGATGTTTTCATCCAATTTAAGCTGAAATGATTATATTAAAAAAAATTTGTAATCTACATATCTTTACATTTATTGACCTTTAACTAACATTTCCAATTCCTATTTAATCAATTGAGTTCATTCAATAAGTGTACTTAATGAATCCAAATGTTTTTATTTGATCTACATTTCGTTTTTTCTGTTTCTATTTTCAACTATATGTCTTTATGTACATATATTTAGTATATAGTTTTAGATCAAGAGCTATATGTTTAAATGCATAAAATGCTATATTTGTCTGTATTTCAAGTAAGAACCTCAGTCACAGTGAACAAGAAATCAAAAGAGAAATATTGTTAGGTATAATACTGATCAAATCCAAATGCGAATTGATGGAATACATTTAGAAGTAGTAGGTTAACAGTTTGTGTTTAATTTGTCTATGAGGATATTTCTCTTGTTGACTTGTCTCCAAATGCTGTAGTTTATTTATGTTGCATTACATTCTGTGCTGAAAGCAAATGTTGAATGCTAGGCGAGAATCAAATGTCAAACTAAGTCTATCCATTCTACTGTTGTGATGTCAATAAAAGTCAGTTCTCAACCTCTCCTGGAGGGGAATGGTGATGGTGACAAGCTGTGGGAAGAGGGGAGTGTGGTAGAGGGCTGGCAATAAGAATGGAATGCAGGGGGGGGGATCATCTCTGAGACTAGCTGGAGGCCTGGAGCTAGGGAGGATAGAGAGAGACTAGAGAGGTGACCCTAGTTGAGACTGTTACCCGTGGGAAATAAAGCACTGAAATGACCACCACCTGTAGCCAAGTAGGACTTCCAGAGAAGATAAGGGACATCGATTTACCGACAGACCTTAAACCCCAAATTTGTGCTCCCTTACAAGATGTACGAGAGTAAAAATGGGGCAGAGACTGGGGGAACAACCAACCAATGACTTGCCAACTTGAGACCCAACTTGAGAGCCAACCCTGACACTGTTAATGATAACCTACTGTGTCTGCAGACAGGAACCTAGCATAACTGGCTCCTGAGAGACTTCATCTAGCAGCAGATGGAGGCAGATGCAGAGACCCTCAGTCAAACACCAGGCAGAGCTCTGCATTCTTACAGAAGAGTGGAGGATAGAAGTGAGCAAGCTGGAGGGGTGAAGCACACTGCAAGAAACTGTACAGAGTAAGCTAATCTGGACCCATTAGGACTCATAGAGATTGGGCCACCAACCAGGAAACATGCAGGAGCTGAACCTAGACTCCTACACATTTGTAGCTGTTGTGAAGCTTGGTCTTCATGTGGGTCCACGAACAAGTAGAATGGGGGCTGTTTCTGCTCCATGTCATTGGTTCCTTTTTCCCTACCTAGACTCTTTGGTTGGGCCTCTGTGGAAGAGGATGTCCCAAGGTGGGGTGGTAACAAAAGAGGGCTCTCTTATCTGAAAAGAAGAGGAAGGGGGGTTATGGGTGGAGGGATTTGCAAGGGTGAGACTTGAAGGTTAGGAGGGTGGGGAACTGTGATTGGGATATAAAATAAGTTTTAAAATTAAGTTATTGAAAATAAATAATAGAAGGTAATTTTCACATATTGATATTCTTGCAACTTGAGAAACATATTCTTCATTTCTTTGCATCCTTTGATTTTTTTTAATTGTTCGTTTGTTTTTTAAGCAATTTGAAGATACTGAAGTCCAAAATACCCTCAAGAGCATTTTATTAGTTGTTGGTAGAGTGGTTGTTGATAGCAGACGTGATTGAGACAATTGAGTTTTCAGTAACACATTTTCCATCTTAATATTTGTGGGTCAGTAATGCCAGATGATCACAAAGAACAAAGATGTTTATATTATCATTAAAATTATACTGGGGAACCTTTCACAATGCACAAAACAGAAAGGTGGACTCCAAATTTTCTCATGAGCTTCTTTCATATTCAGTATTGTTCTGAAAACTACCTTAAGAAAACAGAGCTGTAGAAATTGTCTAGTTAAAAGCTAAGCAAAAGCTATACAAGTAAAACAACAACAACAACAACAAAGGACATTAAATTAAAAAATACTAACGACAAAAATCTTTTAGCTATGAGGCCTGCCAACTTAATTTTTCTTCTCCTATTTGTTTTCACAGAGGGATATTTTGTGGTAACTAAACACATTTTTTAATGATCTCCGACAAATTATATTGTTCAAATCTATATTAATAAAAATCTGAAGCCGGGCGGTGGTGGCGCATGCCTTTAATCCCAGCACTTGGGAGGCAGAGGCAGGCGGATTTCTGAGTTCGAGGCCAGCCTGGTCTACCGAGCGAGTTCCAGGACAGCCCGGACTACACAGAGAAACCCTGTCTCGAAAAAACCAAAAAAAAAAAAAAAAAAAAAAAATCTGATATATTTATTTATACTTAATCTGTATATCATATATGAAACATATTTAAGTGGTGATATTTTTTAATTTTGAAATCACATTTTCTTATTTCGTTTGAGGTAGAAGAAGATATGCCATAGCACACAGAGCAGTAGTGTTCTTCACTTCTATAATGTAGGCAGAGGGGCTCAGACTCAGAGGTTCTTAGGCTGGATTTCAAGTGTTACCTGCTGAGCTGAGGCTTCTTACAAGCATCAATTACTCTCTCATTTTTAATTTATATATATATATACATGTACATATACATATATATATATATATATATATATATATATAATTAAAATATATATAAAACCTTGAGTCATTGCTGTCAACTGGTCAAGTGAGTTAGTTGCCAAGGGCCCTTAATCTAAATCTGTTATTATGACTTAAGCTAAGTTTCTCACTGGGCAGACCCAATGCATATCAGTATATTACCATCACAAAACAAATACAAAGGAATCCTGGTCTCACAGTACATCTTCAGGGCATGTTTGTTTGCTAGTTTAGTCTCACAAGTTCTTTGAATATATATGATGTCTTCTAGTTTTGTGTTTTTATGTGATTCCTGTGTGTAAAATCCTGTGTGTATCTGCATCTATGTGTGTTTCTTGTCCTTTTCTTAGCTTCTGTTGGTTTGTTCTGTCCTATTCTGGTTTGTTTTATCCTATTTTATTATTTAGATGTCTGATATTTCCCCCCCCTAAAAGACAAAGAGATGAATCTAGATGTGAAAGAAAGTAGGGAGAATCTATTGTTTTCCCTCCTTCAACTCATCAGACTCTAATTTCAATAAAATAAAATATAAATAACTGGGATGTAATGAATTTATACTATTTCAAAATCATTAAAATATGTACCTATGTATATACATTGTCCACAAAAGAAACAGTTTTAAAAGCAAGTAAGAAATAGTATTTTCTGGAGAAAACCATGCGTGATCATGGCCCTGGATAATACTCCAAGTTTCACGCTCCATTGTAAAAATAGAAATATTTATATAATCTTTGTGGCAAAAGTCTCTATAGGGGAGTAACTTTCAGGGTATACAGAACTGGGGGTTTTGGAATGAAGTTATAGGGGACATTTTCTGCATCCATTGTTAATATCTGCAGTTAAGACTTTGGCATTTTCCTTGCAGTCTCATTTGAGTTGGGGGTGGATGGAATTTTGGCATTTTCTCTTGAGTCTGAGGCTAGAGTACTTGGCATAGTCAGTACAAGTCACTAGTATGTATTACTCAGGACTTCCCACACTCAGGACTTCCTCTGCTCACTGTAATCACTCCTCTGTAATAATTTATAGTTTGTCCTGCTTCTGTTTTGTGTGGTCTTTCTCTTAGAGTCACATTTAATTTTTATTGTCATGAACTACAAACTTATGGCCACTGTCCCAGGTTAATCTTCTCTCTCTCTCTCACTCTCTCTCTCTCACTCTCTCTCTCTCCCTCCCTCCCTCCCTCCCTCCTTCCCTTGCTCTCCCTCCCTCTCGCCGTTCCCCCCTCTCTCTAATGTGCTTTTCTCCCCTCTCTCTAATGTGTGTTTGTGTGTGTGTGTTCAGGTAGGAGTAACAAGAGTACTACCTTCTGTATAAGAAAATGAAATGAGATATCTCCATGTGAAGAATTCACTGGGTTAGAATGAGTTTTTAGTTTTTATATTTTAATTTATTTTCATATATATTTTGATCATGTTTATTCCTCTCCCTTAAACCTTACCAGATCCAGTCCCTTTCCCTAGCCACATAACTTCATGCTCTTTCTTTCCCAATTTTTCTCTCTCCAAAATGATAAGACAAAAATAAAAACTGAAAAAAAAAAAAAAACAAGATCAAAAACTACTAAAATAAAGAAAAAAAGTGTACAAACAAAAATGAACACATATAGTCATATATATATTGATCATGGAATTGATATACCTCCACCAATAGTTTTCTATTGGAGAAAATGGATTTTCCTTTTCACAGCAAGTATCAATTGCACATAGTTTATTGGTTAAGGGCTGGAAATTTTTGTTTTTTCTTTTTTCCTTCTTAATGCTGAGATCTTTATCATGATTTGAACCCAAGCAGGTTTTATACATGCTGCTATAGTCTTTGTAAGTTCTTATATGCATTAGTTCTGTTCTGTCTGAAGATGATGGTTTCTGATATTTACCCATGACCTCTGGTTCCTAAAATGTTTCCTACTTGCTCATGTAGATCCCTTATCCTTGAGGTAAGGTTTAAAAAAAAAAGACATCCCATCTATGACCAGTTGTTCCCTAGTCTTTCACTCTGTGCATTTTTTTTCTGTGGGTTTCTGTTCTAATTGCCATCTAATGTAAGAAATTTCCATTGATTAAGGTTAAGTATGCCCTGATATCTGGGTATGGTAATATGTTCTTAGGAGTCATTTTCTTGCTTTGTTTCTGTAGCAGAATAAGAGTAGCAGGTTTACATATGACCTATCTAGCTAATTTGCTTCCTGGCAGATTAGCATATTTTCTCTGCTCTTTTCCTCTCTCACCTTTTTCTGTCTAGCCCATACCCATTCAATTGTAACACTTTCTGACCCCAAGAGCTACAATCTCCCAATGACCACTCTAGGCTGGGACTCATGAAGATAATGTTTATTTCCTGTCATCTATTCTGATCTCCAGGATGAGAACTGTATGTGTGGTGTGTGTGTGTGCGAGCAAACTTACCTGGCAAGTAATTCATGTCTTATGAAAGATAGAGTTCCCGACTGGCAAGGGTCTAGTTCTCACAGGTATTTGTGGGCTGTTATAGACATAATAGTTATACCATCTATGCCCTGTAAGTAAGGAAGACATGGATAAGGGAAGCTGTGAAAATGTGAACTGATCAAGGAGTTCCCAATGGAGGAGTTAAAGAGAAGACTGAAGAAGCTGAAGAGATTTGCGACCCCATGGGGAGAACTACAGTACCAGCCAACCAGAGCTCCCAGGGTCTAAATCACCAGCCTAGGGCCATACAGGGAGGGACCCATGGCTCCAGTTATATATGTATGGGAGGATAGCCTTGTAGGACATAGGTGGGAGAGGAGGTCCTTGGTCCCCTGAAGGCTGGATGCCCCAGTGTGAGGACATTTGTGGGCAGGGAGGAGGGAGTGGCTCATAGAAGCAGGAGGAGGGAAGATGGATAGGGGTTGTTGGAGGGGATGAGGAAAGGGAATAACATCTGAAATGTAAATAAATAAAATATCCAATAAAAAAAATTTAAAAATTGAAAAAAAAATGCAGTAGTTGATCAAAGCTCTGGTAAAAGGCTGTAGTCACAGAGTGTGAAGATGAAGATCTGCGACATATCTGGAACAAGATTACGAAAATATTCTCAATCTAATGCACTATTTTAGGCTTGAGTTTTTATTTGTTGTTAAGATAGTGTTATGGGTTAGATCTTTCACTATTGGAATGTTTGATAGATTTAAATGGACTATATAGGAAAATACATTATAGATGAAATGCATAGTGGGTTTAGATATGAGTCCCTCACCACTTTGATAACCTTAAGCTTTCTAGTATAGATTTTCATGTCAAAATTTCTGGCTATCTTAATATATATATTTTTAATTTGAATCTCACTCATCAGGGTTATTTATCATTGACAACCATATCACAGATTCAACCTTATTATGTTTTGGAATTTTTCCCTACCCAAAATTTAATCTGTTGCTTTCCGATTTAGTCTTGGTCAAGTTCTTAGAACAATAGCAGAAAGCTGCCATATTCTTTGCCAGAATATCACAAAATTGCCTCTAGACCAGTGGCTTTTAAATTCCTTTCTTCCTTCTGAAACCTTTTGAGCTGAGCTTTTACAGCCCATATTGCTCTCAGCACTACTGTCTTCCAGGCAAGACCAATAAGCTCTGTCTACATAGTTGAACTGCTTTTCTATTCTAAACTTCCAGCGTCTTCCACATTCCTTCAAAAATGGCCTGCTCTTGTTCTTCACAGAGGCAGCCAATTCTATGGTACAAACTTTTCTTTCAGTAACTTTGATAACCATCATGATAAAAGACAGTTTGTTTTTCCTTGTGGTCTCAGAGAGATGAGGCTATAATAACAGAACAGAGGCATGACACAAGGAGAGCCAAGGTCACAGGAGCTAAATGTTGAGAGACCACATCCTTATTCATAAATATGAAGCTGAGGGAAATGTGGGAGTATGGAAAGGCTATGAATTCTCAAAGTCCATCCACAATGATGTAATTCCTCGAGCAAGGGTGTGCCTCCTCTCCAAGCAAAGCAAAATTAAAACTTACAAGCCTGTGGGGATAATTTCTCATCTTAATCACCAGAGTGTAATAATGATGTTTGGAAGTGATGATGAGGATGTTGTTGATGATGATGATGATATAAAATCAAAGAACATCTCTTTTATTCTGTATTTTACTAATATATTCAAATTCCCCATTACTATGACTCCTGATTAATTCTCACTTATAGTTTTACAACCTTGCAGAACATGCTGAAATATTCTTCATCTTTTTATTTTTTTAGAAAATTATTTTAGTCACTTTATATCCTGATCACAGCCCTCATTCCTTCTCTCCTCCCAGTATCACCCTTACAAATGTCTCTCCCCATTGCTATCTCCCTTTCTCCTCAAAGAAGGTTCTCCTCGCCATCTTTCTAAGAATTAGTCAAATTCTGCCTAGTGTTTACTGTGGGGCTCTGTATCCACCCCCATCACCACAGTTTATAAAAATGATGTTATTGAAACGATGATCATGATGATGTTGATGTCGATGAAGATGATGATGATGATGGTGGTTGTGGTGGTGGTGGTGGTGGAGAGATAGTGCAATCAAACAACCTTTTACCCCCATTAGGTAGGCTGGAATTTAACCTATAGAGTCATACATAAAAAGCAAGTCTTTTTTCAGAGATCTATGGCCTCAGCAATATATCCTTCTTATGCTGTGCCGATCTGAATGACAGAGGAATTACCTACTTGCAATATGAAGATATTTATGATAAAATTTAAATTATTGTAATTATGTTTTAAGACTATTCTTTGCATGTTTATTCCAAAATACACTATACTTTTATTTACCCTCTAATTTTAACTATTAACATTAATGAGTCTCATGACCTTTCCTATTTGGGATTTTCATTGTCTATAGTTCATTACTAGTCCTTTTGGGGGGAATTATTCACAATTTTTTTTACTTTATTTTGCATCACATAATGTGAATATAAAGGTTGAAATTATTCTGTAACTTAAACAGAAATACTCATCATTTCCATCCTAAATATTATTATTAATTAAATGATTTGAATAATAATCTGAACTTATGCCAGCTGCTTACATCTGGATGTAGTGTAAGGAGGTATCAGAATTGCCACTAGATTGAAAATAGTCATTGGCAAAAATATTTTCTTAGTGAATTTACTCTTATTTTTTGAAAATAGATTCTTTCATAGAATATATTTTAATAATCTCCCCTAAGTCTTCCAAGATCTTTCCCACATTGCCACCCACCAAAATCCACACTGTCTCTCACTAAAATACAAACAGTTATTAAAAAAATGATGGAATTACTATATATTGTGAATCTTCTTATGCTAAGTCAAATAACTCTCCTGTTTAAGCTATCTTGACTATACTTTCAGAGTTAATATAATTCAGGGATATTCTCTCCTTGTTCCTTGTTCGATTTAAAATATTTTCATTAACATTTTAATTCTGTGTATAAATCTGAAGAAAATAGTATACATGTGTATAAGAATTCCTATTTTTCTTCATTCCATAAATATAACCAGTGTAACTGAACACATAACTCTTGTGCCGAGTCTTACAACATGACTCTTAAACGATCTCCTCATGCTTCACTTCATGATCAAAGACCCATTGTGCAAGAGACTAAATAAGAACCCAATTTTACTTCTAGAACTAGACCTTATACATATGTCTTAAATCTATAATAAAAGAATAAATAGGACTTTTATAATATTTATAAGAGAATACAAGGAAATTTTTGTTTTCTATAATTCCAACCATATATTTGGTTAATTGAATATTCATTGATAATTTAATTCTTACTGTAGCTGAAGATTCCATGCTAAAATAACGAAGAATAACAGTTTCTTCGACCTTCTCAAAAAGTAGTATGTAAGTAGTTTCTGACTACCACATTAGTAATGAAAAGACTGGTGAAAGAAAATTAGGATGTTTAATGGTGATTGTTTTAGGTCAAATGAACTCTAAGCTATACTGACCAAATAATTTTTTATGTAATGCTTACCCAAAGAACATAAGAATTAAGAGAAAACAGACTGTGTCTTGTCAGGTTCCATATTCTATTTGGGCTGATGCCATGATTCAGACTTTGACTAATGACAATTGCACGCTTCCCGTTCAGTGAACCAAATATTTTTGTTCACGTGAAACTGTTTTAGTTGCACTAAACACTAATTTCTGTGTGAATCCACGGAGCAAACTGAAAATGATAAGTGCAATTTAAAACCACAAGTTCCACTCCAGTTGACACAGTTCCTCCAATGGATTCATACTCCTAGTTCCTGCAAATAAAATCCATCTGACGATCAAACATTAGAAATGCCTGATACTTTGTGAAGAAATTACTTTTCTAACTTCTTCAAATATTTGCTGCAGTTTTCCTAGGAAGGAATTTTTTTAAAAAGTCCATTCTCAACCCTATGTTAGTGATCCAGTAATAAGGCTCCTTAGTACAAATATAATGAGCTGTTTTCTCGAAACCTTCATTAAACAGTTCAGCTTTGTGCTAATAATCTTATCAATGTTGGAAAATCAGGATTTGTTATTACGGATAAAGTTGAAATCTCAACCATTTATCAACAACGGATCTTAGTACATCCAAAGGATTCCATGTGAGAAGAAAGCATGAAGGAGCCTAGATGACAGTCAGAGAGTTAGTAGACACATTATGAAGCATGATGGAGATAGGCAGCAGGATGCTGGGCAGAGAGAGCGAAAAAGCAAGAGACAGATGACAGGCAGAAAGACAGAGAGAGGAGAAGAGAGAGAGAGAGAGAGACAGAGAGGAGACAGAGAGAGAGACAGAGAGGGGAGACAGAGAGAGAGAGCAGAGAGAGAGAGAGAGAGGAGAAGAGAGAGAGAGACAGAGAGAGAGAGAGCAGAGGAGAGAGGAGAGAGGAGAAGAAGAGAGAAGAAGGAGAGAGAGAGAGAAGAGGAGAGAGAGAAGGAGAGAAGAGACAGAGAGGAGAAGAGAGACAGAGGAGAGAGAGAAGAGAGACAGAGAGAGAGAGAGACAGAGAGAGAGAGAGCAGAGAGAGAGAGAGAGAGAGGAGAAGAGAGGAGAGAGAGAAGAGAGAGAGAGGAAGAGGACAGAGAGAGAGGAGACAGAGAGAGAGAGAGAGACAGAGAGAGAGAGAGAGAGAGGAGAGAGAGAGAGAGAGAGAGAGAGCAGAGAGAGAGAGAGAGAGAGAGAGAGAAGAGAGAGAAAAGAGAGAGAGAGAGACAGAGAGAGAGAGAGAGAGACAGAGAGAGACAGAGAGAGACAGAGAGAGACAGAGAGAGACAGAGAGAGACAGAGAGACAGAGAGAGACAGAGAGAGACAGAGAGACAGAGAGAGACAGAGAGAGACAAGAGAGAGACAGAGAGAGACAGAGAGAGACAGAGAGAGACAGAGAGAGAAGAGAGAGACAGAGAGAGAAGAGAGAGACAGAGAGAGAGAGAGAGAGACAGAGAGAGAGAGAGAGAGACAGAGAGAGAGAGAGAGAGACAGAGAGAGAGAAAGAGACAGAGAGAGAGAAGAAGAGAGAGAGAGAAAGAGAGAGAGAGAGAAAGAGAGAGAGAGAGAAAAGGGGCATGGGGTGTGAGAGGACTGGTACTGGCTGGCATGAGGTTTTGAAACTCCAAAGTTCATCCCCAGTTACACATTTCTCCAACAAAGCCACACCTACTCCAGTAAGACTACACATTCTAATCTTTCCCACAATCAACACACAGGTAATCAATCGTTCTGATATCAATCTGATACATGAGCCTATGGGACATCGTTCTCATGCAAATCAGCACTGAGAGTAAAGAGATAATTGTACCGTAAGAGTTGAAAGAGAAAATGAAATAAAACTAACACAGTGCCTAGTGAAAAGTGAGCTACCAACTAGAAAGGTCTAAATCTTAACATCATTATCACTCAAGCTAATATCTGAGGTCATCAACATGATGGTTAAAATAATTATTTTGATTTAAAGTTTAAAGACACAATTCAAGAGTAGTTGACCTCATATTTTGAACAAGATAGTATCATTGTTTTGTCTCCTTGTATATCCATTTATTGGTACTGGAGCTGATACCTAACATGGTTACAGTGAGTAGTGCCACAATAACCTTGGATGTTCATGTTTGTGTATGAAGTTCTATGTATACACTCTGAATATAATACAAGAGAGAGAGGGCAATATGATTAAGTACAGTAAAGGAATTTCTGAAAAGGATACAAGTATCAGAGACACTAAGAGCAACAATTAATAAATGGGACCTAACATAGCTGAAAACTTCTTTATGACAAAAAGATACAGTTACTCAGATAACATGGCATCCTAGAGAATTGGGAAATAAGTTTATTAATTACACATCTGATACAGGTTTCTTATCTAGAATATATAAATAATTAAATACCACTAATATCCAGAAAACAAGTAACCAAATTCAAAACAGGGTACAGACAGAATTAAGTAGAATCCCAAAAGGATGAAACAAAAATAGCTGAGAAAAAAAATAATGTTTAAAATCCTTAACCACCAAGGAAACTAAAATTAAAACTAATTTGAGATTTCATTATACCCATGTCACTATAGCCATGATCAACAAAATAAATGACAGCACATACTGGCAAAGATGTGGGAAAATAGGAAAACGTATTAATTATTGGTAGGAATTCAAACATGTACATCCATTATTTAAATCAGTGTAGCTGTTCTTCAGAAGACTGGGAGTCAATGAACCTCACGATCCATCTATACCATTCATGAGCATATACCCAGAGAATTATACATTATACTACAGAGATACTTACTCAATGAACTCTTGGCAGCTCTATTAGTAATAGCCAGAGATTGGAAACAGCCTAGATATTCATCAACAGAATGTAAAAAGAAATGGTATATTTGTAGAACAGAATACTACACAATAGTTAAAATATTACATTACAATATTTACAAGTAAATTTATGTAGGTATTAAAAGTATTGCCTGTCTTCTCTTACATATGGATATTAGATTTTAAGCTTTTAATATGTATGCTGCAATCCAAATAAACACAGAAGTTAGATAGCTATTAAGAGACCAGGGTGGAGAAGAGGATCTCCCAAAGAAGGAGGAAAGCAGGATAGTGTTATGGAAGCTAAGGCAAGACTTAGAGTATGAGAAGTAGATACATAGGAGGGATGTAAAGAAAGGAATGAGGGTGGGATGGCTAACACTAAATACCACGTGATTTACCATGTGGAAACCTACTTGTAGAAGCTTCCTAAAATCTATACAACAAAAAAGGAATCTAAATGAAGTCCCACATAATTGGGGAGATAATGATGACCCAGTTGTGTCTCTGCCAAATGTTATGAAATTTAGTCAAATTTAGTTAAGATTATCCAGCTTTTCCCTTTGCATACAGAGCTACTATAAAATGGAACTTTTCTACTATAGTTGAATGAGAAGATGAATATAGAGAGACTTCAATAATACCACCAGAATGTTTATCCCTCCATGAATGCCATTCTCCTTTTCTGCCTAGTGTTGCGAGCCATTCATTTTAATTCAGTTCGTAAGTATGCTTCCGAGAGCTAGCAGAAGTTATTATCCAGTTTGAAAAATAATCTGTTCTGCAAATTTAACTAGGATGTTATAGACCTAGCTCTGCGGCCTCTGGGCTATACTTGCTGTTCATGCTATATCCGAAATAAAGCACGAAAACAATCAAAAAATCTCAACAGCACTGTTGTTGTTATTCTTCCTTATAACCAATTTCAGTTTACATTTTGTATTATTACATACATATTTGGTTTTTAATTCTTATACCAATAACTGTTCATTAACAGAAAAGCTCAGTAAAACAAGAATCACTACATAAAAGGCAATGGTATCTGTCTTTCATCTTTTTTGTAACATAAACTTAAATTATGACTGATTATGTTAAAAATACTTGGCAAAACTGACATAAAAAGTATGTCTTTATTATATCCCAACATACTAAATAGACACTCTCACCTCACAAAGACACTTCATGTATCAGTGGATATTAATTGTCCCCAAATGGCTACAAGAGGAAATGCACAATGTTTAGTTTTGGTAATGAAATATTAATTAGATCGGATTTGAGAAGTCAAATATGGCATGAATAAAAACATTGAACACATCAATATCCTTAACCAAAGTGGAGCTAAGTCCAGTACACTAGTCTTCATGACAGACTAGTAAAGACATTTAAAAGCCTTATTTATGAATTCTTATCCAATTTATAATTTAAACTACATATGTAATATATACTCTGTAATATATATATGTGTGTGTGTGTGTGTGTGTGTGTGTGTGTGTGTGTGTGCATGCTGAAGGATAAACTGGTTGCCCACATTATAAATAAATTATAAGAAACAAAATAATAAATATATTAAAATCTTATTGAAAGGCTTTCTGTAGTACAAGGTGGTGCTAATCATTAACTTTGCTTTATATTGTACTTTTGAACCTTAATTAGTTATTGCCAAAGACTGTATTTTTCGTTGAGCTTGGATTTTGACTATTTACAGTGAATCACACACTATATACATTATTCCCATATTTGATTGTTGTACTCAAATAAACTGTAATATTTTTCATACTGACCCATATGGCTGAATTTGACTTATTTTAATGTCTGTATACTTTCAGAATACATCAAAATCGCATTAGTTGCATACAACAGAAGACAGAGGAACAACACCGGAATAGTAGATTTTACTGTCTCTACAGGCTACATTTAGAGGAGATAGAGAAATCTAAATGATAACTAGCCTAAGAATGAAGGAAAGTGGCTAAGGATATAACTATGCTGATAACAAGCCCAGAGGTCAAATCTCTTTAGGAAAATTGTAACATGCAAGTCTTTCCAGATGACCAAGGTGTTTGCTAAGTGCTGGACACAGAGATGATTCAGAGAGAGGGAGGAGGAGAGGGAGTTGGGGAGGGGGAGGAGGAGAGAGGGAGAGACTGAGGGAGAGACTGAGGGAGACTTTTCAAAGACGCACGTATATCCGGAGAGCTGGTTAGCATATTTTTATCCAAATAAGCCAATGTGATTAATGCCCGTGTTACAAAATCTGTGGGACACAAACCTCAGTGCGCACATGAGGAGAGTTAGGATCCATTCAGGAAATAACAGTAATAAAGAATATGCCGAAAAAAAGAACACAGCATAGGCTGTCCCCAGAGCAGAGAAGGTTACTGGGTCCACAGGACAAGATTTTGTGGCACAGTGCTGAGTAGGGGGACCAGGGATATTTTCATATTTTAGAGAAGGATCCATCATGCTAAATGTTCATGAGAAGTCCCATTTCCTCCGTAGTTACTTAAGACTTCTTCCTTGAGTCTGAATATGTTTCTCACTGGAAAGAATAAATACTTAATGATATACTAACCATTGGAAGGAGAGTTATTCATGTGAATTGGTAAAACAAAAGAAATGGACCTTAAAGAGGTAAATCACTTTAATTGCACTTGTACATAGCACCGTTAACAAAAGTTTTTAGAAAATATGTTTTGTTTTTTTTTATTGAAAAATTTTTTATTTTTTACATTTCAGATGTTCTCTCCTTACCCCATTTCCCCCCCTCCCTCCCAGGAACTCACTATCCCTTCCCCCCTCTTCCCGCCTCCACGTTGGTGTACCCCCACCCACCCTCCCCTGTACCTCACCTCCCCACCCTCGAGTATCCCCCCCCCCACGACGTGGCGCACGCCTTTAATCCCAGCACTTGGGAGGCAGAGGCAGGTGGATTTCTGAGTTCGAGGCCAGCCTGGTCTACAGAGTGAGTTCCAGGACAGCCCGGGCTACACAGAGAAACCTGTCTCGAAAAACCAAAAAAAAAAAAAAAAAAAAAAAAAAAAAAAGAAAATATGTTTTAAATAATGTGATTATGTTGGTTTCTGTCCGATGGCACTGTACACAAAAAGTAGTGTATGAAGAGTCTGTTAAGAGTTGAGTAGTTTTAGAAACATGTTTGTATTGTAGTTTGAGAACTCATTTAATATACTTTGATCATGGCTTTTCCCCTATATCCTCTATACAAACTCCCTCTCTAATTTCATGTGTTTTCTCCCTTGAAACTAAAAAGCACACCAACATAGATGCACACATATTTTAAAAAGCTTCTAGAGTAATAGGCTTCCTCATAACTTTTCAAAACTCTTAAGTATTAGTTACCTGCTCATATTCCCTCCTCTACTTTGTTTTCTAATTTCCCTCTTTAATCCTCCTGTTGTAGTTTCCTCTTTGTCCCTTTATAACACAATATTCTAGTTTTCTTCCCTTAAAGAGCCTCTCCTCCTACCGGGTCCACTATTAGTTATTCAACTTCTCTACTTTTCTGGATATTTTAAACGGAAAACAAATATTTGAAGCTTAAAAGAAATGTAGGGCCGGGCGTTTGTGGCGCACGCCTTTAATCCCAGCACTTGGGAGGCAGAGGCAGGCGGATTTCTGAGTTCGAGGCCAGCCTGGTCTACAGAGGGAGTTCCAGGACAGCCAGGACTACACAGAGAAACCCTGTCTCGAAAAAACCAAAAAAAAAAAAAAAAAAAAAAAAAAAAAAAGAAAAGAAATGTAAAACAATGATCGATATCCATAGACATCACGGAAACGAAAATTAAAAACCTTTTTGAGACTTCATCTTATCCCGGTCTGAATGGTCAAGATTAATGAAAAAAAACAGCACACGCTGGTAAGGAAATAGAAAATGGAGAACACTTATTCTTTCCTGATAGATGTGCAAATTGTAGCATCACTATAGAAATCAGCATGATTCCTCAAAAAGCTGCAAATAAATGTACCATAGGATCCAACTATAACACACTATGGCCAGAGTATGCTACAGAATACTCTGCGCAAGGCTCTTTGCTCATCCATGTTCATTGCACTTCTATTCACTTTCACAAGGAATTGGAAATATCCAGATGGTCACCAACAGAAGAATTAATAATGAAGATGTAATAGATTTATACAATGAGATATTCAGTTGTTAAAATATGTAATTATGAAATCTGCAAGGAAGTGGATAGATACAATCTTCCTGAGTGAAGTAACTTAAATACAGAGAAACAAGAATTGGATATATTCTCTTACATGTAGATGATTATTTCTTAAAGACAAGGTTTTTTTGGTGGGGTTTGTTTGTTTGTTTGTCTTCAACCTGTCCATTCATTATAGCTTCCCTATGAAGGCTTCTAGCCTGCTGGAATTACAAAATGAGCTAGTGATGCTGGATTATATATTACATTATTTACCACATAATGGCAACACATTTTCAAAGTAGTTGTACCAATTCTTTAGAACCTGATAATATGTACCTTTTATTTAAAATTTCTCATAGTAACCTCAGTTTTTATACGTCTTGATTTCTTAAAGTACAACATTCAATTCTATCATTAGTTGTGAATCGCATAGTTGTATACTAAGTTCCCCCTTTTGCACAGTAGCATTTCAACTCTTTATGTATATATTAAGTTGCTTGAACCTTTTGTACTGCAATATCATAGGCAGTGTCTTATTTTGATTTCTAATTTTTATTTATAAGACAAGAAAATTTGTTCTCTTTTTCTTTAAATTGCTCTTTGACTTACTTAATATAACATTTAGGGAGAAATTATTCATTTTGAAGTAGGTACATTAATGAAACATATATTCTCTATGATGTATAAAAACTAAGCTGAAGTAAAAAAATACTAGTATAGGTATAGTATATGTACCAAAGACATCACAAAAAGATATCGTTGCTTACTGTAAAGTGAAAAATTATTATAGGAAAATTAATATTAAAGCACAAGAAATATTTAACTAATTAGAGATGCTAAAACTTATGAGTAGTAATAACAAATTTGGTCTAGGATGTGATATAATAGTGCTTTTTATAAACTTTAGGAACAAATTTGTCATCCACAGTAAAAAACTATTTAATACTACTAGTAACTATAGTGATTTTTAAAATCTATGGTTTGACTCAGTAGATCTTTCCTTAGTTATCATTTAAGAAATCTGAAAAAAATATTTGTCGACCTAAAACTTTCAAAAGAGTGTTTAAGATGTGGCTATTTTAAGGCAATGTGTTTTATTATGTAAAATCAGCACTAGCAAGTATTCTAAAAATACATTGTAGGGATAAACTTTCAAATAAATGCATATGTTATCTATACTTCCATTTTATTAAGCTCAGTAAGCAACAAAGGAATCAAGATCAACTAAGATCAGAAACCAACTTTAAGCACATTGTAGAAATTAGTGTTGAAAGAACCTGGGGGATCTTTTGTTAAGAAAAAAATGTTGATTATTTTGTTGTCATGGCTATTTCTAGAGTACATTGCATGGTCTATGATTATTTAAAGGATGTATCTCTCTATATGCTGGCATGGAACTAATATCATCTAAGTGAGCAGTCTTTCAAGTCCCCCTTTCGAAAATTTTACACCAGTAAAGTAGGAGCAAGAAATTTTGTCCCTGAAGTAGAAAAAATACACTGCCAAAATAACCTTTACATTTATTAAACATTTCCCTTCACATTTAAATATGTTATATCTGTAGAGTTAATTCAATTTCAGTTTTGTGACAACGGATAATTGTCAATATGTAATTTATCAGATATATGAGCCTTAACCTTTTGGATAGGGTTACTACTTCATTAATGGCTTTTGTGTGTCTGTGCAGGAGAGGTGTCTGTGTGTGTCTGTGCAGGAGAGGTGTTTATTTCCAGACTCTGGATCATATATGCCTGTTTTACTTGTCTACTATTGCACAGTTTTCAAAATGTCTTAATTATTATGGCTTTATAATGGTTCTCAATATCATATAAAACTCTCAGAGGACAATTAGCTCTCTTCTCATAATCATTTTCCTCTGTCAGCCCACACAATAGCTATTTTTAAACATTTACTATACATTCTTTCTGCATCCTGCCCTAGTGGTTCCCCATTACACTCAGCAGATACCGTGAGTCCTACTTAATAGAGACTATAATGACTTCTCAGCTTTCCACCTCCAGGCATATCAGTGTCATCAATCATCCTTATAGCCTTCCCTCCAGAGTCGGTGCAAGAGCCTTCAGAGCTGGGGGATAAAACACTTGCCACTGTGGCTTGAATCCTTTCTCCCACTTTGTTCAGGAACTTTAGACTCTCAATTTCTCTCCATACATTGATTTCTACAGGAAAGATTTTTATCTCATTTTATAACAAAATTACAGATCTTTTCTATTTTTGAAATCCATGTATTTCAAGCACAGTGTTACAAAATCCAAGTTCAGAGACAGGTTGGTGTTTATTTTTCAATGTCAATAGCGCTCATAAAGATAACATTGCATTTTAAATCATCTTGGAATATCTACAGATTTTATGGTGTAAATCACAATATAATTTCAATAAACATGTTTATAAACCATGATCAATAATATATAGTTACATGATGTGTATTTATGTTTTCCAATTATTTTTTTATAATATTTTATATACTGTCAACTTTTGCACTTCTAAATTTTCTTTCCTCTGTTGTTTATATTTGTTTGTCTTGAAAACTATTTTCAATATTGATTTGATAATTATTTTTTCTTTGACAATTTTATACACCTGTAGGTAAGATGTCCACTCCCCTTTCACGCACTCACCCCCCTCTCTGCCTTATCTCCCTTTGCCATCGTTGACCCCCCTCTTCTCTATAGTTTTCTTTTTCATGATCACGCTTTCTGGTTTGTGTTTGTGACAAGGTGAGTTTTAAAGTGTCTCTCCAAGTTGGCACCTGTGTATGGAACAGGCCAGTGCATCCTGGCAGGCTCAGAGGTAGACAAATATCTAAGGAAGATGACAATGTAACTCCCAACATCCATCAGTAGCCAGTCATTTGCCAGAGAGGGAACAATTCCCACGAAGTCCTTCCCTATTCAACACGGACTGTTTCCAGGTCAAGGCTAAAATAAATGTAGTCTAGACAACCACCACTACTGTGTATTGATAACAATAATGATGACTGTGCCATGCCCAGAATTTAGTATTCCACATCGTTTATCTTCTAGTTTTTATATTCTTACCACTCCTTACTCTATAATAGTCTTTGAGCACTAGACAGGGAATGATATAAATGTCCTTTTATATATTAGCACTTACATGTCACTTTTCCTTAGCATGTATTTTTTTTCTTATTTGAATTAAGACATATTGATAATTTATAGTCAACATAAACATTAAACAGACAGTGTCAAAGTAATGAAAATGCAGCAGCCAGTAAGTATGCCACTCACACGAAACCCCATAAATCTCAAGACTATAATATATTCATATAAAAATATAAAATTTGGTACATACTTAATATTTGCAAGTGCTAAACATAATAAAAATGTTTTGCCATTCATCCCTGCCACTTAGATTGAAAATAGATTCTTTTCTCATATAATACATCCTGATTATTGTTTCCTCTCCCTCTGTTACTCCCAGTTTCTCCAGACCCCCTGCTCCCATCCAGATTTCCCTGCTCCTTCCTTTGTCTCTCATTAGAAAAGAATGAGCTTCTAAGGGAAGAAAATAAAATATAATAAGATAAAACAGAAACTATCATTTCAGAATTAGAAAAAAAAACAAATAAATAGAAAAATAAAAGCCCAAGAGAAGTCAGAGACTGTAGCAGATAGGAACAACAAATACAGCTACCTGCAGCCAGACATTATGGAGAAAATTAGAAATCTTGGAATACTCAGCCCTAAATCAGATGCCTCCATCTATTCCCGTTGCTATGGGCTCAGAGAATCCCTGGGAAGGGGAAGCTAAAATAATGTAATAGTCCAGCCTGGGGAGACAGAGGACACCAAGGAAACAAGGCCATCTAAATCAACATGTCAAAGGTCATATGAGCTCACAGAGACTGAGGCAAACACGCACAATACCTGTGTGGGTCTGCACCAGGTCATTTGTTCATATATTATTGTGGGGCCATGGAAGGGCTGCCATTGGCCTGGAAACCCTGAGATTGCAGGCCAGTCGCGGGCCTCCTCCGCCGGCACGCGGGAGGCTTTGGGGCCCCGGGCACCCGCCCGCGTTTTGTTTCCCACATATTATGGTTTCCACTTTGGTGTTTTTATGGATTCCTACGTGTGTATCTGTCTCTTTTTATCTCTTACATGCGCAACAGCTTCTGCATTCACACCACTCATTGTGAAGAGAAGTTTCTCTGGTTAGAAGCTGAGAGTATCCTTTCTTAATGGAAATAAAGACAGATATTTAGGAATCAGTTTGATGTCATTTCTTCTTTAAATTTATTTTTGAAGTGTGTGTGTGTGTGTGTGTGTGTGTGTGTGTGTGTGTGTGTGTGTTCTGCCTTGAGTACAGGTTTCTAAGAGACCAGAAGAAAGTATCAGAGCTCTCAGAGCTGGAGTTAAAAGTAGTCATGGTCCCTCTGGTGTGGGTTTCGGAAACTGAAGTGGAGTGTGTTTTGTAAAAGAAATGTACACTCATAATTTCTGGGCCATCTCTCTAGTGAAAGGTCATAGGTTTTGACTAGTTGTACAGTACAAGGCTTGAAATAACTCCTATGGAAGAAGGTTTGAACCAAACCCGATAAGAGTTGTGTGACCTAAGATTCACGCTACTACTGCACCAAGGGCCTACCTTGCCTATTTGGTTGGCATTCTAGGTTATTCTAGGTTATAGGCTTCACAACAAGATTATGCCACTTAGTCCTGGCTGCTTCTACATTAACCTCTCACATTATGAAAGCTAGCCAGCAGGGGGGATGTGAATAGCTAAATTCAAATCCAGCCTCTCTCTGACTCTGTCTCTCTCTGTCTCTGTCTCTCTGTCTCTTTCTTTCTGTCTCTGTCTCCGTCTTTCTCGGTCTCGCTGTCTCTCTCTCTCACTTCTCTGTCTCTGTCTCTGTCTCTCTCTCTCTCTCTCTCTCTCTCTCTCTTCTTTCTTTCTCTCTCTCTCTCCCTTTCTCCCTCTGTGGGTGTCAAAGAACAATATCAAAACCTGGATTAATGGAGGGATATGAGGGAATCTCTTTAATAATTTGTATAGAACATAATACTTAAATGTTATTTTAACATTTCAAATGTTGTCAAGACTTGCTTTGAATCTGAGAATTTCTTGCCTTAGCCTCCCAAATGCTGAGGTTATTAGCAATCACTACCATTTCTGTCTTTCATATTATCATCTTATTCTATTATATTTTCTTCTGTATATTTATTCTGCTTTGTTAAATAACAGAGTCTATAGTTCTACTCATGTAAAGGGTAAATGAAATTCATCCTTTCTCCTTTATTATCCAGTACTCAATAAGAGCAAAGTAAGTAGACCCTATTTCCTCATTGTTATTTCAATTTCTCACCTCTCAGAACCTTTTACCTTTCCCCAGAAACCAGGGAACTCCACATACTTTAATATTCAAAACTCTACAGGGATGTGTGTGCAATTCTTCTTAAATAAAGAGTTAATTTTCTTATTTACCTAAATAAAAGTACTTCATATAATTATTTTGTTTAAAAATTAATCTGCTTTTATTTTTGAATGAGAAACAATATTCTTTCACAGAAATTATTTGAAAATCCTTGAAATATCAAACTATAGCTATGGGTCTAATATTAGTAATGCATGGAAGGTTATATTGCCATTGAGACTGATACAGCATAGGTTATTCTGGATTATCAAACCATACATCTAGGCCCTAGAGAAATAACAAAAAAAAAGGAAGGTAGAAAAAAATAGTTAGGGTAGATCTGGAAACATGGTGGAAAGAAAGTCAAAGAGATTTGGAGATTGAAAGGAGGATGATCTGTTAACTGAGTTGCCTAGAAGCAAAGGAGAGAGCAGGCATTACAGAATAGGTGAGAGTGCCTTGGAGACAAGATCATACCCTGTTAGCCCTAGAGTCAGAGTAGCTAATAGCTAGAATTGGTTTATAGATGCTTCTTATAGGCAATTACCAAAAGCTACATCCCATCCTACCCCTTGGCTCATTTGTAAATTGGTTCTTCAAGAATATAACAAAATCTACTTTGATCATATACAGTCTTTCCATAACCCCTGAGAGGTCCATTCTCCTTTTCTACCCATCCAACTTTGATTTTTTTTTGTTTTCAAACCGCTCAAGGCAAACTTGTGCTGCCCATATACTCTTGCACATGTGGCCACCCACTGGAGTATGGTCACCCTACTCACCTTACTAGTGCTACACATTTAGGGAAAAGAAAAACAAACAAACAAACAAAAACCTTTCTTTCTATGTTATAGGAGATATCAATGCCCCAGATTGTAACTGGGACTGGATACCCACCTGGCCCATCTTGTGTGAGTTTTACTTGGCTTGAGTTTAGGCAGGACTTGTATATGCAGTTACAACATCTATGAATGCACAAGTATAACTGCACTTCTGTGTCCAGTAAAAGAATTTCCTTACAGTCTTGAACCACTTTCAGCTCTTACAAAGTTTCTACTTTCTCTTGGCAATTATCTCTAAGCCTTTGGAAGAGGAGAATATTTTTTTTAAGCAAAAACAATAAATGATGGCTTGTACGTGATAAAGGGAGAATATTTACTAATTGCTTCTAAGTGTTGAAAATGGTGCATCCACAATGAAAATCAGTATGGAGGTGTTGTAGTAATTATTTAAAAATCAGTCACGGGTCAAGTTGCTGCAACTCTGCCTAGCTCAGCTGCCATGTTTCTCGACAGGAGGCCACGCGCACACCACAGCTAGAAACACCAGCCCTGTCACCCACGAGATGCCAGTGTGGGAGATGGCTCTGCCAATCTTCCACGCTGTCTCCACAAGGCTGGGCATTGCCCAGACCATTCTGCCAACCACACAGGCTCAGTAGGAAAATCAGACTCTAATGCTTAAAGATTATTCAAAGGCTTTATATGTTTGGTAATGCTCAATAACAACATGCCCATATAAAGAGAGTTGTTTCCCAACTAGCTAACCTAAATAAAAGTTGTTACCATCTACTGCTCTCCATACCTGCCATGGCTCTCCATCACTCCTACATCTCTGCTTACCTAGCTCCTCCTCTTTCTTTTCTTCTTCCTCTCCTTACTCCTCCCACCTTAGCTCCTCCTACATGGAGGCTTTCCTAAATCTGAACTAGGTCTACCACAAGATTCAACTATGCTACTCTTCTTCTAAACCACCAGCCTGGGAGCGCTTAGGGAGGGACCCATGGCTCCTGCTATATATGCAAGGGAGCTATATATAAGTGGGAGAAGAGATCCTTGGTCCCATGAAGGCTGGACATTGTGGGGGGTAGATATTCGAGGGTGAGGAGGTGAGGTATGGGGGAGGGTGGTGGGGGTATACCAACGTGGAGGCAGGAGGATGGGGGAAGGGATAGTGAGTTCCTGGGAGGGAGGGGGGAAATGGGGTAAGGAGAGAATATCTGAAATGTAAAAATAATTTCCAATAAAAAAAAATAAGGAAATAAAAAAGAAAATATATCTAAAGGACTCTTAATACAACTTCTAGAAATATAACATCATCCATGTGTTTTGATGCTGTATTTAGTGTTTAAAAAGTGCAAACACATTTACTGAATAAATAACAGAATGATCAGCTTATGTTCCCCAAATTATAAGGAAGAATCTATAACTGACAACTATGCAAGTGCAGAGTGATTCCTCTTACCGTAAAATAATTCAGTCAATAAAAATTAACTAAGGGCTGGAGAGATAGCTTAGCACTTTTGCTAAAGTCTCTTAGTTTGAAAATACTCAATATAGCAAAAATAAATCAAGGAGAAATAAAGCCCCTAAAGAGATTTTATTGTATCATATGAATTGACTTTTTAATAATAGCTAATTTTAACCTAATTGCTTATAGTTTGTATCAATTCTTATTTTTGCCATACAATGAAAGGTTTGTAAACACATTTCTTCATCTGCTTTTGAGGAATAGTAAATGATTCTTTATATTTGCATGTTTTCTAAAACTATAGATTTCCATCTATTTTTGTATGGAGAGATGATTGATGGCATCCATCTTTTAAAAAATATTTACTTGTGTAGGGTAGTGGTGGCACATGCCTTTAATCCCTGCACTTGGAAGGCAGAGGAATGTGGATCTCTTTGAGTTTAAGGACAGCTTGATCTATAGAGTGAGATCTAGGACATCCAGGGCTACACAGACAGATCTCTCAACAAATCACCCCTCCCTTCCAAATTACTTTTTGTTTGTTTATTTGTTTGCTTTATGTGTATGTGTATTTTGCCGATATTCATATGTGTGCACAAAGTGCATACAGTGCCTATAGAAGCAAGAACAGGTACCAGATCCACTAAACCTGTAGCTACAGATGGTTGTAAGTTACCATGTGGGTACTAGAAACTGAATCCCAGTCCTCTGTAAGAGCGGTAAGTGTTGTTTCAACTCAGCCATCTCTCCAGTCCCTATCTGTATAATTTGAAGTGAATCAAAGTACATTATCTCATGATTGTTTTCTAATCCCCATTTAGAAGATTGAAAGAGAACATATAAATGCAGTGAGCTAAAATCCAGTGTTACTTGAGTCTGTCTCTTTTACGTGTAGGAGGGGGACAAGTATTTCTGCAATATCATTGTTATCACTGCATTGCTGTACAAGTGACTTTTTCCATATAATTAAAAAATGGTATTTTATCAACCCCATTTTCTGAGAAAGCCTTAGTACAAGACTTTCAATTTTAGTAGGGAAAGGATAGTGGAAAGCTGATGCTGGTCTGAGGCAATGAACGAGATCTCTACATGACTACCATTTTCCCTGCAAACAGATCCTATGTTTCAGGAAACACTGACATAGAGTCTCTGTGGGTTCCCAAATACTGTGCCATGCAGAGCAAGAGTCCAAAGAAGTACCTCAGGTTTGCTCTAGTTTCATTCTGTTTTGATAAACACTATGACCAGGAACTACCTAGAAAATCCAATTTTCAGTTTACAAGTTACAATCTATCACCTAGGGAAGTCAAGACAGATTCAAAACACAAGGACTGAAACATAAACTTGAAGCTGAAACTTTAGAGGAATACTGCTCAGTGTTAGCCAACCTTACTATGTAACTTAAGACCTGCTCAGAGAAGGGCACTGCCCAGAGTGTGTTTAGAGATCATAAACAATCATGACAATTCCACAAAGATATGCCTGTCTTACTTAGGGTCCTCAAGAGTCACATAACATACAGAATGTCTCTATATATTGAGGGAATTTATTGCAATGACTTTTCAGTCTGTAATCCAACTAACCCAGCAATGAGCAGCTATGAATAGGAAATCCAGAAATCCAATAGTTGCTCAGTCCCATGAGGCTAGGTGTTTAGTCTGATCTGTAGAAGTAGGTTGCAACAGATGTGCTGGCAAGTAAGTGCAAGCATCAAAGAGTAAATCTTCATTCTTCCAATCTCCAGGAGGTGTGGTCCAGAGTAGAGCTGTGTACCACCACGCCTAGATCTAAAACTTGCTTTGTCCCAGGCTTGCCTTGAACTCAGAGATCTGCTTGCTACAGTCTCCTGAGATTAAAGGCATGTACTACCCTGCTGGGGCCTAAGATTTTCATGACCACTATGCCTCAAGATCTCCATGTCAAGAGACAGGTCAGAAACCTGACTTCCCGCCTCAAGATCTGGATCATAGGTGTGCCCCTCCATTTCTGAAATGTAGTTCATTCGAGATATAGTCAAGTTGACCACCAGGAAGAGCCATCACAATGCCCAAAGCCTAATCTGATACTAACAATTCCTTAATTGAAACTCCTTTCCCAGAGGACTCTAGGCTATACCAGGTTAACAGATAAAGCTAACTATGGTAACACTGATTCTTGTGAAAATAGAGTATGGGTATTTTTGAAACAAATTCCTCTGGCTTCAATTTTGTCAGAATGCATCTTTAAGTTACCTTATTAATTATCTAAATTATAATGTCCAACAAGACATTAAAGCTCAGAGGGGAAAAACTCAGCATCATATCTCAGGAATAAGATTAATAACCTTAAAATAATCTTATTTTAATTTATACACACACACACACACACACACACAAATATAAACACACACACCTATATATTCTTACTTTAGTCTTGAACATGAATTTGACAACTCAGTCATGTTGCTATTGAAATATGTATACAAACATGTGGATAAACAATCACATATCATAATAATTTGATATTCAATAGTCCTAAGAGGAAAAGCCTGCCTGTTGTTTTCCCCACTCACTTTAGCATTTGTGTAACTAGGTAACATTATCTGGTACATGACTTTATTAGAAATATATTTATAATATTGAATAAATTGGAATAAAATTGGGTACTAATAATAATTTTAGCTTCATAGTAAATCTGCATTATAATGAATTTCCTGCTTTGCTTGGGTTTTAATCTTATTTTTTGACTCATCAATCTTTGAAATCACTCATTTCCCTTTGCGAAATGTTGTTTGCATGAGGGAAAACAGAGAAGTGAGGTTGGATGCCAGATGTTTAATTAGCACCACTTCATCTCACCCACATCAAGTAGCTTAATGTTCTTATGGAAGAAGAAATTTTGTCAGTATTTCATTTGAAAGATGCAGCAAGTCCTTCTCAGTGATTTAATGACTTTGTAATCCAAATTAGTTAATACATCAAATGAACAGGGAAGGTATATGCTAACTTCATAGTGACTTTTCTCTGGCATTGGAAGGTCAAGGAATCATGCTTGAGATGTACATAAAGGTGAAAGATACAATTAGGTCTGTTTGCATATATTTACTTACAGAACGGATCGTTTTCTTTCTAAGCAGAAATTAGAGTGTAATTGACCTGAAGTAAATTATTATTTACCTGAAGTGAGTATTATGAAGGGAAGTTCATAATAATTTTTCAATTAAAATCTTTTATTCTGCTTTACTCTTAGTACATAGTTTTATACCCTTGTATTACACAAGTCATTTTGGATAACTAACTTTTGTTTGTCTATATTCAAAGGATTTATCCCCAATGTGATTCCAAAAATTGCCTGGGCTAATACATATAAATATTAAGTGTTGAGGTAGGTACAATTAAATTATCTAATAAATGTCATACATCTTTTTTAAGACTTTCCCCAAAAGGACTAATTATTTATTATTTATTGTCTCTTCTAAAAATAAAACATAGAAGAAATACTGAAATGATAGTCTAAACTTCCTCTGAAATATTTCATTAATGACTGGCATTTTGTAAAACATGACTTATATATAATAAAATACAAAATCCTCTTGAATGCAGATAATTTTTAATGAAATTATTAAATATTTCTTAATTGTATTTATTATCATATTTAACTAAATTAAAAATAATGAATGTTATAGAGCCCTTTTTAAATATTAACTTATTTAGACATTAATATTTTAACTTCGCATATCTTTATGATAAATCTGTCATTAAATTTTAGGAATAGCTCTGTTTGGGAGTCTGTTTTCACATTCAAGCCATGTACTTTGGCTGCCAACATGTTGATGTTGTTAAAGACAAGCTTTAACATGATAGGCAGGAGTAAAAATATTCCCAGGACAAAAAGGGCTAGCATGATCAAGTTATATATGCCATTTTGAAGCTTGACCAAAATAGAAATACTGACCTCAGCCCATGGGTAATTTTATCAGCAGTATCTGCTGCATCAACGCTCAAAATAACAGCATTCTTTATATTTTCGGTTGTGAGCCTAGCCTTTAACAGCTGAGCCATCTCTCCAGCCCAACAGCATTCTTTAAATTCATGAGCTCAGTGTACAAATTTAAATCATCCAGAGAGGTGTTAGAATTGTGTCAAACACACTGGAAGTGTCTTTAAACTTTTTCCTAATTATAATGACTACCACTGAAATTTTAGTGGTAACACTAATTCAATGGTATTTGGCATGACACTCGAGATGGTGCTTTACTCTTAAACTGTGAGCATCTTTCCAGTAATTTGAACAGGATAAAGAGCATCAATACATTCTTCCACATGTCTATCTAAATCCTCTTGTATATTCAACACATTACTAACATTTTTTGATTAACAAAAATAGCTGTCTTAACTTCTTGTGGCAAAGCAATTTCAGAAGCAGCGATGCTACCAATTAATGTAATTAAAGCTATTATACAGCAATAATCAAGTCCACTACCCTCTTGCTTCTGCTTAAAGCCTGACTCATTTCTTTCAATACTCACAAGTTTTTTTTTTTTTCAGAATACCAAGGTTCTGTGATACTCAGGGCAATAAAACAAAAACTGACTGATAGACCTCCATAACTGGTATGCTAGATTTCAACACACTAACAGAATTAGAAAGTGTTCAATCAATTCAACTTACATTAAATACTGTAGAAGAAACAAAAGTATTTTTAACTTGACAATTAAAAGAGCCTTAAAACTTATACTAACACTTGTTTGAAATCCAGATCCTGTCCCAACTTTATCTCTTGCTAACATAACATCATAGAAAACTGCAGCTAACTTCCCTATGAAAATGTTCAGAACCAGACTTCCAAATGAAGACTGTTATGTCCAATATTGGATTGATTTCTAGACCAGTACATGACTGAACCTGAATAATTGGTTACATTTTAAAAACAAGCAAGAATCTGACATTAGTCTAGAACTAAGTAATTTCAGGCAGGAATCTAAAGTTTAGGCTAAAACATAGAAGTCATTTCAGGCAGGAATCTAAATTTTAGGCTAGAACAAGGAAGTAGGCTTCAGACATGAAAATGACTTTGGGCTAGGACAGGGAAATTGGCTCAGACATTTTAATCACCTGATAAACCCTTAGAAACAGTGATCACAGGAGTGTTCATGGAACTTGTTTATTGCCTTGCTTGTTCTTTGACTATTTATGTTTATTGTCTTCCTTGTTCCTTGACTACTTGTATCTATTGTATTGCTAGTTCCTCAACCTAGAACTGACCTTAATACTTGCATGTAATTAAAATGGTATAAAAGCAAAAAGGAGGAGGGGGATGGGATAGAGGTTTTCTAGGGAGGGGAAATGGGGAAAGTGGATGATATCTGAAATGTAAATAAATAAAATAGTCAATTAAAAAAGTAAAGAGAACCACCTATTTTAAGAAAAAAAAAAAACAAACAACAACAACAATAAAAATAAAGTTTTAGGAATAGCATCAACTTCTAAGACCAAATATCCTAAAGGTTATAAATGTAAATTTTTTTTCACTATATTCCAACATATAATTGAATTTACCTAAGACATAATCTCAAATAAATAGCAAGGGCAATGGGCCTATCTATACATGGGCCTATCTAAACAAAAAGACCAAACTGGTATGGACCAGGAAGTTAAATATCAATGGCAGCATTCAAAGTGGTAGAAAGTGTTATAAAAGCTACTACTGGAAGAGAAAAACATAAATTAGTCCTACTCAGCTTTGAGCTGTGTGAGCCAACATCATGACTTGCATATGAATATATGTCCACAATCTTCCCACAGTAGTTTCACAATCTTGGATTATATTCTAGATTATTATTATTGTACTCTAGAAAATTAGATTACATTCTAATCTTCTGCTTAGAAAGAAAATAATCCAATGATTGTTGCATAATCTTGTGCATAATGTCCCATAAATAACAATAATGACAAGAACATCTTGCATGTAACCAACTACATTCTTATTAGATTTAAGATACATACCTGAAGACGAAATTCATACCCACTACCATTATAAGTCCAAGAACCATGTCTAGAGGCCATAAACACTAGGGGAGTACCTCCCACTAACAGACAAACGTACATAGTATTAAATTTATTTCAAAAGAAGATTGCATCTCTTAATCTTTATCAGAGAGACTTTTTGTATTAGACAGTGATCAGCATAAAGACCCACAAGTAGCCAAGATGCAGAGAGTAAGTGACTCCAGAATATCCGGCCCTGAATAGTACATCTAACCCATGTCATTTCCTTCCAAGGCAGGGATCATTGCACAAGATATGGCAGAAAAGCTACATGGTAGACACTATAAGGAAAGAGTGACTTCTGGAAACAGTGGGGCTGACACACATCTGAACTCAGAGGGGTCTGTGACAGCATCCAGGCACCCATTAAAGTTTAAGACAGAGCGAATCCAAGCATGAAAAGGAGAGGTAGGCACAAAGTACCATGCTTAGCCAAGTAGCTATTGGCCGTTTAAAGTCACATTACATAATAAATTTTAACATCTACATTGCCTTCTAGTTTTGGAAAATTGAAACGCCAAACAAGGAAACTAGTTAGTGGTAAGGTAGTAAGGATTCTTTGAAACTAATTATACACAATTATACATGGTTTAGGAAATATGTAATAATGGAGAAACTGGGAAAGGGTCCATTTTTTTGCCCCTCCCCTTATACCAACCGCACTCGATGTTAACCCAATGCTAACATTGTACTTAGAGAAATGGCAATGAAGTCTTTAACTTGAACAGGCCAGTCATTTCACTGCAAAGCATAGAGGTTCAGAAAATGCATGGGGTCCGTAAGAGCATTTAATCTTTCCAGTGGATCACATAGCATTAGAATTCCACAGCTATCTTACATGCAAGAGAAAAAAGATTAAATTTTTAATTTTCACTGTGCTCTCCTTAAGAAAACATCAAACATTGTTTCCAGTTGTATTTACTATAAATGTATCATTATAACATTCTAGGTATTAAAACTGTTCCTTAGTTATAATTCATTGTAGAATCATACATGTTGTAAAGGAACTTGGATAGGAAGCTACAATTTGAAATGATTATTTCAAGAATAAATTTAGTTCAAGGAACAAGGCGGGGCTAATTTGCTCAGTGTCAAGTATGCATAACCAACACACATGTGTTTCTTAGGTATGTAACTAGAAGAAAGGTGGTATGGATAAGAGAGCCTGAGTAAAAATATTTATACAGTGATAGTACTAGGAGAAAATTTATTATAACAAAACCTAGGGCTTATCAAATTTAAGAGATGTGGTAGCCAGAAGAAAAGGTAATACTGTAAGAATATAAAAAAAATATCTATTTGAAACATTGGCTTTAGATTAAATCTGATAGATTTTGTTTGTCTACTTTTCTGTCCATGGCTATAGTTAATATTACAACCTTATAGTCAATTTCATTATTAGAATCATCTAGATTCTAGAAATAGAGCTTTAGGGAAATATATATTTTTGCTAAGTCATACATTTTATTTTTATATAAATTCACATATGTGTTTCCCTTATATATTTAATTAGTCAGTCTGATTATAATATAGTTTTAGATAATTTTCCATTTGTATGAAGGTTTAATTTCTTTTCCATTTTCTCTCTCTCTATGAGGACTTGTAGTTTAGGGATAATTATTCACATCAAGTAATGTTCATTTATTCAGCAGTATCTCAAAAATGCAATAATTATTTTTTTTATTTAGCTTATTTTATGTTTTACCAATAAAGGAAATAAAAATTCATATACTGATGTAGAAATAAGCACTAAAATTTATGTCTCACATGTAATGCATGGTTATGGTGAAAAATAAAAGAATATACATTGTACTTCATAGACAGAAGATTGCATTGGTGCATGAGTATGTTGTATTATCACTTGAAATAAAAGTATTTGCATTTATTTTATCAGATATGCAAAATTTTACCCTCCCTTGTAAACATTTCTATTGCCTGAAACAACTTAACAAAAAGCCACGAGCAATAAATGAATCACCACCAATTCATAGATCTCTCAAAATTTAATGCTCACAGATACTCTTGATCAAAACTTACCATAAAGGTAAGGCTTTATTAGTACTCCAGGGAACTGCCTGTCTTTGCTCTTTCCCAAATATATACATATACATATACATATACATATACATATACATATACATATACATATACATATACATATACTATCATATATCACATCTATATAAATTAACCCAAGAAACATGATGCATTTATATACACAGTATTCTTACTTTACTTTCTCCAGTGTACTTAAAAGAACTGATCAACTTCATGAGTGATGGTCCCTATTTTGATGGAAATATATTTTAATAAATATTTATTACCCAAAGCTTTTCATCTTTTATAAGTTGTACTAATTTCTCAGGAATCAAACTTGTATTTTTATTAATAGGTTAGCAGAATCTGGCCTGAAATGCCTTGCCATTATATACTAGCAGATACAGTATAAAAAGTATATTTAACACTAGGCAAAAATGAGAATGTACTCTGAAAGGACAAACTCTATCCCTAGAGCTCACTGTCAACCAATCTAAACTATTTGAGTTCCAGGATAACGACATTCCCTCTCTCAAATACCAAAAGCAGGCCTTACCTGAGGAACAACAGCTGACATTATCCTATGGTTTCTACATATGCATGCACATTCACCCATGCTCACAACCACATGGATATACAATAATATGTAAATTAAGGTTGTGGATAGCCCAGCCTTGTATTTTGATCCTGGTTCCACTTTCCTGGGAGGGCTGCAGAGGAGGATTGAATCTGTACACAGGTGAAATCTTGTGAACCTTCTGTCCAATTAAATTTGTAAAATAAAGGCTAGAGCCAGTGATTGGGCAGTAGAAGGTGAAGCGGAGAAAAGGCTTAGGGGAGGAAGAGTCAACTGAGGAAAGTGAAGGAGTAGGAAGCCGACGAAGGAGGAGCCGGAGGTGGAAGGACAAGCACGTGGCCTGGATAAACTGCAAGTTATAAGGATCTTATAGCTGGGGAATAGAGTAGTGTAATGGTAAATCTGCCCAATCTAGTCATGCAATTTATACCATAATTATTGAATTGTGTTTTCCTTTACTGGTCTTATTTGGGTAGGAGATTTACCTCAACAAATTATGTCTTAACTTTAGTATCTAATGTATTCTATCATAGTAGAAGTAGGGTAGATTGAGTTTTACAAATTATTTCTTTGACTTTTTGAAAGCTATATGTAATATCTTATAAAATCTCTTTAAAGGAATCAATGATGTGTCTTCATTTTATAAAAAAATAAATAAATAGTATGATCTCTGTTTAGTATTTGTGCACTAAAATCATTCCTTCTGACCATACTAGCTGTTACAATATAGTTTTGAATTATTTACATTTTATTAATATATATTAATTTCAGTTTTATGAGGTAATAGGTTTACCTATGACTCTTTTATTGTTGTAAACACAAAAAAAATGGTTACATGATTTTAGAAAAGATGTTGAGGTAAATTACCATTCAGTTGAGCTTTAATAGGTTAGTTATACCATCTTAGCCGTAGACAACCAAGAGTCACAAAAGGGAAAGAGAGAACTTTTAGTTTTGCAGCAGAACTTCACTGTAAAAGATAGCTTTGCTGTCATTGATAGTATGATCAGAGAATTGACAAGACATATTCTTTGGTCTGGGAAACAAAGAAAATTTCTTGGTATTTTTACCTAGAGGTTTTATGTGTTCATACTATATAACTTACACTATGTTCCAGGAGTTATAAAGGATGAAAGCCCTAGATAAAATGTCAGAGAGGCTACTCCCATGTTCCCGTGTTTTCTTATTGACATGACTACATAAAAACAAAACCAAAAAACCAAAAACCATCCCCCTAAAAAAAAAAACAAAAACAAAAACCAAAAAAACAAAAACAAAAACAAAAAAAAAAAAACAAAAACAAAAACCTGAACAGTAAAGGCACCAGTGGGTATATTAACATGGAAGAAGGCAACCTCATGGGACTCAACCATAGACATAGAACTATAATAAACTGTGAAATGCCAAGAAAGAATAGATCTTCCCCAAGGATGATTCTGTTATCCAGTATGAAGTAGTTAAGAGCACTGGCTGCTCTTCTAAAGCACTCAGGTTCAGTTCCAAGTACCCTCATGGCAGTTTACCATTGTCTGAAACTACTAACCCTGGGACCTGACACCAGCAAACAGACATACATGCAGACAAATAGCCAATGTATATAAAATAAAAATATATTATTAAAAATTAAAGTAGTCTTATTATGATCACATACATACAGGTAATATGTAGACTGAGCAGGTTGCATATCTGTACCACACACACACACACACACATACACACACACACACATACACACACACACAAACACACACAAATATGTAAAAAATACCATAGTTTCAAGTCAAGTACTACCAGTACGTAGTGAACTCATAGGACAGGTATATGGACATTTAACAGTTCTAAGTCCTCTTTAATAAAGCAATGACATTGTGTATAAATCACTTAGAAGCACGAGTGAGGGGAACTATCTGCTTATTATGACAGAAGGCTCAAAAGAGCCATGTCCCTGGATTCCTCCATGCTTACCAGCAGCTCTACCCTCAAGGTGTTTCCCCTCCCATAGTCATTAGTTACCGAAGTTTGAAAAGGAGGTTTCTTAGTCTTGGAATTTGCCTGAGAGTTCTGAGTCTTATAAGTTTCTTGTGAATTCAAGGATCTCATGGGTCTGTCCCTTCATTTACATTGAAGGAAGAGTACTTTGAAATTTGGCTTTCCTAGTTTTTTATACTTAACCTCAGGATGTAAAAGTTCTAGTTTCTTCAAGCCATCCTTAGTAATTAGAATTATTGTTGTTCTTATAAGATCTAACTTGAGGCTCATTTCATGAGAAAGCATCTATCCTTGATAATATTGACAATACTGTTGTGCTTAAAGACAGGAGTCTACCAGACTGTCTTCTGAGAGGCTCTACCTACCAGCTGACTCAGATAGATGAAGGCACCCACAGCCACACAGTGGATGGAGCTTGGGGACTCTTATGGAAGAATAGGGAGAAGGTTTGTGTCCCACAAGGGAATAGGTATCTACAGGGAGACTAATAGAGTCAACCAACCTGGACCCTTGGGTCTCTTATAGACTGAACCACCAACCAAAATACACAGGCAAACCTAGGTCTTCCCCACACATATGGAACAAATGTGAAGGCTGGTCTTCATATGAGTACTAGACAACATGTGCAGAGAATTATTCCAAAAGCTGTTGCTTGTCCATAGTATATTTTCTTCTATCTGGGCTGCCTTGTGTGGCCTCAGAGGGAGAGGGTGAGCCTAGCTTCACTGAGACTTGATGTGCCAGGTTAGGTGGATAGCCAGGGGAATCCACAGCAGCTCAGAGGAGAAAGGGAAGGGGGAGGGGAGATTGTTGGAGGGAGTCACTGGGAGGGGGCAGTGAACAGGACTTAAAGTGAATAATTAAAAATAGATCTAAATAGTGGGTATGCAGTATTCTTTCACATTGTCTTTTAAATTATTTTTATTCTAATACTGAGATTAAGCACTTGTACAGTGTTTTGGACCAAAATATTTTAAGAACATCTTCTGATTTCAATTGGTTTATCATTTATATTTATATAAAAAGATCATTATTTAACTCATTCTAATAAGTCATTCCTCAAAATGTCACTTACCTTTCCCTCTTAAGATGTGTATTATCTGTTGAATTTATTATTTTGGCATAGACTGACTAATCCATCAGTTTTTCACTTCTGTAATATGCTTTATTGATGAAATCTTCATTTATTCCAAGGTAGATTATATTACTCAATAAATTAAAATAGTCTTTATTGTTTCACTTTTCCATTCATGACTTTTTAAAAAAGATCAGGGATACCTTCATAATTATTCCATTTTTCATTTTAGGAGGCATTTTTGTTCCTTGTCCACTTTTCAAAGAGATTCTTCTGAATCTTTGTATGTTGTCTAGGGATCTATCCCAGTGCTAAAAAAGCACTGTGACACTAACAAAATCCCCAGGCCCTAAGGCATAAATTGTATTTGGAGGGGTGCCTTATACTCAGATCTGTAACTTGTACAGCCACTATCAGAGAGGTTTCCTCCTGCAGAAGATGGGAAGAAATACAGAAACGCACAACTAAACATTACCTAGACAATTGTAAATAGATGTCCATCAAATCCCTCCCTTCAGAGCTCAGAAAACCCTGCAGAAGAGGACCAGACATAAGTGCCAGGAGGGGATGGAGGACACTAAGAAAACAAGGTCCTCTAAATAGACATAAGCATGGCTCATATGAAGTCACAAAGACGGAGGCAGCATACACAAGGCTGCACTGGCCTTTACCAGCTCCTCTGCATATGCATTATGCCATTCAGTTTAGTATTTTTACAAGATTCCTTGATGTGTCTCTGACTCTTATACTTGTTCTTGGGCTCTTTCTTTCTGTTGATTTGTCTTGCCCAACTTAGATTTCATAGCATTTCTTTTTTTTGTATTTTTATATATATATATATATATATATATATATATATTGTTGTAATATCTCTCTCTCTCTCTCTCTCTCTCTATATATATATATATATATATATATATATATATATATATATACATGTATCTGGAGTCATGGCTACCTCTTTATATACTCTTAGGTTGGTGTTTTAGTCCCTGGGAGCTCTGAGTGGTCCAGTTAGCTAATACTGTTCTTCCTATGGGGTTGCAATCCCTTCAGCTCTGTAGTCCTTCCCCTAACTCTTCCATTGAGGTCTCTGAGCTCAGTTTGATGGTTGGCTATGAGTATCTTCATCTGTATTGGTCAGTTGCTTTTAAAACCTCAGGGAACAACCATACCAGGCTCTTGACAGCAAGCTCTTCTTGGCACCAGCAATAGTGTGGGGGTTTGGTGTCTGCAGATGGGATGGATCCATAGGTGGGGCAGCCTCTTTCTTATCAGGTAGTATATTTTCCTTGTTTAGAGTGGGTGAGGGTTTTAGTTGTATTGGGTTTTCCTTTCTCTTGAGATGGAACTTAAAGTTGGGTGGGTGGGGAGATTATCTAAAAGGACATTGGAGAGAGGAAGTCTATGATCAAAATATATTCAAATTTTAAAATTGGTTTAAATAATAAAAACAAAATTTCTAAATTAACCAAAAGGGGCACATAACAGACAGCAAGGAAAACCAGAGAATCAAAACAACATACTTTAAATATCTGCTCATCACCAACCTGGAAAATCTAAAAGTAATTTTCTCAGTAGCGAACACTTATCAAAGTTAAATCAAGATGATATGAACAATAAAAATAGAACTATACTCCCTAATTTCTCATCAAATATAGTCCTTAGCCCCCCTGTCCCCAATTCCAACAAGGCTATGTGGTTTTAATGCAGAATTATACCAGACTTTCAGAGATTTAGTGTCAATACTCATCTAATTATTCCAGAGAATAGAAAAAGAAACATTTTTCCAGTTCATTTTCTGAGGCCATAATTACCGCTGATAACCATTCCCATAACCACTCAACAAAGAAAGGGAACTACAAACCAACTTGCCTTATGACCACAGATGCAAATACATTTTAGCTATTAGCTTAGTACTTTTAGGGGACTCTTAGCACTTCGAACAAGTATGTTTCTGTCTCGCATGCCTAATCTTGGACTCCTTTCCTCCAGCTGGTTATCAAGTCCAACTTCGATAAGATAGTTTTGCTTCATCTAATTATATTTTTTTTTATCATTTCAGTTATTGTCTCTTGGAAGCCTATTCTTTTCTAATGAGAAACAGAATGACAGTGGATCCAGAGAAAAGGGGAGGTGTAGAAGAACTGAAGGGAGTGGAGCAAGGCGAAACTATAATCAGGACTTATATAAGAAAACAATCTATTTTCAATTAAAGTATATAATAAAAAATTATTTTGAGTGCGTTATATAAGACCCCTTACTCTAAATTATTTTTAATTTAGAGTAACTCCTCTCCCCAGTTCTTGGAAGTTGTAGCAGAGGTGTCTTTGTGACATACAAGTGGCCTAGACATACCATTGGCTGGAGGAAGATTTCATTAGCCAATCAAAGTTCATGGGTGTGTCTCTCATTGTTCT
Source organism: Mastomys natalensis (assembly GCA_021653895.1). Lineage (NCBI taxonomy): Eukaryota > Metazoa > Chordata > Mammalia > Rodentia > Muridae > Mastomys > Mastomys natalensis. Next base: position 1,539,086 of record JAJTUV010000751.1, read on the forward strand.
GAGAGGATATATATGAGGCATCCTTTAGTTAACTATAGCCAGTACAGCTATAAGATGGAGGACGCAACTGAGGATCCAGATGAATCTAGTTCTGGCACAATCTCTGAAGCCCACTCTAATGAAGAGTCATCTGGGAGTTCGAATACAGGAGACGGAAGGCCCAGAAGCCAGAAACAAAGGCTTCGTCGTCCAGCAAAAGGCACCGCATGTGAAAACTTGCCCAATATCATGAACACAGTTCAATCTGTGCTTGAAGAGAACTCGGAAGCCAAGAAGAAAGGAAGAAAACGCACCATATTGGTCTTTTACTACCGGCAGAATGGTAAAAAGAAACAAAACCAAGAAAAGAAGGAAGAGCAGGTCCCAGAAAGATCTGAAAGTTCAAATAGTGACTCAACTCTACCTGGAACATCCCAAGACTCAGGACCGTCTACACTCTCTCTTCCAAAACGAGTGCGGAAGTGGTTTTTTCAGTAGAGACAGGTCACGAAACCCTTACATGAGAATGTCTGGGCATTGTTGATTAAACTTTAATAAAATGCCTTGTGGAAAATGAAAAAAAAATCTTGAAATAATGAATGGTAACTTCTGTGTGCGTTATGGTGTTATTCAATGGCTATTTTGTATGGTGATTTTTAGAAACTGCATTATTAGAGAAGAAAAGACAGAAAAGGGTAGCTGGTTCTTTGACACAACACAGTATACAGCTGGCTCGATACTACAGAGGTTGATGGTGTTCAACTGTAGATAAAAGTTAATTATAGTGACTGTCATGACCTTGTTCTTTGTTTTAGAAAGAAGTAAGGTAGAACTGAAAATGGTATTCATCATAGTCTATAGCTACCTACAAAATTTAAGGTATGCACTCTTAACTCCAGGTTTCATCTTTTCCTGAAATTCTTTCCTCGAGGCTCCATTACCACTGGTATAAAATGGTAGTAATAGATTGATAAGAAACTGAACCCACATAGAAGTCCCATCAGTGACTTGCTTTAGATTAATATATTTGAAATTAAGATTGACAATAAATTATTTACTTTATGAATTAATGTTTTAATTTTATATGGACAGGTGTTATTGGTTTAGTCTTAATAAACACATTTAAATTCATTTTTCATGTTTCTAAACTGAGTTTTAAGTAGTGTATGAACTAATTTGTTAAAACAGTTTTCTTGCTCTTTACTTGTGATGTCCATCTTTTCTTGCTCTATACTTGTGATGTCCATCTTTGTTGGGTCTCTGAGGGCTATTTTGATGGATCTTACTACACAAATACTTAGTTCAGTCTCTCTGAGTCCCTATGAACCCTGGTTAGTTGATTCTGTATGTTGTGTTCTTGTGGTGACCTTGAACCCTCTGGATCTTCTGATCCTCCCACTCTTCAGTGTGATTCCCAGAGCTCTGTCTAATGTTTGTCAGTGGGTCTAGGCATCTGTGCCTATCAGTTGCTGGATGAATACTCTGGTGATGATTACCCTAGGCCCAAGTTTTAAGTATAGCAGTATAGGATTAGGATTCATTTCATTGACTTTCATTTGTTTGCTTTTTCTTTTCACTTTTTCTTTTCGGTTTGGTTTGTTATTTTTGCCAGTTGTCTTTAGTTCTATCATAGGTCTCTGGATTATCTAGACCCGATTTCTTGGACCTCAAGGCAGTGTCAAGTATGGAATGCTTCTATGGTATGGTTTAAGTAAGACCAGTCACTTTTTGGCCACTTCTATATTCACACACTATTAACATCTATACCAACGCCAAGAAACACAATAAATGAGTATCTTCATATTAAAATTCATGGTTTTTGTCTGCCTCAGCCTTCTATCACAGTGTCTCTACAATGAGGTGGTCAAGATGGATCTCTGAGGGTTTTCTGACTATCATATAGCTCAGAATTGTCTCACAGTAACTGGGCCTAAATGATCTGCCCCATGTTGTATATCTAGCTGTAGTTACTTGTCAGTGCAGCAGGGTGAAGACACAAGCCTATTGGAGATTATGACATTTTCAACTTTCTTGTCTAAGATCTCCTTCATGAGCTTGCAGAGATTCTCAATCCTGAGCTTGCTCGTCTCCATCTTCAGCTCTTCCCCATCCTCTTTAGTCACAGAGACCAGGCTCTTTCTATCAAATATCTTGAACTGCTACACGTAGTACTCATCAAGAGGTTTAGTCATATAAACCACTTCAAAGCCCTGCTTCTGCACACACTCCACAGAGACAGAGTTGGCTACTTGTTTTTGCTCTCACCAGTAATATAGTAGATGGACTTCTATGTCTCCTTCATGATAGACACATACTCTTGACAGGGATATCATCTTGTCTCCAGACTGAGAGATGTGATAGTAAAGGAGTTATCACAATACAATTCATCCTCTCAGAGATACACTCAAGGGGGTGATTTTCTTATTAAAAATTTTTATCTGATAGAGTGAATTACTAGAATTTGGAGTTAAATATATTTTAATAAAAATAATCGTCAAGTTGGAAATTGATAAGCACTGTATTAGTTATTTTATATTAGTTACTGTGGCAAAATAGCATGACCAAAAGCAACTTATATTAAAAGGCTTCTTTTAACTTCTCTGTCCATAATGACAGAGAAGGTATGGAATGGTAAAAGGATCAATAAGCTGTCTGATCACATCTTCATTTATGTAGTAACCCAAAAGGATAGGTGGGAAATGAGAAAAGACTCTAAACACTCAAATTCCACCCCAGTGATATGCTTTCTTCAGGAAGGCTATGTCTCCTAATAGCTGCATAATTTCCAAAAAATGCCATCAAGAACTGGTTAAGGAAGGTCCAAAACATAAGCTTATAAAAGTGTTTCTCATTCAAATTATTGCAAATGAAATATACATTATTTTACTTCAAACATACTATTACAGAAAATAACTACATTTAAAACTTAGGTATGCTTAATTTAAAATAACTGTTTATAGGAAAGGAGGATGGTGGGTGAGTGATAAAACTAAGAGAGTAAAATGCACCTATTAATGAATACTACATATAGAAACTTATTCTATATTAAAACCCCAAACCCTAGTTTTCAACAATGTCACTATCTATGCCAGCATTTAAATACCAGCTCTCTAAGTCAAATAAATATGTCATTGCCAGAATATTCCATTTTCTTCTCTAAAATTTCTAGCCTATGAACTCATTTCTTTTATCAAAGGTCTATGCTGTCACTAAGAGTCTTAGGTGACATCCTTCAGTCTCAGCTTCTCAGAAGATGAAGGTGTAATTGTAAGACATGTTCTAGGATAACTGATGTATTTATACTTGATCAGGACAAGAGAATGTTCTGTGCCTTTTCATTTGATTGCAGCTCAATGCTCAGGATTTTCTGGGTTGTTGTGGTAATCATGCCATTTCCCTACTCCATTTGATTGATCCAATGTTATGTAGCACTCATCCACTTTGTTCTCCATCATGGGTCACTTGGGTTCCCTTTCCACCTGAATCAGGACCATTAATTTCACAAGACCAGAGATACCTACCCAAAGTTTGATCGCAGTATCTACATGACGAGATCCATAGTGCAGAATTCCTTCCTAGAGCCTACTTTGTTCTTTGAGCTTTTAATTACAAATTCAACAAGAGGGCATCTTTACATTCAAGCAGTGATTGGGGAGCACTTTGCCTTTGTGGACTAGAAAAAAATTATGTTGATTTTCATGCTCACTTTTGTGCTTGGGGGAGCAGAAAAGAATAAAAAGTGAATAACAAACATAACTAACAAACATCAGTAGAATGCTAGATAAATTTATCAGATTAAAAATAATAGTACATACTTTGTTCACTGGATATATAAGTGTAACATATTAGGTTTTTAATATATAAACACAGTTTTGAGTCTAAAAAATTATACACAATAGTGAATTTCATTGATCTTTTAACACGAGATAATATTTATTACTCTAATAGCTCATATATCTACATCTATTCCTCACCTCCTTCCACTCTTCTCATACCTATTCTCTAGCAGTACCTATTCTTACTGCTTCCTGTTCTTTAAGGAATCCACATATAAGAGAAAACATGTGATACATTTCTGAGTTTTATTCATTTTGCCTTACTTGAAGTTCTCCAGTTCTATCCATCAGGAATGGTGTTACAAGAAACATAGCTTTGCAGATATCACTGTTCTATGCTCTCTTTCCTGCTCTGGTTATTTAACCAGAAGTAGTACAACCATATCAGCTGCTTTTAGTATTTCTGGATATGCCTTTATACTATTGCCCTTCAGCACAAATTTCAAGCCCACCAGTGCTATACACATTTTGAATGAGGGGAAGTGGAAAATCAATATAATCTTGATTTGCATTTCCATGTTGGATTATTGCATTGAAATTGCTCATCTATTTGTTGTTTATGTCATTTATCAAATATCTGCTCATGTTAGTGGATCATGTATTGACTGAGTTACTCATGTTTAAGTTCTTGAGTTCCTGGTGTACTCACCATATCCGTTCCATGCTTGATATATAGTTGGCAATTTCTCTCCCCACTGTAGGCTAACTCAACATTCTACAAAGGGCCCCTCCTGTGGTTCCAAATCAACCCAACTTGACCATTTATTATTATTATTATTATTATTATTATTATTATATTATTATTTATTTCCTAAGAATCTGAATCCTAGTTAGAGAGGGATTGCCTATGCCTAGATTCTGAATTGCTTTGCTATATTTTCTTATCGAAGTTTTAATGTTTCAGCTCCTATATCAAGAAATTTCATAAACTGTGAATTGATTTTTGTGTGTGTGTGATGTGAGAATAATGACTCAACTTTGTGTTTGTTAGTGAAGACTCCAGTTTTCCCAGCTGTGAAGGGAAACTTCTTTTGTAATCTTGACCTAGACTCCAAAAATGATATACTTAGGCTAATCCAAGTTTTTCTAAGAAAGTTATTTGTTTTGAAGAATATTTCTTTCCTATTTATGTATATAAATATATATGTATATATATTATATATGTGTATATATATGAATATATATTATATATTATATGTATGTATATTTTCTTAGATATTATCATTATCGTTCTTGTCATTATTTTTCTGCCAGTCTTTCAGAAACCAAGTCTCTCTAGGTTTCCAGTTTGGGTGATCCCCATTGCACAGCTCTGACAGCAGCCTCCCACATGTCCTGGTATTAGTTTATTCTCCTCAGACACAGCAATTATACTACTGGCTTCTTCCTGTACTAAATGGCAGCACTAGTCCTGTCCTCAAGTGCACATTGTTTTCACTGTTATTGTTACTGCTATAGCTCTCATATTTTGATTCTGCACTTTAGTTTGTATTGTTTGTTTTCTGTTCTGTAAATTTGACTTACTATCTTTGAGGTGTGTTGCTCAGTGTGTAACCTATTTGTCTTAATGCTATTATTCCTAAATTTACATAATCTCCTAAAGTTGCATATACTTTGAAAATATGTTAGTTCATTAAAGACAGGATATTTTTAAAAAACTATGTTTAATGAAAGTATGATATATAAAGGGCATTTAATATCCAAAGTACATGGCAGAATTAATGCCATTTTTATCCCAGGAATAACTTTCAAAAAATGAAGTTCATAATAACTTCAACTTAGTCACTATAAAACCACAAACATATGGCATGTTTTATATAAGCTGGATAGAAATAAATGATATTAAAATCCTTGCTTTGAATTTCAGAAAAATGCAAACCTTCCATGATTACTCTGTTTAGTGCATTAGAGAACCCAAAGTTAAATTTAAGTCCATTTTAAACAGCAGTTACCCGTTGAAAGGATAAATTAGTGTAATTGACTAGCTTGAAACTAAACTGTCTGTATTGAACATCTCCAAATCAGCAGTTGCCAAATTATTCTAAAATTAATTGAAATATCATTGGGATGAGATTTGTAAAGCAGTCATGAATACCTTAATGTTATTTAATTCACTTATAACAAGTGTTACTTCAAGATTATTTTTGTAAATTGAGATAATGCAAGTTATATGAATATGTTAGTATGTTTGATGAAACATAACTACTTGGTTTCTAAAATGGCTAAGGTGAAAAATTATTTATTGTTTAAACCTAGCCACAACATTTTTAGAGAACAACTTTGTCGAGTTGTTTCTTTTTTTTATCTCTAACATGGTGTGAGTAATGAGTCCAGTTTTTTTGCCATTGTAAAAACGTGACTTCATTGGATTTGAAAATGCCTGCTCTCTTTTATTTAATAAGAACATAATATTTTGAGGAGTAGACACAAGAAATAATTTTGCTTCAGAATTGAATGTAGACTGAATAAACTATACTTATTCAAAACTGCTATAATAGTTACTACAACCAGGCTTTCTCATACGCATACTTTCTGCTTCTGCAGGTTTTGTAGTACACAAATCACAAAAATACAGGAAAATAAAAATCAGTTCAAAACCTCAAAGTAAGATAGCAATATATATGTACATTGTATTAGGCATTATATTTAACATAGTAATAATTAAAACACTATTGAAAAATAATATAGAATATATACAAACACATTCCCCATACAAAGAATTTGAACAAATGCAGATTTTTGGGTTTGAAATTTTAGAGTCAGTCTCCACAGTGACCAAGGCAGGTCAGTCAGTCAAAGGTTCTCCAGGGAGGGAGGGAGGATTAGAATGATAAAAGACAATTAGTCAACACTGTAGCATGACCCAGTCAGTTCTGAGGCTGATGTGGGTTTTTTTTTTTTTTCCAGTCTGCTTTTATACCACTTTAAGTACATGCAAAATAATAAAATGAGTTCTGGGTCCAGGAGCAAGCAAGGCAATAAATAAAATCCAGTGAACACCATTTCTAGGGACTAATCAGGTTGACCAAGACAAAAGAAATGCCACACATTCCTCAGCTGAGCCCACTCTGAGCTTTGCATTAACTCAAATATAAATATTCTTAATTTTAGCATATTTCCTGAGTCCTAACCCAAAATCTGATTCCCACCCTGAGCTTACTTCTTTGTCCTGGCCTGATGTCAAATACCTGCCAAGTTTCTACAAGCATCCCCCAAAGCTCTCCACACCACAGATAAAGCGGATTGCTAGAATTTCAATGCGATAAATGAGATTTATGTAAAATTATTACAATAGATTTAAGATTCTAACTCTAGCTCAAAAATATGTTTTATCCTCCTATTGGATGTTTGACTAAGAGTAAGAAAGAGCAAAAAGAAATAAAAATTAAAACCCTACACAACAGTAATTGAGGATCAATTCCTTTGAAACCACATATAGTGACTATTTGCTATAACTTTTTTTGGAAGCTGACAATTGCTACACAGTATGTCTCAATAAATATAACGTAGGAAGCAATAGAACAATAGCATCAGTGTCAGGTAGATTCGATGATGTTTTTTTAGGGAACTCTTGGTTTACATATGCTTTACATAGAGAATATGGTGTTGAATGTTTGATTGAAGAGAATAAATCCAATCCATATACTCTAAAAAGAGTTAATAAACATATCATCAGGACATTGATATGCTATTCAGTCATAAAAATATGTACTATATGTTTGGATTTTAAAAAATCAATTAATAATAGAACTGGAATACACTTTCTAGAACTTATTTTGGAAGTGTTCACACAGTGAACTCTCTTTCTAACCACTCTCTTCCCCTAATAATCTGTATGTAAAATGTTAATGAAGAGGAGGAAATGAAGAAAAGGCAGGCCTGTTTGTAATGAATAAGGAAGCTGTGTTAGTAGTATATTTTTAACCTCTCTCTTCTGTTTAAGAGAAAAGTAGGATACTTCTTAACTGACCAGGTAAAACTAGTCAGATAAAATCATACTGTCTCCTGTTGGGGAGACTCTTTCTCTGTGTTCTTATACAAATACTGGAGGCCTGTACACTAAAATAAACTAATCTCTTCTGCTTTTACTGGAACCTGATGAGCGATTGACTCTCAGATTAATAAGTCTGCTATTAAAGGGGGAAATACACATAGATATCTCATACACACACAAGATTATATATTTCATTTTACTCTCTTTCAGTACTCTTTAACTAATGAGGTAATATTTTTTGACTTAACAATGACCCCTAAATTAAAATGTTTTCCTTTTTGATCAATTTTTTCTTTCTTTTTCAGTTGTTTAGAATACAGACACATTGGCATTTTGTCTTTTTCCAGGCTAATTACATTTGCCTTTATGAACCTGGTAGTGGCTCAACAAAGTCAGATAATCACACAAAGACAAGGCATACACTTACAGGGTACTTTGTGACTGAACTATGAAGCTCATATATTAGGTATTCTAGCTGACATTTTAGTTTCCTTCTCTTAGTTCAAGAAGGATTTAACATAATACAATCTAAAATTCGACCAAAGAACATTTTGTTACTAAACCAATAATGTCATGGTACATGTTTCTTCTTGTTATGTCTGTGATAATCTCTGTATCAAAATATAACATAAATATTTATAAGAAAGACAAAGTTAGAATAAAAAACAATTTCAGTAGCTAGGCTACATGAACCATAGTTATTCTTTTTACTGTCAACTTTACATAAGTCTGTAATGTCATGTGATTTTTCAATAATATTATTGCCCATAATATTTTAACTCATTAACAATATGTAGAGATTTAGTTTAACTTTTTAGGTTTTTTCTTCATAGATCAGATTTAACTCAAGATAAGTGACCTGTAAGTATTTCTAAGAAAACTTACAGGGCATACATAGATCAGTATGACTTCATATTTAAAAAGACAAAGCATTATAAAATAATGTCATAAATGATGGTGCACAGCAAATTATTAATTCTCTAGTAAGTCAGGGAGGTACCCCATTCCTGTGCCTGCTAATAAGAAATAAACATACTCAATACTTTTGTAACTATTAGGAGGATTTTTAGATGCTCTAGTAATTATTCTACTGTAGGAGCCAAATACATGAATGTTTTAAACATCCTGAACAAAAATGAGTAAAAAGAACAAAAAATGATAAAGTTTTGATCAACCATAATTTCCTGGGTTCAGTGAGCCTTTTCACTCAGGGTATCAGTTTCTGTGAGTGTGCTGTAAAACATGGACCAGTTCCGATATTAAGGACAGCCCTCCCCAGTGGACAGCACTGCATGCCAGATGTGTAACTGGTAGCAATTATGTACACAGCCTGGCTGAGGTTATCGCCAAGTTGTCCTGAAAGGAAACAGCACAGAGCAATATTATCAATCTTCTCATTGTTGTCATATCTGGCTTTTGTTCAAAAATAGGTGCTCAGGCTATGCCTTCTGCCGGCCACACTAGCCAGAGGAGGAATACACCAGCACTAATCAAATCGGGGGAGTGATCCACAGTTTTGACTTTTGTTTGTCCAATGTTATCTACTTGTAGGTTCAAAATTCAGTGACTTAAATGTTATTAGTAGCCCTTTTCTACGTTGTTAAGTGAAACAGAGCATTGATTATACCTCAGGCAGAAAACACAAACCAAATAGCAATATGAGCAGAAAACTTTGAATACAAATACTTTTTACTTGACCAAAAGGCTTAAAAATGAATTAATTCACTAACAAGAAGTAACAATAACGTGTATAATGCATACCTATTCATTTCTCTATTTTAGTATGTATGTGACAGTTATATGTGTGCGAGAGTTGGAGCACAGAGAACAAGAACATTTGTAAAGAATGCAGGAAGAGTGCATGTAAAGAACTCCTATTTATCTCCAATTTTTCTCACCTGTTCAAAAAAAAAAATCCTCTCCAAGAATGAAATGGGAACACAATTAGAGGTCAGAGTCATCGCTGAGCCTGAGACCCACGGAGGAACAAATGATAAAGTCAGCTAAGCTGTGAACCTGAGACCCATGAGAGGGCAGGCAACACTCTTCACCACTGAGCCACATCCCCAGACCTTCATTTGCCTCTTTGTATGCTAGCATTCTCTTATTTTTATTATTACAGCTTTTATAATTTTAAGACGAAATATATAAAGTCAGCATTACTCTCTTGACAAAGATTGTTTAGGGCATTTGAGCCTATTTGTAGTAACGTGTGATTGTTCCTTTGTAGATTCTAATTTTTACGGTAATAGTATTCCTAAACTGCTCTGAGAGTAAGTAAATTAGTCCATTAGATCACCAAGGTGGTACAATAATCTGCCTACTGAATGAAACAAGTAACTTCTTCACACTTAGACAAAACTGCCCCTTTGCTCTTATATATGATGAACATTTCAAATAGGCAGTAAGAGACCGCTACTATATTTGAAGTGTTTATGTAATTTCAGAAATTTAGTTAACATTCTAATAACCCAAACTATAGAGTTTCTTGAGATTCTAAGTTATAGATACATGTTGATGAAAGAAAAGAGAGTGTTTTTTATACTTTTAAACTTTAATATTTACCTAGAGAATACCTTTTATTTAGCATGTTACAGAGAGGAATTCACAGTTTTTATGTCATTCTTTAATAGCTATAGACATGAATGACTTTATATGTTCTGGATTCCTGACCTGCAGAGTACGGTTTATTTATGTACTTTTTTTTTATCTATACCACTTATGGACCCTCATTTTCTACTGGAGAATAAATTGCCAGTGTGAGCATCTAGTACATTTTGTAAACAGGCTTTGCAATAGGAAAGTTATACAATAGTACACAGAGCCTCTATATGAATAATTGCTTCTTTACAATGTTCCAGGTGATAAATCAGGTAAGTACATTTGATGACAAATTATTATATTTACAAAATAAAAGCCTAGCTTATATAATAAATTATGTGACTTCTAACCCACTCAATTTGTACATTATTCCGCCTGTTTCTTTTCAAGGACAGTATTATTCCCCCAGACAACAAGTGCTTGCCTTAAACTACAAACAGTTCTGAATCCTATATAAAGTAAGGTATTGTATATACACACACACACACACACACACACATATATATATATATATAGACACATATATATAGGTGTATTTATATATATGATAATTAATTTAATAGTTAGGTACCCAAAGAATTTAATAAAATACCCAAACATGAAGAACTTTAAAATATCATAAATTATTTCAATTCATAGAAAGTTTACTTATAGAATTTTATTTTTGTATATTCAAGTCATAATTTACTTTGAGTAACTTAAACTGTAGAAAATAAAACCCAGTAAAGAGACAGTAAAGTTGTCTTTAAAGCTGTTTCTACATATAACTAAGTTAGACATTTAACCATCTGAATTTCATATATTTTTCCTTTTCATTAATGAATACTATTCATTCTTCTGCTGTATATCCAGCATATCCTGTATATATTGTTAAGCTTTACCTGATAATGTTTAAATATATTTGTGTACTGTCTTAAATATATAAATGTAAAGTGTACAGATACACATTTATGTAATTGTATATTTAATATATTTTTTCATTTCAATTTATGCTCTCTGATAACAGTATTCAATAAATTTGTTTCCTGTTTTCATATTGTTCTTTAGTTTATTTTGAGTTCTGGCTGTGTAGTGTAAGTTAATGCTGGCTTTGAACTAGAATATTTCTACCTCTATGTCTGAAACTTTGAGATTGGAGGCATGTACCATTGTGCATTGTTTAGTGGTAAAATTACTGTGGTATACTATATAACTAAATAAACACATCTCAAATAAAGTAATTTGTGTTTTTACTTTGTTGTGTTACTTCAAATTAAATCATGTATGTGATAAATTATGTAATCATAGCTTTATTACTTGCCATAATTCCAAAGCTATTATTTAAAATCATATTTAATATTCTTATATAGTAGCATGCATATATGGTATAAAAAGCTACAACTGTAGCAGAAGAAATTATTTAATCCGCCAAATTTGTCGCGGTAAATCTCCTACCCAAAGAAGACCAGTAAAGGAAAACACAACTCAATAATTATGGGTATAAATTGCACACCTAGATTGGGCAGATGTACCATTACACTACTCTAATCCCTGGCTATGAGATCCCTTATAATTTGTGGTTCATCCAGGCCACATGCTTGTTCAGCTCCGGCTCCTCCATCGTTGGCTTCCTACTGCGGCTGGCTTCCTTCTGCTTCGACTTCCTCCTGCTTCTTGTCTGCCTCTGCTTCTGTTTCTGCCTTTTATATCTAATTCCTCTCACTCTCTCCTCCCCTAAGCCTTTTTCTCTGCCTCCCCTTCTACTGCCCAATCACTGGCTCTAGCCTTTATTTTACAAGTTTAATTGGACAGAAGGTTAACAAGACATCACTATGTACAGATTCAATCATCCTCTGCAGCCCCTCCCAGGAAAGTGAAACTAGGATAAAAATACAAGGCTGGGGCTATTCACAACATACAATAATTCAAATGGACTAGGAGATATTAACTGTGTAAATTAGATACATGGATCACAAAAGTTCCTGGGAGCTCTGGGGGATCTGGCCAGTTGACACTGTTTCTTTTCCCTTAGGGCTGCAAAACCCACAGCTCCTTCAATTCCTTCTTCAGCTCCTCCATCAGGGCCTCTGCGCTCAGTCCAGTGGTTGGTTAGTTGAGCATCCACCTCTGTATTTGTCAGGCTCTGGTAGAGCCTCTCAGGAGACAGCTGTATCTGGCTCCTGTCAGCATACACCTCTTGTAATCCACAGTAGTTGCTGCATTTGATAACTACTATGGGATGAATCCATGGGGGCAGGGGAGAAGGGGAGAGGCAGTCTCTGGATGGCCTTTCTTTCAGTCTCTGCTCCACACCTTGTATATGTATTTGATCCCATGAGTATTTTTCCTCTTTCTAAGAAGAACAGAAACACTCACCCTTTGGTCTTCCTTCTTCTTGAGCTTCATGTGGTCACATCTCTTTAAAAATTCATTTGAGCACATGATTTATGTCATAAAATGAAACTCAACAAATGTATTGTAGTTAGGGCTTTACTACTGTGAAAAGACACCATGTCAAGGCAAGTCTTATAAAGAAAAACATTTTATTGGGGCTGGCTTACAGGTTCAGAGGCGCATCCAGTGTCATCAAGGCGAGTATAAGGCAGTTGAGAGTTCTATGTCTTCATCTGAAGGCTGCTAGTGGAAGACTTGCTTCCAGGCAGCAAGGATGAGGGTATTAAAACCCACTCCCACAGTGACACATCTACTCCAACAGCGCCCCCTTATAATAGGGCCACTCCCTGAGCAAAGCATATGCACAACCATCACAAAATGATCAAACTATATATTTATTCAAAATAGGCTAAGGAAAAGATATAATACTTTTTGCTTCTATATACAATGAAAATACTCTTGTGAAATATCTGCACTGTTCAAAATCACTACAGAAAAATTGTGGTTTTCAAACAAAAGAAAAAAAGGGATATTTAAAAGTGATTTCAAGTACTAGTTTACCAAAGCAAGTTTTTTTTTTTTTCTGGATTAGAATTTTTATTATTAATTTATTTTAAACAACCTATTAGTTTTTCCTTAAATTTCTTTAATTTATGACAATGATGCTTAAAAAGCTGTTTGTCATTTCAACAAATATCATGATATAGTCTTTTAATTAGATTTAGAGCAGAAATACTTAAATACTCAAGAAGTGTTATTTATAGAGACTCTAAGTTTTCCACAGTACAAATTTGTCTACAATGAATTGATCTTCTTATCAAAAATGTAATATCATAGCTATATTTAATGAGATACATAAATCATTTTACTATACCATGACCCACATCAATTTATAATACTAAAATGTGAAAAGCGGGCATCCGTCCTTCAAGACTAGTTCATTTTGTTGAAATGTTTATAGATGGTGGAATAAGTTTAATTCATTTAATGCAATAACCATGGAATATTGTCTGTCTCTTTACTCAGTGTGGTTCGTAAACATTAAATGAGAAATATCACTTATTAAGCTAGGAAAATGAAAGGATGCACTGTCCAACCAAGGCAAAGAGGAGGATGGACATTGTGAGTCACGCTTGGAATTGCATTCCATTTGTAGCTAAAGTAATGGTGATTGCAGATACAAGACAATCTGGGGAAAAGAGAGTATTCTAGGACATCCTGGAGTACATAGCAAACTTCTCCAGTGAGAGAGAGAGAGAGATCATTGTATTGAGCATTTTATTTTCACTTACGGAGTATTGATAGCCAAGCTCTTATGCGTAGGAAATGCATCTACACATTGCACCATTCATCTAGCTTTAAATTTTTATCCTCTTAAAAGCTATACAAACTGCCAATGGTTTGTCAAAGGTCCATGGTGCTTAGTCAGGAGAAGGATCTGCTTCCACATTTTTTCGATACGTGGTGGAAAGATCATCTGTGATTATCAATACAAATTTCATATTTGCGTATTTGCAGACAAATTGTTCACATTGAAACTGTGATTAAGTATGCACTGCCTTCAGTGTGTCCATTTCATATTTGCATATATGGTTTGGGGATGGGTTGTTTGTTTCACTTTTTTTTTTAAAGTTGACACCCAAAGTGATGGGCTTCATAGTGGTGTTTTATATGTGTCTATATCATAACATTTTGTTCTTATTCTGAGAGGATTGATTTAGCCAGAGCCAGTCTGATTCCATGACAGGTGGCAAACTGGCAGTTTGGGAGACTTGGCCGAAGTTTCTGTTTCCCAGAAATGAGAACCCAGATCCAGGAACCCATGCTCAACCAACTGAGGATGTCTTGCCACCCTGAAAAGTCCCCAGAGCCCTAACCAATCACAAAGGTGCCCACACCCCTGAAGATAAAGCCAATTAATCAAGGGAAAGAAAAGTAAAAATCACCCACTCCTACACTAAGAGGCTTTAAATTGACCCTGCAAAGCATACAGCTCTGTCTTCCATCTCAGTATATGGTAGACCTGTATGCTGGTTCTCTGAAAAATAAATGCTCTTTGCTGTTGCATACTAAAAAAAAAAAAAAAAAAAAAAAAAACTCTGATTAAAAAAACGACACAAGTAGTTCTTAATATCTGAAAAGAAAAAAGTCCCAAAGTTGGTATTCAATTACATTCATATCAAATATTGTCTACACCTAGTTAATTGTGTAAACATTAAACTTTATTATGTAAATGTAAATCTATCTAGTTTTTGGCTACTCATTTGCCAAATAATGTACCTATTAAACACCATTTATATCAAATAAATAAAGTTAGGACTTCCCTTTTAGGAAGTTTACGTATCTTAAACTAGGACTATAATATAAATTATATATTTTTTTCAGATTTAGTACCATACAACTAAAAGTGATTTTCTTAAAGAATACATATAATATAGTTGTTTAATTTTATGGTCACTAATAATCATTTAGTACTCAATAAATATGCCCAACACGATGCTATTTATAAGTGTAGGAAGATAACCCTATTATCCATCATTTCTGTGGTTCTAATTATGACTTTTACGGTTTTAATCTTATTCATGAATCCTGAAATATTGCTTAGATATAATTTGCCTAATATTATCTAAAAGTATTGTTACATTCCAAAATTGATTTATAAATCAATTTATAGTTTCATTTAAATATATATAAATATTACTACTTGGTATTAATTACATGATTCACATGTTAAAGTTTTACTGCTTTGCACAATTTATTTGTATTCTGATATCTAGATATTTAATATTATTTGAATACAATCCTACAATTTCTATTACTTTCCAGTGCTAATATTTTCTGTTCTTTTTTTGTTTAATGGAACTAATTATCATTTTAAAGCAATATAATGATGATTTTATATGTTTCCTATGAAAACATCACTTAAACATTTGTATCATTGTCTTGGATACCAGTTTCCATATTAGATGGAGTTGCAAAATACTCATATTACATCTCTCTCATCACCCAGAATGTTCGTTCATGAACAAAACCATAACCCTGAATTTTCAGTTGCTTTTATGTTTTGAAATATAAAATATCTTCTTTCATAAATAGAATTTCTGTTTCACAGAATAGATGTGTTTGACAAAACTCTTGTCAAAAATATCTCAGAACTTGTATTTTTAGCCATTTTGGTATTGGTATACCAATTTGATCAGAGAATTGCATGTGAAGGCATACAGCTCCAACTACTTTCAAATAATGTCTATCAGTCATAGAGGTTTCTGTTTATTTTCTCATATAGAATTCAGCTTATTATATAAACTCTCTTGAATATAACTAAATAAAATCTTAATGATACATAAGCTTTAATTTAGACACAAATTCCTTATTTGCTATACATGCATTTATTTGTATTTTCAATGTGTCTGAAACATATTGCTGTATCATTAGTGGTTGGGAAGCTCATAACTTGGATGCCTATATAACATTAACGTGATTAATGGGTACAGCATTCAAGTACTGGACATCTTCCAAACATACTGAGAACTATAGACAGCTGGCCCAAAGAAAGGCAAACAAGATTGATGAATGACTAGTAAACAAACATATTTCAGCTTCTTGAAGAACTGCTATTTTTTCCAAACGTGAAACATGTGTGTGTGTTTATGTGTGTATATATAATCTTTAAGCATCACCTTTTGTCACTTGAAATACCATTGGAATGGCAAAGCACACAAAAAACAATGGCTATTCAGAATACGATTGTCTGAAACTAATGTGTGAATGGCCATTAAAGAAATCAATGAAAAGCTGTAAAGTTTCCTTCTGCACTGTTTTCAATAAAGTTGAAAACAATATAGCCGTCAGCTGACAGATTAAAAGAAATGATTTCACAGGATAAATTACTTTGTGTCTTTTGTAATTTAAATGACAAGCTTTAAGATATTTAGTGCGTTTGCTTTAGAAACATTGCACTTTGTTTAGGTAAACAAAAATTAGTGGAAATGCATTGTAGCCTTAAGAATTATTTAAATATATATATATATATATATATATATATATATATATGATAAATAAGTTCCATAAATTCTTTAAGTGAATTAAATATGGATTTTATAAAGCAACATGTGTAAATGTGAAAATATAATGCTCTTATCAATAATTTACTCCTAAAAATATTATGTTGATTATTTAAATCAGTGTTTTATTTGGTCATCTGATTTCATTTTAAACTTTTAAAGTATGAAAACTTTTAAAGTATGTCTTCAGTAATAAGACACCACAATATGACAGGTCTTCCAAAGAGTACACATGGAGGGACCCATGATTCCAACTGCATATGTAGCAGAGGATGGCCTTGTCAGGCATCAATGGGAGGAGAGGCCCTTGGTCATGTGAAGAGTCAATGACCCAGTGCAGGGGAATGCAAGTGCTGAGAGGTGGGAGTGAATGGGTGGGTGGGAACACAACCTCATAGACGCAGGGGGAGGGGGAATGGGATAGGGGGTTTCCAGCGGGGAAGCTAGGAAAGGGGATAACATTTGAAATGTAAATAAAGAAAATATCCAACAACAAAAAAAATACAAGTCTAATGGAAGAAATATCTTCTCTAAAATTGGTCTAAGTAAATAATTACCAAACTTCAGAATTCTTGCCATAATTCTCTTTATTAACTTATACATAAAATCTATAGTACCAAAATATTAACAGAGTGATTTTTAACTAAAGGAAAACAAAACAAATTAACTAAAAATTAATTTTATATATTTGGTTACATCCTTCCCTAGTCTCCAGCATAGTTTTTCACTTGAACATATTTTGTATGGTGAAGTAACGCTCTCTTCTGGCCTGTGAGGTCACCAAACTAGTGTGAGTCATACCAACATACATAAATAAAACCAAACATACATAAAATAAAACCAAATATTTAAAATGATTATGTAATATAGAAGTTAAGGCATCAATATTCATAGATAAAATAAACATATATAAATCATTGAGATACAAGCAATAGTAAATTGATGAAATCAAAAAAAGTTAAAAGACTGAAAGCACAATTAAGATAATATCAAAGGAATTTGTCATCTTTAGATCCATGATAACTTCTACCAATAGCAAGACCCAGGTAATCACTAAAGTATGTTTCTCAAAGAGAGAGAAATGCATTTGCATGACAGGCTTTCATAAAACACAACAGTAGTCATTTTTTTCTACCAGATTCACGCCCAAAATAAATAGTAAGAATTTTTTTTTTCTGGTCAATTAGCTCAACTGATTTCTTTAAAACAATTTTGCTTAGCATAAGAGTTTAAATATAACATTTTAGGAGGCATCAGAGCCTTTTAGGTGTGAAAGTATATTGGGAAGGGTCTTCTCTAGTTGTTGTATGATCTGAATAGAGATAAGGGGATTTAAAATCTATTTCTCAAGACTACTGCCTCTGGCAGAAAAGTTGGAAGTGAGAACAACTTCCCACAGACTTACTCTCCTTTGTAAGTGGCATTTCTGAATGCTGTTTGGAACGTGAGAAATATCACTATCCTGTATCTTCCTACAGTGCTCAACTAAATTGAAGGGAGAATATGTGAGGCTATCTATGAAGAAAGAGAATGGATTCAAGCGTTATGGCCTTCTTGCCTGTAGGAATTCACAGAGCAGTCTATTCCCATACAGTTCCTACAGCGAAAGAGGGAGAAAGGATCAGAATTCACATAGAGGGCTGAAACGATTAAAAAGTATTGAAGTGGCATTGTGAGAAATGTCAAAGGTACATTTTAACATGGCTTTGAAAAAGACAGAACTTTCAATCAACTCTAAATAAAAGCTATACAGATATAGTTTCCCAAAAAGAATGGATGAAATAGGGTAATTTCTGTAAAACAGTGGTTTTAAACTGAATATGCATGGGAGAAGCGGGGAATGTAAAACACAGTAACAGACAGAACACAAATGGCTGTTTCAGGCCTATGTGGCAAGACTGAGCCTTGTGTCTATAGTAAGTGTCTGAGATGCTTCTGAGACACTCACTTTTCTCTGGATATTTCATTGTAAATTGCTGCTTTACCCATCTAGTCTCTATGAGGTTATTTTCTTAGTGTGCTAGCTGCTTTTGTTTGTTTCTTTATTCTATGAAATTTGTCTACAGACATCAATCAGAGAAAAGCTATGCCTGAATTTTACCTTGTATCCACTCATTATACAGCCATACAAAACAGATCACTACATAAATAAAATAGCACATGAATTACTTTCTTCAAAAGTTATTGATAAATTAAGTATAGCACTAGTTACATATTTATTATATAAAATTGATCTTATAAATTTCTATATAAATTTGAGTATAAGGGTATCACCCAGATGAATCATTATTTTGATTTTAGTTTCTGATACTTCATTCTAAAAGAAATACTTGTTTCAATTTTTCTATAAAAACACATCCAATTAATGTGTTTTATCCTGAAACAGCTTAATATTGAGCCAAAATATATAACCTATAATGTATGTTGATTATGATGTGTCTCTGAGATGAACAATAACAAAATATAGTTTGTAACACTGTGTTCAAAGACAGAGATATCTATCTCTATTCCTTTTAGGTTCTCAATAGATATCAAAATTTGTATTTAAAGTATCTGGTTTGTAGAATAATATTTAAAAATATTGCTTTCCACAAGTGTGACATTAGTGATTTTATTAATTTTAATACTTGATAATAATAGTCTAGGGGGTTTCCATCAATTGGTAAAATTCATGAACATATTCACAATCCTTTTTTCAGACTAATAATGTAAGATAATTTCTCTCATCTCAGGTAATTTTTCTAAGGTTTATTTGCAATTAAGATGCCATATTAATTTGTTCAACATGGGTGCAATCTGCTAAACACTCACCTGCAGCTTGCTCTTAGCAAAGGTGAGTATTCAGGCATTCATGATCTTTTTCACTAGAAAATTCTTGGTCACTGACAATTTAAATTCAAAACGACCCTGCAATCCCACCTTACACCAATCAGAATGGCTAAAATCAGAACCTCAGGTGACAACACATGTTGACGAGGATGCAGAGAAGAGAAACACTCCTCCATTGCTGGTGGGATTGCAAACTGGCAAGACTACTCTGGAAATCAATATGGAAGTTTCTCAGAAAATTGGAAATAGACCTACCTGAAGACTCAGCAATACCACTTTTAGGAGTATACCCAAAAGATGCCCCCACCATTCCACAGGGGCATGTGTTCCACTATGTTCATAGCGGCCTTATTTGTGGTACCCAGAAGTGGGAAACAACCCAGAAGTCCTATGACAAAAGAATGAATACAGAAAATGTGGTTCATTTACACACTGGGAAACTACTCAGCTATTAAGGACGAGGTCATTCTGAGTTTTGGAAGCAAATGAATGTAACTAGAAAATATCATCCTAGTGATGTAACTCAGACCCAAAAAGATATGCACGGTACGTACTCACTAATAAGTGAATATTAGCCAAAAAAGTACAGAAAAAAGTACCCAAGATAAATTCAAATCATTTCTTATATTGTATCAAAAAGAGCAATTTTCACTAAAGGAAAAAAAGTCATGTACACTAACTGCCTTTGCATGAAAAAAATAAAGTAGCAATTTGTTTTTCTAAAATTTCCTGGTTCCAAAAAGAGAAAAAAAAAATCTAAAAGACACTTTTTACATTTGTACCCAGAGCAAAGTATACGAAAACAAAGTTCACAGTGATATTTGTAGGTTTTCAATAGAAGGCAAAGAGGACATAAATTTCAAATACCTCATCCGTTAGGGGTGGGAACCCATATACCCCTCACTCTTGGTATTGTGGTTTTGTCTGGCGTGAACCTATGCAGGTCTTTTGCACTGTGATAGTTTTCTGTGATTTCATAGTGCACCAGCCCTGATGTTTCCTGATACTTTATCTTTAGTGTCGTCCATGCCTCCGCCTCTTACAATCATTATGCTTCCTATTCAAAATAAATCCTTGATCCTTGAGGCGAAGGGCTTGATGAAGGCACCCCAATTAGGACTGAGTGTTCTGAAGTCCTTCGCTTTCTGTACATTGTCTTTTGTGGGTTTCTGTGTTAATTCCTATCTATTGCAAGAAGCAACTCTGAGATGTGGGATGACGAAGGCATTATTCCTTTGGGATAATAGTTTGTCACTGGGAGCTGTTTTATT